>CAWUHW010000015.1:714859-1214548 GCA_963922195.1 Panagrolaimus sp. PS1159 | reverse complement strand
TATCAACGCAGAGTACTTGATACCATTCTGTTCCTAAGATATAGAGCTTTCATTTTAAAATAATAAAAAAGTATTTAAAAAGATTTTGCATATTAATAATTGGTAGATAAATACAGAATCTCTTTTTGTAAAAATTTTGTTTTAAACATTGTTTGGCAAAGTGGAAGTAACCAAATACCGCGTAGTGTAAGCGCTCTTGGCTTTCACACAAAAGTCGCAGGTTCGATTCCCAGCAGCGACCTAATTGTATTAAAAAATTGTCTTAAATTTAGACAATGAATTTTTTTTATTTTTTTGATTTAAAAACTAAACGTATTATTTAAGATATTAAAATATCATATATACAGAAATGCATTTTTTAATTTAAGCTTTTTTGAATTTTAAAGTTTTAAAAAAGCACATTATATTCAATTTTTTTTATCAAAAAAATCAATTATTGCTGTTGAAACGTTTTTGAAAATATTATTTTTAAAAATCCTTGTTTTTTTAAAAAAACTATTCCGTTCTATAATAGCGATTCGATACCGTTTTTTTTTCAAAATTGCCGCGGTACGGTATAATACCATACAGTTACAGCGGTATTAACCTCAAAATTAAAAATTTTATATAATAAAAATCTAGTTAATGCACCAATATTAGTCAAAAGGTTTGTCGAACTTTTTTTTTATAAATAAGCAAAATCTTTAGAGTAACAAATGTAATTCATTTTTAAAAACTTCTTTAATTACTTTAGAAGGTAATTACATTTTTTTTGAAGTGAAAATTGTCTAAAACTTAGGCACTAAAATTTTTCGATTGAAAAATTAAACATATTTTATATTTACGGTTTAAATATCATGTATATTGACAATGTTATTGTTTCGAGTCAAAACCAGATAAAAACAAAAAACACGTTCTTGTTTTTAAAGAAGGCAGACGGTATAAGTATTTGCTCAAGAAATGTAAAAATATCATTTTTATTAAAAGAAAGTTCTCATTATAATTCAATTTTAAAAATCTTTTATAATTTGCCGAATTAAAGGGCTTTAGTCGTGTATTAAATAGTAACTTTTTTCGTACAAATTTGAATATTTAAATTAGTATAATTTAAAAAAATTTAATTTTCTTCAAAAGATTATCAAAATCCTTTTTGTTTACCAATTAAATCTTCTACAAAAAGTTTTTTTTTTGTTATTTTTACGTTTATTAGGTTATATCTGTAGAAAATCCAACGATGGACCGGATTTTAATTTTTTTTCCTAAACTTATTAATTAAAGAAAGATATAAAATTGATATTACGGTAAAAAAGGGAAGAAAAAGAGAATGATATTAGTTCAAAAAAATTTCATTTTTTGGCCATTTATTATCGTTATAAATTGTAAAAAACAAAAAATAATGTTGAAGACCCCCCTCATAGTTTCTCATTTTTTTATTTTTGATATGAAACCGGTCTGAATTGGTTGCTATTAAAATGTTGTCTGCAACTTTCTACAATCAATGTTAACAGTAGCAACAGTTACATCAATTGCCACCAACATCGTTTTTGTCCCCCCTTTAACATCCTATTCCATCACACATATTTCTTTCTTCCTTCATTTTCTCATGTATAATTTAAACAACAACTGCCATGTTGGATGAAACTGAAAAAAAAGACCCCCCAAAGAAGTGCAGTTGTTTTTTTCTTTTTTTGAAAAGTGCAATGAAAATAAAACAGACGCCGCTGCCGACAAACGTGTATGTCTCTCTTTCTCTCTCTTTGAATTGAATTTAAAAGTATAAAAAAGAGACAGCCCGCCCAAGAATGGTCTTTGTATTTTCTCCTTTTTAAGCTAATAAAAAATTATTGCTGTCTTTCTTTTCCTTCAACATAGGTGGCCAAAGTCATAGCAGCATTTTTTGATTTCCGTTTCCGTTAAAAAAATGAACGGAAAGCGGAAAAAATTCTAACTTTGTTTGTACATAAGTTTGTCCCTCTTTATACTTTAAAAAGCTCGAAATTGTCATTAAAAAATTCTCCATGCTTGGTTTAGTCATAATCAATCACAAAAATTTTTTTTGCATGCAAAACAATTTTCAGAAAAATTTCCGTTTCCGTTTTTACGGAATTCCGTTCATATTTTTATTTCCGTTTCCGTTTCCGTTTAAGAATTTTTTCCGTTTCCGTTTTCCGTTCCGTTAAAAAATCTCATTTCCGCACATCCTTGAATTGTAATACAAAAGGTGGAAAAGCCTTGTTTATTTTTAATCAAAAGGATAAAAGTCAATGCCATGAATTTCGTTGGAGAAATTACAGCAAACATTTTTTCTGTGTAAAATATAATTTGAATATTAAAATTTATAATGAATCAACTGAAAATGAATATATTGAAATGTTTAAATTGAAGCATGAATGCGAATTTCGTCCATATAATCCTGAAAAATACTCGAAATTCAAGGATTTTATTTTAGCTCCAAATTTTGAAATTCGAACTGAAATGAAAGGTGAAACTGAAAGAAAAACATTAATAATGTTATGTTTACAGATTTTGTACTCGTAAAAGATTGTTTAAATGTAAAAAATTTCTTTTTATGAAAAGAATACAAGTTTCTGCAAAATTGTATGAAAATGCAGAAGGTGAAAATTATATTGTTTTATCAAATGTTCAACATGTTTGTAAGCCAATATCATATATTCCTCAAAAAGATAATAATATTATTATTTGTCCACCAAATTTTAAATTAATAGAAGAAACTTCAAATAGTATCCCAAAATTATTTATTTTTGATTCAAAAGATAAAAATTTATGTTATGTTTTTACATGTGTTGTGGCAGAAAAAAAATCGAAATCGATATGTTTGCCGTGGATGTCATGACTTTGTACATCACAAATATAAAAAAAATATAAATAAATCAAATGGCGTCGTTTATATTTATTTATGCAAAGATAAAAATGGAGGATTTTATGTTCAAATGAAAAATGAAAAACATTCATGTCTGCCAAAAAATATGAGCCTGAAAAATATAAATTTATTGAACCCAAAATTGCAAACAACTTTTTTTATTATCAAAATAAACGATATCCTGAATCTGTAAATGTTGGAATTTATTATTTAACTGATCCAACTCTATGTTATCCATTTTCGTACCCAAAAGGTTTAAAAAAATTTCGTTGCACAAATTGTCCCAAATTTAAAAAAAGTTATGTTATTCAACTTCCAAAAATGGATGAAAATGGAAAAGGATATTTTGTACATGACGCCGCAAAGCATTTTTTGTAAGCCCATTAAAGTTTCACCAATTCAAATTGCACAATTTCAAAAGCTTGAAAGAAAAGATGTAATTTTTAAAGAAAAATCACAGCCAAAAATTGATGAAAATAGAATTTTAAGAAAGCCAAATTTTGAATTTCGTCCAAGTAAAACAGGCATTTCAAATGGAAAATTGGTTATTTTTGATTCAAATGATAAATCGTTTTGCTATGAATACTATTATGCAACGGATAAAAAAATATTCATTTGTTCAAATTGTAATAGGATGAAACATCGAACTACTGCAAAGGTACAATTTGAAAATGATGAAAAGTTTATTAAACTTTCAAAGAATGCATATATTTGTATACTTGTTAAAGATGAATTTCCTGACAAAGTTATTGATGCTTTCAAAATTTATGATTCTTGATCGAAAGGATGAAATAAAGCAAAACAAAATTATTTTATATATTTCTGAAGCAAAAGAATTTTATTATGAATTACGTTATACAGCTTCAGAATTCTTTTCTATGCTATTTATGTTTAAAGAAAAAAAAAATATGTTGGCGTAAAATTATATGAAAATGGAGATGAATATTTGTTAAAAATGAAAAATGAACATGAATGTACTCCAAGAAAATATGATCAAAAAGGTTTCGAACTCAAAGTTATTCAAAAATTATTGTTTAAACTCTATCAAAATATCAAAGGTGAAACAAATAAAAAGCTCATTGTATTTACTTCTAAAAAAAAGATTTTGTATATGAATATATTTGGAAAAGAACATCTACATTTCGTTGCTCATCTTGCAAAGTACAAAAGAGACAAGTAACTGCAAAATTAAATGGAGATAATATTGAATTATCTTCTGCTGAACATATTTGTAAACCCAAAAAATTTGATCAAAAAAAGCATAAAAAATGATTGATTCCGTTTTATCTTTTTTTATTATCTTTTTCATGAAATAAATAAAACTCAAAAATATTTAATAGCAAAAGAATGTTAAAATTTTTCTTCAATGTCTATGGTTTTTTGGTAAAGTGAGAAATTTTCAAAAAATAATTTATGCTAACATATAAAAAAAATAAAAAACTAATTGAAAAATTTAGGAAAAATTTGTTGCATTGCAAAACATGGAAGAGCTTTCATTAAATTTGAATTAACAGAAGATTGAAAAGCAGGACAAAAATATCTAATATTTCCAAGATCATGATTTTTCGGAAGATTAACACCACACAATTTTTGATTATAACATCCAACAATCTTTTCTTTCATGCATTTCCCAGCACATGAATAAAAAGCTTTCAAATGTTCAAGAACGATCATATCAATAACAGCTTTACCAAAATCAAAATTGAATTCAAAAGTAATTGATTCAAAATTGAATTCAAAAGTAATTGGCTGTAACCCTGCCTCCATTTGTAAGAGGTCATATCTGGGCAGCCCAGTTGTCCAGGTTTTGGAAAAATGCAAAGGTTAGCCAAAACTGAAATTTTATTGTTTTTCCCCTCGTTTGTAAAGATGGACCGGTGCCCTTATTTTAGGCCCGGACCCGGCCCGGGCTTTTTCATGGCCTTTAAAGAAAACAATTGGTTTATTAGGAAAAATATTTCAATGTTTTTTTGTCTTTTATTACATAAAAAATCAAGACAAGCTGGTTGCCCACTAAAATCCATTTTTCGTTTTGCATTTCGTAAACAACAAAGGAAAACTTTAAAATAAAATAGTCAAAAAGAATACGACAACCACTTATTTTGACACAACAAAAACCTAAAGGGAGCATATCATTTTAAATATTTTAGATTAGAAATGAAAATGCGCTATTTTTAAATGTGATTACCACAAAAAGACGGCCGCATAGTCGACTGGTCCAGGGCGTTCATGAGGAGGGCAATCATTCAGTGGTTCGAATCCCAGTCCGGGCTAGTTTAAAAATGAGTGTGCGCGTTCGTCCCCGGTGGGTATTCCCGGGTATAAGTCCAGGTCACGGGTACTGGCATTCAACCTCATTAAGTCTCTTTGGCTTCCTGCTAAAGAGGCAGTGCCTTGTATTGCACAATAAATTGAATTGAAATGAAAATGCGCTATTTTTAAATGTGTTTACCACAAAAATTTTACAACAAAATGTTTTTAATATTGATAAAAAATTACATAATGGGCAAAAAAGATTACAACTAACAATTAATGTTTGTTTGAATCTATTTTCTAGTGACAATTTAAGAGCGCTCATTTATTTGTAATAAACGCTCCTTGTTTTTGCCAATTTATACGTCTGTGAAAATGCAAAAAAAACATTGTTTAGGCAGGGTCTGATTAGGGTCAGGGCTCAATCGAGGCCTTTTGGGGTCTTTGAAAAGCCCTGGGCCCCCGTCCATCCTTACTTGTTTGTTAGCAAAAAATGTTTTGCGTTTACAGTAATTTTCTTTTGCCTTTCATTGAAAAAATTGAGCTAAATTAGCGTATTCTATTTTGTTTATTACATTTTTGTAAACAAAAATAACAATTTATTAAGCCTAACATAAATCTGCATAATAAGATTGGATTACGGTAAAAAAATCTAAGAATTTAATTGAAACGTTTTAATTGCTTCTTCTGGATTTGTTTTGTACAATTGCAGATGTCCTTGAATTTGTGCAGGTGAAACTTCTTTTCCAGCATTTATAACTTTATTACGGAATTTTTGAACAAGTTCATCAGAAACATTTTCATAAAATCGTCGAAATAGATGATCAATCATTTCTGGGGTACAATTACCAAAGCACTTTTTAACATCTACTCTTCCCGGCCGTATTAAAGCAGCATCCAAATATTCAATATGATTTGTTGTCATAAATAATATTCGTTCTTCAGAAGATACAATACCATCAATTGAATTTAATAAACCAGATAATGTAACACGAGTTAAACCTTGATAAGCTGGATGATTAGAATTTTCAAAACGATCTTTTGAAATGAAAGCAGCATCAACATCTTCCAAGACGATGAAACTCTGAAAGTAAAATCATAATAAAGTTTAGAAACATGAAAGATACATACCTTAGCAGGTGCACAATTCATTAAATAACAAAGTCTATCATCATCTAATAATCGATCACTTAAAGAAAGAATGCAAATACTGTATTCAAAATGAGCTGCCAAAGCAGTAATGAAGCTTGTTTTTCCTGTTCCTGGAGGACCATAAAAGAGATATCCACGTCGATATGGGATTCCTAAAAAGAATTTTAAATGATTATTGCTAAACAAAAAATTACTACCTCGATCTGTATACCATTTTCTTGTATTTAAAAAATCTTGTACGTCATCACAAATACTTTTTGCAATACCATCAGCAAGAACAACAGATTCCAAAGGTCTTTTTGGTTGAACTCCACCACTTCTTCTCCATTCAGTTCCAATTGGTTTATTAATAACTAATCCAGTTTCAAGTTTTGCCAAAGCTTCTTTCGTTGCTGCGTTCAAAAAATCATCCCAAAATTGTGGGTCAACGCCAAATTTGATTAAAGTTACAGTTTCCAAAGGTTTTCGAATTCCATCTCTTTGAATTTGATGATCTTCTCTTTGACGTTCAACTTGAATCCATCGATAATTATACAAAAAATAATGGATTCCATGACCTGGTAAAAGAATATGTGAAGCAACAACTTTTCCACCTTCATATTGTCTTAAAGCACTATTAACTGTAAGATTTGGAGTTTTATGTGAACTTCTTAAATTAATAAAATCCAGCACATATTGATATGATCTAAAATAGCAAAACTATGAAACAATAATTATCCAATAAAAAAAGCTTACGGGTCTTCATTTGTAATTTGCAATTTTCCTATAAATTTTCGTCTTGCAATAGAATTTCCAACAATAAGCAATCGACGACCCAATTGTGCTAATATTCCAAGTCCAGCAAGTCCTGCTCCAGCACTGAATAACGGATTTGTTGAAAGTGAAGCAAATGTTCGGTCAAAAAATCTCGATGAAGATGGTTTAACTTCTATGGCTGTGGTTGTAGGAGGATTAATAAGTGAATCGATAACTGGATCTGACATTTGAAAATTGTTTGATTGAAAAAGTTATTGTTGAAAATTAAATGTGTAAAAAAGCGATTAAAAATTACGGTAAACCTTTTAAAAAAAGTTCTAATTTTTTCTTTTACAAGTTCGTTGGCATTCGTTGCTGTTTGCCAAAACAAAGAAGTCGTTGAAAAAATTTGATGATTTTTTTCTTTCCCTTTTTTTCCATTATACCTCTCTCAACTTTCTAACATCGTGTTTAAAATTTAAAACTTTACATTTAAATATCATCATATTTTACTTGTATTTTTTAAGGTTCAATAATGAGTTCAATTGGTACCGGTTATGATCTTGCTGCATCAACATTTTCTCCGGATGGACGGATCTTTCAAGTTGAATATGCTCAAAAGGCTGTTGATAATTCTGGAACAATAATTGCACTTCGAGGAAAAGATTGTGTTGTAACGGCTGTTGACAAAATTGTTGGATCAAAACTTCTTATTCCTAATGCAAATCCTCGTGTTGGACATGCAAATGAATTTGTTGGGATTACTGCTGCTGGAGTATATCCCGATTGCCGAACTTTATTAGATTATGTTCAAGGTGAAGCATTAAAACATCTTCGTGAATTTCGTGAACCAATTTCTACTAAAAAATTAGCAAATTCTTTGGCTGAATATGTACACATTTTTACTCTTGGTATTAGTCGTCCATTTGGTGCATCCATCTTTTTAACAGCTTATGATCAATATGTAAGTTAGACTTCAACATATCTTTCTTAAACATTTTACGTTATTTTCTTTTAGCGTGGTCCACAAATTTATCTTGTTGAACCATCTGGTTTATGCTATGAATATAAAGCATGGTCCGTTGGCAAACATCGTCAAGCAGCAAAAACAGAAATTGAAAAGCTTAAATTGGAAGAACTTGGTATGGATGATCTTGTTAAAGAAGCAGCCCGCATTTTACTTACTGTTCGTGATGAATCCAAGGAAAAGAATCTTCGTATTGAAATGGGATGGGTTGGTGCAACAACAAATGGTAAACATCAAGTATGTCTTTATTTTGTTACTGTAACCGTTTTTTAATTGTATCACATTTTTAGGTTGTTCCAACTGAAGTCGTACTTGAAGCTGAACGATGGGCAAAGGCAAAACTTGAAGAAGATGATCTTGAAGACTAAATATTATTATAATAATCCCCTTGATTTTTCTTGTTTTATCCATCTTTTTTATACAGTAATATTTATTGATTAATTTTGTTTGTGCTTTTAAAAAAACTCTGTGAAAATACACAATTTTTATTTTACTATGTTTTTTACTACATTTATACATATATTTAAATTTATATATCACAGTTGAAAGATTTAAGAAACGGCACTTTTGTAAGATTTTCTAACCATTGCACAGATTTTTGACTTAGACACGTTTTAATAAGAATCTAATTTTGAGATTTGAAATATATAAATTAAGCTCGACGATTTGGTACACCAGAAATAGGTTGGCATTCATCTGGACGAGGTTCAAGTCGATTACAAACATTTTCTTCAAGTGCATAAAATGCATCAACATTTCGTTTATCTTCAAGTACAACCCATGGCACAAAGGATAATGGTGGAGTAAGAGCAGCAGTTTTTTGCCCGGCGAGAGCAAGAAGGTGTCTTCCACGAGGACCATTTGCACATTCATTTAATCTTGTTTCATATTGTCGATAATTTCCATTTTTAATACATTTTTTCATTGCACTTTCAAGATTATCAGAGCCTTGAATACAACCAATAATTGGAATGTAGTGGTCTGGAGTGCCAAATTCATGAATGGCACAATTCATTAATTGATTTAATTCACATTCATCATTTCCATGTTGGCATTCACATCTAAAAAAGCAGTAATGTAGAGTTTTAAAGCTAATAAAAATGCCTTACTTGAAATCATTATCACCGGCTGGTTCACATCGAGCTTTACCAAATGGTACAATATTAAATTCAACTCTTCCAGTAGAACGTAGTCTTTGCCATGTTGGAATTAGTTGACGTTTAATAAATCTTGAAGTATCTGGACATTGTGCTTCCATATATATTGAAACATGTACCGTATTTCCCGTTTGTGAATCAATTCTTTCATTAACTTCATTCTTTAAAACTTCTTGTGGTGGCTAAAAAATAAAAAATATTACTATAAAAATAAGATAAGTTATAAAAAATGGATACGGTAGCTCAAACCCTAAAAACAAAAAACAAAACTAACCTTAAATGGAAGTCTTACAACGCTTGCATGACATAAATAAATGAGGCAAAGAAAAGATACAAGAAACTTCATAATGTTCAAAAAGAAATCAAATAAGTAATTAGCAAAAAAGAGATGAAAGGTGAAATGAATGCTTTGAAGAAAAAAGGAATGACACTTTTAACAAAAAAATGCAAATAAAAAACAAGTTTTTCCAAAAAAAAACAAAAAACTTTTTAACAGAAATCAGGAATAAACCTTTAATATAAATGTTTAACTTTGCTCCAATAAAAATAGGTTAAAAGTATTTAAAGGCTTGAGAGATTCTATTATTTTTTGACAAAGTGCAAAAGGTGGAGCTTTATTCTTTCTTTTAATCATTAAACAAATATTTTTTTGTTTCTTATTTAATTTATTATATTTTTTACGTTTTTTATATAAATGATGCTATAATAAAAAAAGTTTCCAACCCTCTTTTTCCTCCTTCCTTCTTTTTTGTCTTGATATTATATTTTTGCCGATTTTATTCCTTGTTGATAAAGGTAAAAGTAAAAAATGACAACAGACTTTCTTCCTTCAACGTTGAAGAATAAATAACAAACAGCCATAAGTCTAGAGATCACACAAATGAGAGTTGCAAGCAAACATAATTGGGCTATACTTTTTTTTGAAACACACCCAGAAGGGATAATTTTTGAAAAGTGAAACGTCCTTGAAAGTTTAATATAATAATAAAAAAAAGACATGTCAAAACTTATGCAATTTAAAATTTTCGTCAATTACACAATCATCATCATCAGCGGTTCCGGGACACATACTTAATCCGAGTCAAAAAAAACGTTGAAAAAAGATGAAAGATTTTTGCCAACTGACCATTGCAAAAAATGTGGACATTTTTAAAATGAGCAAAAAAGAAATATGAAAAAAAAGATCAACCAAAATCTAATTTATTCAAGCTACAGTACAGCAATTCGCTAAACTTTATTTAATTAAACAAAAGCGAATTTTTTGCAGGTTTAAAACAATTAATAAAATTTCATTGTTGGTGTTTGTCTAGACTTAAGTCTGATTTATGTTATATCTATTTCTTTTTTGAAAAAAAGCAAGAAAACACATGAAGAAACACATAAAGTTTTAAAAGAGCTCTTAGATATGTATTTTTTCGAAAAAATAAATAAACAAGTAAATTGTTTTTCGAGGATTGTGCAGTTGTAAACAGCAAAACAAAACACAATGATAAAAAAGTTTTTGTTAAAAATATAAATAAAAATTATGAAAGTTTCATTGACTAAAATAGAGAAGTATAAGTGATCAATGTTAAGCAACAATCAGCTGATAATAAAAACCCATGTTTTTTCGCTAAACAAAAATATGAAGTATGACAAATATTTTTGAGATTGTTTTAAAGGTCCAAAAATGGGAGAGAAACAAAAAAAAATTTTAAAAACAAAAATAACTTTTTCAGTTTAAAATATTTGTCAAAAAAAGTGTTAAAGACAAACTTTGAAATTTTACCTAATTTTTTTCCTTAAATAATCGTACATCATAATTTCAAAAAAGAGAAAAAAAGTTCATTGATTACAATTAACATTTTTAAAGAGCCACCGTATCCAAAAAAAACCAATGCTTAAAAAGAGTTGATAAAAACAAAACGAACCTTTGGTAAAGTATTTACAGATTTAATAACATTTCCACCACTTTCATGCCAATTTCCATGTTGAATATTATTATTTATTTTCTGAGGTTTAGAATTCCATTTAATTAATAAAATAAGTAATATAAATACAATTGCAGGATAAATATATTGCCGAAGAAGGAATCTTCCAAAATACCATTTCATCATCATTTTTATCCTTCCACCCTTTGCCGAAATATCTGAAGTTAATGAAGAATTTGAAGAGCGTCGACGAAGATGTCGTTTTTCTTTTTTGTCGTCGGGATCAGAAATTGGATTTGAAGGAAGTAATGGAATTCCGTCAAAATTAACGGTAATATTATTTTCGTTAAAATTGGAAGTGGAAGTAGAAGTTGGGATTTGAGGTTCAATGTTGAAGTTTTCAATGATTGAAAAGATGAAAATAATAAATAAAGTGAAATAACTTTTTTGTTGCTGTTTTTGCTTAACGACGACGACGATGAAAGCATCGACGAAAAACAAAAAAACGACGGACAACCAAAAATTTTTTTCGGTAGAAAAAAACAACAGAAAAATTCAAAATAAGATCAAAAACAGTGCTGCTGGTTTTTGTATTGACAAATTTGTGACAAGTTAAAAAGTGACAAATTTTAAAATAAATCTGCTTTTTTCTTTCTTTCGATTCTTTTACTTCTTCGAAGGTTAAAAATAAATGGCCATTTAAAAATAAGGGTCAAATGTTTGCTGCTGTCCGGCTTGTTTACTTCCTTTCTGCTATAAAAGCGCAGCCATCAACAATATTTTGAGCAGTAAAGAATAAAAATAATTGAAAGCGATATATCGATGATGACCCTTTTGTCGAATATCTGTAAAATGAAAGAAAAAAATTGGATGATGGAGAAAAAAAAGCGAGATATTGCCGGAGGCTGTATTGAACCAAAAACACACACTGAATATATTGGTTATTAGTGAAAAGGGATAAAGGACGACGACACGACTTTTTGGATAGGGGATGAAAAATGACCCGACAAACTTTTTTTTTTCTTGCGCACAATTTTCGGGAAAGAAAGGAAAACAAGATTTTGTTAACCCGGGTTTTACACAAGTTTTTTTCCCTCTTTTTTTGCTTGGATTGTAATTAATAGTGGGAAATTTGTTTAAAATCTTGAAGATGATAATTCTATGTGGAGGAGAGAAAAGAAAGTGAAAAACGAAATATTTAAAAAAAATTATTAATCATAAAATGAATATTGTTTTAAAATAACAACAAAAAACTTCGTCATTTAAAAAAAGAATAAAAAAATGTATGAAGCTTTAAAAGTATTCAAAAAACAGAAAAAAAATATAAAATAGATTCCATGGAAATAAAAAAGAGACATATAGTAATCCCAAAAAAGAGTTTTATGGCATAAATTTTTTTTTTGAAAAATTGAATACGTGCTTTCAGTTTTTTTCATTAAAAATGAAACAAATCAATGATATTTTAAAATGGAACTCTCTCAAAAAAATTTAGTGATAAGGTTTTTTAGTGTTAAATGTTTCATTTAAAAGAAAAATGTTAAAGGGCTTTTAAAAGCAATATAATAAAAAAATGTTTTATCATACTGCTTTTTTTTTAAAAAAAAAGAAAATATACAAACAGCTTTAAAAATTTTATGTAAAATTTTTTTCAAATAAATTAAAAAAGGTTAAAAATAAAAAATTGCAGTTAAATGTTGTAGCTTTAGCAACAAGAAAAAGAAAGTCAGGAAAAAAAAGCAAAGCATTTTTATATTGACCTTTAGTTATTGGCATTCATCTTCCACATTCACGGCTCGTTGAAACACTTCTTTTGTTTGTCATACGTTTTTTCAAGAAAGCAAAGCTCTTTTTTTTCTCCTCCACTTTTTTTTTATTCCATTCATGTCATTTTTTCAAATAATAACTTTTCATCAAAAAAAGGAGATAGAGTAGAAAAAAGTTTTTATTGGGTACTCCTTTTCCAAAAAAGGGAGGTAATCAATGAATGCAAAAAATTTATGTTTGTAATTGATTGACGATGGAAAACGCGTAAAAACCGCTCACGATCCTCTCTTTTTTTGAGTGAGTCAAATTTGGTAAAAACGGGATTTTTATATATTTTCTTCAGCTACATGCGCAAAAAGAAGAAAAATATAATGTGTGTCGTCTGTGTTCCATTTTTAAATAACCACAAAAAAGGAAAAGAAAGGAAAGAGAAAAAAGCTGCAAAAAAAGAAGAGTTTAATATATATTTTAGCAAAAAAGTATGGCTTTTTTTGACGAAGAAGAAAAATATAAGCAAATGTGGAAGCATCATTGCTTTTCGAATTTATTCCTCTTTCTTTTTTTTGTTTGAAATTCCTCAACTCAAAGGATTTTTGTTTTTCTCAAAAAAAGGAAGCAGGAAAAAAAGAAACCAAAGATGGACTTGAAATTTGAGCGGTTTTTTTAAAAGTGAAAAACATGTTCAAAAAACATTTACTTTATGTTGTTAATACAGTGTTTGTCAAATCATTGGAATCTGTATTTTGTTTACCAAAATTTTACTCAACGCATTATAATTTGTAAAAATGAAGTTGAAAAAAAAAACATTTAAAAAAGGTTGAAAAAAACTAAAGCAACTTTGCCAATTTTTGACAGTTACTGTATATCTTTCTAACACGTTCAGGGTGTTTAAACAAAAAAAAGAGTTTCGAATGGTTAGAACAAAAACACTATTAGCACCTTACTCAAAATTTCATAAAAAAAAAGTTTATGGTAATTTATAAAATTTTGTAATTCCAATCATCCATAAAACGGTGACTATAAGCGATTTTTATTTCAGATATTTTTCATTCTTTTTGTCTTATTTCTTGTATTTCAGCAAGCATTTGGTCAAATGTGTCATAGATTTCGTGTGTACCGAATACTAAAGACATTGTACCTTTTAAATCCAGATGATTGTTTATAAAATGCACAAAATCATCTCGATCAACTTCGGATGCAAAAGAAAAGTCAATACATTCGAATTTTTTTCTCTTTTTATAAGCAATATTTCTTTAAGAACATTTTTTGTCAAAACTGGAACAATATCAGGATTAAAAGTCGAAGTTAATCCCACCCTAAAAAACATTTGTTTTTTTACGAAAATTAAAAAATAATAATAAATTTTTTAAAAATGAAGGACGTTAAAAAAAGCGTTACATACCCAATTGTTTTTAATTTAGGGCATTTTTGAAAAACAAATAATGCTGGATTTATTTCTGCGCCAGAATCGCAACCCAAACGCAAATCTTTCAAGTGAAGCTGCAGTAATCATTTCTAAAATTTCACGTTTCATAAAAGAATAAGCATAATCGACAATTATTTCTTTTAATTGACTTAAATCAAGTTTTGGCAATAATGTTTTTAAACAAGGCTCGGATGTTGGATCAAAAAAGGCGTCAGTCAGTCAACACAACAGCAACAAAGTTGTGTGTAACACTGTTCATTGCAACATTCTCTTTTTTTTGTTTTGTTCGTCCATGGCGAGTGAAACAAAAAGTTGTGTGTAACAATGTTTTGCTAAACAAACCGAATGTTGTCGCCTACAGCACTGCGGTTGTCCAAAACCATTCTTTTGTTGGGCAAAACAATTTTTTTTTTGAAAGAAGGAAAAATAAAAAATTTTTTTTATTTTTTATGTTTTTTATTCGACAGCTCGTTTTCAGGCTTTTTGCAATATTAATGAAAAATAAAAGTCGGATACTAGTAGAATAAAATTCTACCCTGGACTTAGTTTTTTTTCTATTCCTTTTAGTATTTATAAAGATCCATTTTTATAAATGCTAAAATTATAAATTTTATTATTTTTGTTTAAGATGTCAATAAAGGATGACAAATGTTGCAACTTTAATTTAAACCAAATCAAAAAATGCCCAATATTAGTTCCTGTTCAATCATATAGCAAATCAAATAATGAAAAATATTCTGGTTTATGCAAATGCCGTGGTGCTTCAGAAGCCGCAAAAGCTCAAGAAGAAACAAAACTTTTATTGAATGAATTTTTAAAAATTGCATATCCTGAAGACTTTGTTCCTCCTGCTGATATTGTTGAAGATGATGACGATTATGCAATGCTTCCAGGTCAAGAAGCAATTCCAGTTTCTGAAAGTTTGGTTGCAGCAGCTGAAAATGAATTGTTACAATATTTCCAATATAAGCCAAATGCTGAAGAAAGAGCAATGAGTGATGTTTTGCAATTCTGGAAGTCAAATGAACACAAATTTCCATATGTATCAAAATTGGCTCAAGTTATTCTTGCCATTCCTGCTGCCTCTGCTTCAATTGAGCGGGAATTTTCTGTTTTAAGTCGAACTGTTTCAAAGGATAGACGTGCTTTAGAACCTTCAACAGTTGCAGATTTATTACTTTTTAAAAGCATAAAAAAGATTGATTTTGTTTAAATTTAGTTGTTATTTAAATTGATTTTTTTTATCAATAAAAGGTTGATCTAAAATATTAGCCTCAAGCAGTTTGATTAAATTAAAAAGTTAAAAGGAAAAAATAATTAATGTAAACAATATCAATGCTTTTATCACAAGCTGATGTTTTTTAGTCAAACATTTTTTCCTTCTTTCAAAAAAAAAATTGTTTTGCCCAACAAAAGAATGGTTTTGGACAACCGCAGTGCTGTAGGCGACAACATTCGGTTTGTTTTGCAAAACAAAAAAGAAAAAAGTGTGTCGGTCGACAAACAGAAAAGAAAAAATGTTGCAGCAAACAGTGTTACACACAACCCATTGTTTTTCACAACACTTTTTTTTGTCGCGTGTGGGCGGCGGTCAACATTTTCCGAGCCTTGTTTTTAAATAAATATCCGTCAATCCAGGATGAAGTTCTAATGAATTCAAAATTTTAATAGAATTCATTACAGTATCAAAATTATTAATACATCTATCATCATTTTTGTTGTGTAACAAAAATTTTTATAATTCTCAAATAATTTCACACATGGAAAAAGTAATAATCACATTTTCAAGTCGGCTTTCATTTTTTTTCAAATGTAATAATTTAAAAATTTTACAACATTTGATTAATTTTTGTGATGAAATTAATTGAGAATTATAAAAAATATAATGGTTTTGGAAAAGAGAAATATTGGTTTTTTAATTGGGATAAATTTACCAAGGCAAGAACATCCATCTCTTTTCATTCAAGATTTGATTAATAAAGTAAAGAATGGCAAAAATAATCAACTTGAAGGAAAACAAAATATGGTAGAAAGTATTTTAAAATATTTAAAGACCTTTTAGGGCTTATTCTCATACGTTTGGGAAAAGGCCCTAAGTGTATACTAAATTTTTTTTTTGAAATCGAAACAAAGTGTTTTTGAAGGACTTAATGAATCACATCTACACTTCCCCCCGCCCCTTTCCTAATTGCAGTATGGACTAATTTTAAATCCCAAAAATTTCAATTCCAACTTTCTAAATTGATTCAAAAACAAAATGCAACGAAATATTTTTTTCTTGAATTTTTTCAATATTGCTGAACGAAAAATTAAAGAAAATCGGAATTTGATAAATTTTTGAAGGTTATGAAATTATGAATTAATAGAATAAACTATTTTGTTTTTTTGAAAATACTGTGTTCTTTGTTGTTTTTGTTTTAGAGAAAAAAGTTGAAAAAATTTAAAATATTGGATTTAAGAAATACATCGTAAAATTTACTTGTTAAAAAACAATATTCAAAAAATTGGTTTTCACACTTAAAAATTCTTAGCACGAAAAATTCCAAAGAAAAATTTCGTTGCATTTTTTAAGCGCCAAATTTTTAGCTGAATTTTTTCTTCCATCAATTTTTTCATAAAGTTGCTGAGCAACTTAATATTTTTTTTACAACTTTATTAACTTTATATTTCCATCAACAATGACTTCAACATTTAGTCAAGATTGCAAAGAAACCTTTGGTACAACTGATCTCTACTTTATTCTTCAAATTACAAAAGAAGATAAAGAAAATTTAACTGATGCTAAGCGTAAGTTTTTTGATTCATTTTTTCTTTAAACTTATCTGTGATTCCTTTTAGTAAAAAAAGCTTATTATAAACAATCAATGTTATGGCATCCTGATCGATTTGCAGGTGTTGAAGATGAAAAAAAAGCTGTTGCAACTCAAAAGTTTCAAATTATAAGCAAAGCTTATAACATTCTTAATGATCCAGCTAAGAAAGAACTTTATGATTCAACTGGTAAGCTAATATTATAGTTATCATAATTAAAAGTTTAATATTCTAGGTCTTCTTGATGATGATTCCTTTGATTGTTTTGGTGGTGATACTGATTGGAATATGGTTTGGAGAGCAATGTTTAAACCAATTACAAAAAAAGATCTTGAAAATTTCTTTAAGAAATATCGTGGTTCTGAAGAAGAAACTGCTGATTTGATTAAATATTACAACAAATTCAAAGGAAATATGAATAAAATCCTTGAATGTGTTATCGGTGGTGATGATGAAGAAAGAGTACGGTATTTACTCAATGATCTTCTTGCAGCTGGTAAAATTGAAGCATATGATAAATTTGTTAAAGAACCGGAAGCTGAAAGAATTAAGCGTCAAAAGAAACGTGAAAAGGAAGCTAAAGCTGCTGAAAAGAGTGTAAAGAAGATTCAAAAAGAATCAGGAAAATCTGCAGAAGAATTTGATTTATTTGAAGCAATGGCTGAACGTTCTAAGAAACGTGCTGCCCAATCTGCTGCATTCTTTTCACATTTGGAAGAAAAATATGGTAATGGAACCAAACGTAAAGCAATTGGAGATGGAAATGCTAAACCTCGTAAAGCTCGAAAATAATTATTTCCCTGTTAAAATATTTCTTTGATTTGTTTCATTCTTTGTTTGTAAATAAAGATTTTATATAAAAAACTTAACAAGAAACATATAATAATTTAAACAAACAAACTAGATTTCAGAAGTTTTTGGCTTTTTGTTTTCGGTTGAATTTGCATTACCATAAATTTTTCGTTTGAGAGATTTGTTTGAGACATTATATGCTTTAAGACGATTAACGTCAACACCAGTAATCTTTTGAACTTGACCATTTTGAAATGAAATTTTCTTTGCAGATTTATTTTTTCGACGATTCTTTCTTTTTGGTGGAGTTTCAGCAGGAACAGATTCAACTTGAAATTGTTGTTTTTGATTAGGTTTCTTTTTGGTAAAAGTCTTTGGAGCAGTTGGTACATCCACATTGGTTCTAAAAAAATACTGTACTTGTATATTACAAGAGTTAAAGCTTACTCTTTTACAAAGATTTTTGCCTTCTTTCCTGCCGCTGCTTTCTGTTCAAAAACTTTTCGATCATATTCTTCATCTTTTTCATTTCGGTATTGACTAGCTTTTTTAACAGAAACCCATTGATTCAATTGTTTATCATCAGCAGCAAGAATCTATAATACCATCAGTAATTAATCAATTTTTGACTAAATTACAGTATACAAACTTCTTCAGTTGTTAAAGCATAATTATTTGCTGGAACATTACGGTATTTGAATTTTGTTCTTAAATTATCAGCAATAATATCTTCATACCCAAATGAATCTTCATAATCTTTTTCCAAATCTTCAATGCTTAATGGGACACCATCATCACCTGCAACTTCTTTAATCTTTTGAAGCTTTTCTTCAAGTTCTTTTTTCTTTAAAGCTTTTAGCAGCTTAATTTCTTCCTTCTTTTGATTCAGTTCTTCTTCTTTTCTCTTTTTAATTTGTTCACGCTTTTCTTTTCGTTTTTCATTATCCTTTCGAATAGATTCTTTTACAGTACGAGGAAATTGTTTAATAAAATCTGTATCAGGTTCTTCAAAGCGAAAATTATATTTATGTTCAAATTCATCTGCTTTTTCAATTTCTGCTTCATCTTGAACAATATCTTCATAAGTTGGAGCTCTACAAAAAATGCGATCAATAAAGGTTAAAAACATCTTTAAAGCTTACTCAGGATCTTCATCATCATCGACTTCATATTTTTTATCCAACAAATAATCACGTAAAAATTGTTCATTTTCATCAAGCTCTGGCTTATTCCATACATTTTTTAACTTTGTAATATCATCATCTGGTGCAATATTAAGTTCTTTTCCTTCACCTTTAAGCCATTCAGCATAATTTTCTTCTTCTTGTTTCTATAAAAGAGTTACGATAAATAACATAATGCAAAAAACTAAATCCACACCTTTTCTTCAACAGTTTTAACTCTTTTCTTCATAAATCCATCATCTTCTTCACTTTCATCATCATCAAAAGCAATTGCCTTAATTTCATCTTTTAGCCGTTGATTCTTTTTATAATATCCTTCATCTTGGGGTTCTTCTTCCATATCTTCGTCATCAAATTTTCCCTTTCGTTCAGTAACCAATGCAACTTCATAATCTCGTAAAGTCATTCCTTTTTTTCCAGATTCTTTAGACTTCTTTGGCTTAGAACTTGTTTCTCCACCATTATCAAGTTTTTCAGCAAAAAACTTTTGATTTTTATCATAAATTTTGGCATCTTTACTTTTTAATGCTCCTAAAGCACGTAAAAAACTTTTTTCATCTTCAGCAGTCCATTCCTAAAGAATGTTTTTTAAATGTTAAAGATGTTAGGGCATGATCAGGGTTGTCAAAGGGAAATTCTCGGGAAATTAGCGAGAAATGCCCGGGGAAATTTCCCGATTTTTGCGGGAAATGAAATTAATTTCCCGGAGTTTTGGGCATATGAATACTAAAATTTTTTAAAAATTATAATATTTTTCAATTAAAATAGGTTTTTTTAGCTTTTAAAACAATCAGAACGAATTAATATAGGTAAAAAAACGTTAGTTACTCTTAAATCATGTTTTTAAATTTTTCGGGTGTGAAATGTAAAATCTGAAAAATTGGGTTTACGGTAGATTAGCGGAAAACTAGCGGGAAATTCCCGGGAAATTTCCCGATTTTTCTGATTTCCCGGGAATTTAACAACCCTGGGCATGATAAAAAACTTACAGGTTCACTTTCTGATGTACTATCATCTTCATCAACATCATCATTCAGTAGCTCTTCAACAGGTTGATTTTTATATTTATCTTTTACTAAATTAGATATTTGTAACGAAATAATTAGAGAATTATAAAAAAACATACACTTTTGTAATACTTCTTTTGAACGCCATTGTTCATAATTTTGTGCAAATTTTTTGTTAATTTTCAAGTCATCTTCTTCAGAGTTGCTTTCATTTCCAAGATCTAATTTTACTTTACCCATTTTGATTGGAATTTTGAACGGCTTTCCTTTTGAAAAAATAACAATAGCACCAAGTTTAATAAAAATTTAATAAAGTTTGATTACTTTGATATACGAACTTAAACAATGTTCGAAAAAGCAGATTTCAACTTGTAATTTTTAAGGTAGAAAAATTGAGATATATTTCGTTGCGAGATTTTTTTTTCTAAATTGTTATTATCAATTTTATTTGACACAAAGATTTATCGAATTACAGTATGAATGTCGTGATTTTTTGCCCCACCCCCCCCCCCCCCCCATCATGTAATGAAACATCAAAGAATTTTGCCAACAAGATCAAAGCGGTGTAATAGTTCGCCAACCCCACCCCACAATTGCATTACGTAACGTCTGCACAGCCCCTTATGGCACCTTAGGATATTCTGTTAAAACTCAAAAGATTTTGTTGCAAATATTTTTTGTTTGATTGTTCTTCCATTTTTTTGTTTTTAATTTTTTTCTTTATCATTAGCAAAGTTCTCTGGTGTATATTTTTTTATATCATAAAAATACACTAATGTCTCAATATATTCAACAATTGTTAAACATGTTAAAAGAAAATGTGTCGTAAAAGCTTCAATTAGTTTCATCTTACATATTCATTGGTTTATTAAAAATTTTTCACAAAAAAAATTTAAAATGCCAAATTTGAAGCATTTTTTGTACATCTTTCTTTTCATCCGTTTTGTTACTTTATTTTTGGCAGTGATTCTTTTGTCATGAAACCTAAAATATGAAACAAAAGAATTCGTGTCGCTACAAATGAAGTTGGAATGTTGTAAGATACTGTAAAACTAATCAGGGTATCAAATTTCATTACAAAGTTCTGGTTATTATTTTTTCAATGCCGTTTTTAAAAGGAATTAATCGAAGATCAAATTTCTCTGCTCACAAAAAATATACGACCCTCCCCCAAATGTACCAATAATAACCCCACCACCCTGTAAATGCTGACAAACAAAAATGAATGAAGAACAAGAATAATTTATTACGCAAATACATAAAGATATTATAACAAAGTATCATGAGATAAAAGAATTATTTCAATTCACCGCAATCGCCAATCTAAAAAAATGAGTTTTAAGCTATAATTTAAAAAACATTTTTATTTAAAAGCTTACGATGATTTCAGCAGATGTTTTTCCAGATTGAGAGCCCTAAAATATGTATCAAAATTAATAAAGTTCATATAACCCTTTGTAAACAAGAAACTTACCATGCTTTCAACATTCTTGACAACATCCATGCCTTCAACAACTTTGCCAAAAACAACATGTTTGCCTTAAACATTCAAAAATTAGTTTCCGCTTTTGAGAAGAAAAAAAGCTTACCATCGAGCCAATTGGTAACGGCAGTACAAATGAAGAATTGCGATCCATTGGTGTTAGGTCCAGCATTGGCCATACTGAGTACACCAGGAGCCTAAAATGAAGAGTATATGCAATTGTTTTTTGACAGTCTAAAGTAAAAAACTTACAGTGTGACGTTCTTTGAAATTTTCATCAGCGAATTTTTCACCATAGATTGATTCACCACCAGTACCATTTCCACGAGTAAAGTCACCACCTTGAAGCATAAAGTTAGGAATAACACGATGGAATTTTGAGCCCTTGTAATGAAGAGGCTTTCCACCTATAAAGTCAACTCATAAAAAATGTGTTTGGTCTGTTGTTAGTAAACTTACTTTTTCCCATTCCCTTTTCACCTGTGCAGAGAGCACGGAAGTTTTCAGCGGTTTTTGGAACAATATCTAAAAAAGTATGAGGTAAAGATGAAGTATGTAAAATAAAATGTAATATGGCCTACCATTGTAAAGTTCCATTACGATTCGGCCAGCAGGCTTGTTGCTAATCAAAACATCAAAAAATACACGAGGTCTTGACATAGTTGAAAAAGTAATTACTAAAAAAGTACGCAGTTATAAATGTTGTTAATAACAAATAAACAAAAAACGCGGATAACAAAGGCAAAAAGTGAGAATTTTAAAGGAGAAAGCGACAAAGTATATTTCATACAGTAAAAAAGAGTGTCAAACACAACAATGTATTATATTCCTATAAAAAGCTAATGTTCCACAAGAACAAAATAAAGGAGAAAAAAACCAAAAAGGGATGACTAAATCGTTGTCAAGAAGGTGAACAAAAGGCATATTCCATTTTAGACAAAGGACAACATGATTTTATGTTGTATAGGGAGTGAAAGGAAAATGTTTAACACAAGCATCAGTCATAAAAATTCTTTTGGGAGCTAATAAAAAGGTCAAAAGTAATAGAATCTTGATAAAAAAAAATGTGGAGCAAAAGGTTATTGGTCAACTAAAAAATCAAAATGAAAAACATGAACATTTGAGTGAAAAAAGCGATGAGAAAGCAAAAAAGCTAAAAGGGAAAAACATGGACATTTTCTTAAAAGCAGGAAACAGAAGCTCGCGTGAGAGATCGCGAATATTGCCCACGAACAATGTGTTTTTTTACCTATTCGTGTTGGGAATTGTGCGTACCAATTTTTTTGCGGAATTTTAAAATTTAAAAATATGTTTTGCAAAATGATTTTTTACAGTAACACAGTTTTTTTATATTTGCTTTATGTTTGTAAAGCACGTTTTAACGATTAACAATTTTTGAATTTAGTATACATTTGTGTTTTGCTATTACAGTTTTTCCTCATATTGAAAAGCTAACAGTAATTAATTTGTTTTAAACAATTTTTGTTAAATGTCAGTTTCGAAATTTTTTTTGATTTTGCCAAAAGATGACTTATTTGCACAAATTTGTCTTTCGGAAAAGAGGGATATGATTCATATATTTTTTTGGGTGTTGCTTATTTTCAGCCTCCCTTTTTTTCTTCTCATAAATATAATTTTTCGAGCAATACATTTTTGTTATTTTTGAGCTTCAATTTCCCTTCTTTTCTGTTTGTTATAAAAGCAATAACCATGAGACTTTTTTTCTATTTTATTTCTTTAAAAAGCTTAAAGAAGGCTTATTTACAAAAAATAAAATAAATTGCGTTTTCAACGTTAACGACATTGATTGTTTGTTTACTTTTCCATCCTTTGCTTCCTTGTGTGAATTGTATATACGGTTTTTTTAATCAGTACTTTGTGTCGGTGTTTTTTTTTTCTTTCTATTAGAGCTGGGGACCAATATCAATCGGAAGCAGGATGAGGGGTTGCGTTTACACTTTTTTCTTCAAATGAATCATTTATATTGTTGTTAACGTTTTATAAGAAAGAAGGAAGAGAAAAAACCATTCTGCTCTTTTTTTCCTTGTTATTTCCATTTTTTTCCTTCTGTGTTTTTTCCATTCTTACGTTTTTTGGAGACGTGATTCATTGCAGAAAAAAACAGCACCGTTGTTGCCGCTTTTTTGCGTTGCTTTGGCTCTTTTCTTTTGGTTTAAAAGTGTTTTTTTTTTCTTTAAGATTTGACGAGCAATTGCAATACTTTTTCTTTTTAGAATGTAATAACACTTTATTGCTTTTTTTTCTCATTTTTGACGATGATTTTTGGCCATAAGTCGATTTTGTGTGATTATGATGAGGTGGTGCAAGCTTGCAAGTTTAAGAAGAGGTCAATATAGCGGAAATATTTATTTTGTGATAGTTTTTGGGAAAAACTTTTGAGTAAACATTAGTATATAAAAAGTAGAATAAAGTGTGAGACTATTGACAAAACAAACATACATTGCGTATACTTCAGCAACAAATGATCACCAACAATACTTTTACGCATAAAAATATTGTTGGTGATTATTTCTTTGCTTGACTAGAAAACTTTTTATGATTAGTTACAGATTTTCATTTTTGATACTTTTTATTACATGTTTTACTTCAGTTTTATTCAACATCCTTTTCTGAACATCTGGCAATTTTTTTAGTAGTATACTTTTTTGACCTTTAATCTTTTCCCTTTAACATTTTTTTCCTTTTTGGCTCTTAGAAAAAAGGCTTATTTGCCGAAAATTATTCACTCCTTCTTTTTGCTAAAAGGAACCTTCGAAAGGTTATGTCTTTTTTCGTTCCCATTTAAAAAAAAGAAATTTATCAAGCAGTTGTAAAATGTTGAGCGCAATATACACTCCTTTTCTATAATATTTTTACAGGTGTTAAAAAAGGAGTGTTAACACTTGATTATCGTTGAATTTTTTTTTTATCAAAATTGAGGTTCGGCTTTATATAACTGTGTTAGGTTTTTTTTTTGTTGTTGTTGCTGCTTTTCCCCTTTCATTTTATGTAACTTTGTCGTTGTTTGTTCCTGTCCATTTTGTCGATACTTTTTCCATCTTTTCTCTCTGTCTTCCTCTCTTCTTTCAAAATGCTTTTTAACATTTTGAAAAAAAAAACAACATTGAGGCAATAGCAAAAAAAATAGCGTGTGCGCGTTTTTTTTTTCTGTTTTTCCGTTTTTGCTTTTACTGCTGTTTTATTTTTTCAACCAACTTTTTTTTGTTGTTATTTTGCTTTTGCCGTATTCTTTTTTGCATACTTGAAACTTTTTTCTTTTTGCTCGTTCCATCAATGTTATTTTGTGTTGGAAAAGAATTCAAGGCAGAATAAGACAAGTTTTTTTTCTTCTTCCGTCCAATTCATTTCTTTTTATCGGAATTTGTCGTTATTACTGAACGGCCTTCCCATTTTTGTTTACGTCGTGGCTCTTTTTAATGTGCAATGATTTCTTTTTTCTCTTTTGTTCAATTTTGGTGTTATTTATTTCTCTTTCTTTTTCAGAAACTTGATATATTGCTTTGAATCGTATTCAACATGGCTAATATTCATGAAAACAAATCTTACACTGTTCCATACCGTAGCCAATTGCAAGAACGTAATAAATGTTTATGAACAAAATTAAACAACAAACTTACTCAATTTTTAGGTATTGAACCTGGACAAACTCTTATCGTCAAAGGCTCAACGATTGAAGAATCACAACGTTTTACTGTACGATAGTATTAGCATTTTTAACTATTAATTTTCTTCCTCTTCAGATTAATCTTCATCACAAAACACCTGATTTCGCTGGAAATGATGTTCCACTTCATATTAGTGTCCGCTTTGATGAAGGAAAGATCGTCTTCAATAGCTTCGTTAATGGTAAATATTTATTTCTGTTTTTTAAAAATGAATTAATACCGTAATTTTTAGGTGAATGGGGAAAAGAAGAACGTAAAAGTAATCCAATCAAACGTGGTGAAAGCTTTGATATTCGCATTCGAAGTCATGATGATCGTTATCAAATTTTTGTTGATCAAAAAGAATTCAAAGATTTTGAACATCGAGTTCCATTGAGCTCTGTTTCACATTTCTCTGTTGATGGAGATTTATATTTGCAACAAATCCATTGGGGAGGCAAATACTATCCTGTTCCATATGAAAGTGGCATTGCCGGAGGATTCCCTCCAGGTGAATTGATATGAGGTTTTGCTTCAGTTGTAATTTTATTTATTTTAGGCAAAAAATTACTCATCTTTGGAACACCTGAAAAGAAGGCAAAGAGCTTCAATATTAATCTTCTTCGTCGTAATGGTAAGTTTTAACGTTTTTTATAAAAATGAATAAATACCGTAATCTTTAGGTGATATCTCTCTCCATTTCAATCCAAGATTCAGTGAAAAGCATGTTGTTCGAAATGCTCTTCAAGCCGGAGAATGGGGAAATGAAGAACGTGAAGGAAAAATGGTTTTTGAAAAAGGAGTTGGCTTTGATCTTACCATCATCAATGAATCATATGGTTTCCAAATCTGTAAGTTGATTACTGTAATTAGTCAGTTCAATAACAAACCTCTTTTTTTAGTTGTTAATGATGAACGATTCTGTACCTTTGCACATCGTGATGATCCATCTGATATTTCTGGCCTTCAAATTCAAGGAGATGTTGAAATCACTGGAATTCAAATTCAATAAAAACCTCCATTTTTTTCTCTTCTACCACATTCTTGACAAGAATTGTGCAATCTTTTTGCACTTTCAGGGCTTTTGATTGCCGTATTTTAACTCGGTTTTTTTTTCTTTCTCTTTATTGTATTTGCTAAAATAAGCTTTTTTATTATTATTACTGCCCTTTGTATTGTTTTTTTTGAAGTTTAAAACTGCATATCTGACCCAAAACCAAAAATTTGCTTTTACATTCTTTTCGATTTTTTTTCCCTTTTAATTTATAATTGTTCCATTTAAAATGTAAAATATTTGTTTTTTGCATTTTTACTTTTTCAATGAAAGCTTTGCATTTTGTTTTGTAGTTTATTACCCTTTTTGTTAATGTAATAAAGTAATTTTATAAAAATGTTGTTTATAGATTTTACAAATATATGCATTGTTTTATTATCTGTAAGATATTGTAATCATTATTGATCGAAAGTTACTGTAAATTGCTTCAGTTATGGCAAAATGAGTTTTATTGACAAAGTTATAAAAATCGAGAAACGAATTTAGACGATCGGATCAGACATTTATGATATGAATTATTCAAGAACAACTTTGCTATCTTTTATTATACATTTTGTTGGACTTTGCCTTTTTATCAATGGATTCTTTCCACCAAAAATTTCAATTCCACCAACACAAACCTCATTAAATTCTCCATCATCGTTGAAATGCTTGAAAAATCCTTCAAATTCAATCACCAGATTTGTTGTTATGTTTATCGACGGATGGCGATCGGATTTTCTATTTTCACGTCCTGAACAAATGCCATTTTTATCATCACATGGAACAACCTTTGAATGTAAAGTTCAACATCCAACTGTACGTCTTATTCCTTTAAAAGTAGTTAATCCATGGGTTTTTTAGGTTACAATGCCTCGTTTAAAAGCATTTTTAAGTGGAATTGTTCCGTCATATTTGGATGTTGCAATGAATTTAGCTTCAAGAGAATTTACAGAAGATAACTGGTTAAAAAGAGCAATAAAATCTGGAAAGAAAGCTGTCTTTTATGGTGATGATACTTGGTTGAATGTAAGTATCTACATATATTTAATATAAATGCATAACAAGTTTTATCTTTTAGATGTTTCCGAATGGCATTTTTGAGCAAAGATCGGAAGGAACTGTATCATTCTTTGTTACAGATTATACAGGTAATTTTTTGAACGTGTTTTACTACATCTTACCGTAGTCTTTTGTTTTAGAAGTTGACGATAATGTAACGCGACATTTAAATGAAGAATTTGAAGCTGAAAAAACGAAGGGATGGAATATTTTGATATTGCATTATTTGGGATTAGATCATATTGGACATTCTGTTGGAGCTAAAAGTAACCTTATAAATGTTAAACTGAATGAAATGGATTCAATCGCAAAAGATATTTATCAAAAACTTGTAGGAACATTTTTTATTTTTTCGTTTGAATATTATGGTTTCAGGATTCAAATGATTCTGAAAACTTTGCATTTGTGATTCTTGGAGATCATGGAATGGCTGAAGAAGGTGGACATGGTGGAGCAACGTACAAAGAAACACATGTTCCAGTAGTTTTCTTACGACCAAAAGAAACCCCTAAAGATGCTCAAAATGAATATTTTAAAATTGAACAAGTTGACTTAGTTCCTACAATTTCTTCTCTTTTTGGTTTTCAAATACCTGCCAATAGTTTGGGTGTTACATTTATTGATAAACTTGAAACAAATTCAAATAATAGCTTTACACTTTGGTCATTGCTTCAAAATGGTAATCAATTGCGACATTTGCTAATAAATGCTGGAGGAAAAATTGATGATGAAATTGTTGGTAAATTATTTTTTTCTAACATGTTTAACAAACTTACAGTAATCCAACTTGTTAGAATCATTTGATACCTGCCTTGTTGAATTATCTGCTGCTGCTTGCAATGACAAACGTTCATTAGAAATAACAAAAAGTTTAATTTCAAAATGTTATAACAATTTTAAAAGCTTACAAGAAAGCTTCATTAATCTTTCATCGGAATATAAATATGATTTTCTGATTTTTGGCCTGCTTTTTTCATTTCTTGCAACTGTAATGGCTTTTTCGATTATGGATTTTGATGGATATTCTTTTGAACAATTGATAGTTTTTGGACAACCATTACTTAATTTTGCATCAAGTTTTGTTGAAGAAGAACAACATGTTTGGTAATGGGTTTACTGTACTATTATTTAACAGTTTTGATATTGTTATTTTAGGAACTTTTTATTTTCTACTGTACTTGCTTTAAGATTATTTCAATCAAGAAAATCGAATAAACAATGGACAAAAGAAGAAATGACTTTGCTTGGAATTTTGATAATTCATCGAATTTGTGAAGCTTTGAAACATAATATTACTGTATTTTTACCAACTGATAATCAAAGGTTTGTGCTTCCTCTAAAACAATATCCAAAATTTTTTGTTTTAGCGTTCAAGCTTTATCAAATCTTCTTCCAATTATTACACTTTTATCTCTTCATTCTGGACCTTTTTGGATTATAGCAATTCTTTCAATCACTCTTTTTTCTGATCCATTTCAAATTCCTTCTGATTGGTTTTCAACTGCTGGAATTTTACTTTCAAGCTTTTATTTATGTCTTTTATGTTCAGTTTTATTTTTTCCAATTTCTGATAGTCTTCTATTTTGGATTTTATCTCTTGCATCTCCTTCAAACAGAATAGTGTTATTTTTATGTTCAATTATGGGACATTTAATTGTACAAAACAAATGTAAAAATTCTTCAGCAATCTTTTATTTGGCTGTTGCTGCGTCATTTTATTATACGGTAAGGGTTTTGTTGTTGCAGTGTATTATAACTTTATGGGTATTTTAAGGGTAATTCACATTCATTAGCAACTTTGGATCTTTCATCTGCATATACTCGACTGCCATTTTATAATCCTGTTTTTGTTGGAATTCAATTGTTTCTTGTTATTTATTCTGCTCCTATTATGCTTTTAATATTACGGTATGTTTTCGAATTGAATCGAAATATATTTACTGACTGATTTAGATTTAAACAAACTTCATTCAATCAATTTTCTGATCATTTATTGTTTTATCGTTCATCGTCAATGTTTCTCAGCCTTTTTGCATTATTTTTAATGCGGCATCATCTTTTTGTTTGGAGTGTTTTTGCTCCAAAATTAGTGTATGAAATATTTCATTTTTGTGCAACTGCATTCTTTTGTTTTGGCTTTAAATTATCTTCTTTAAGAATTTTTCGAGTGTTAACTTTTTATAAGCAATAATGTAGGTTTCTTTTATTGTTTTGTAAATTTATGTTAAGTATTTTAAATGCCTTATTAATAAATGTTTAAGCGTTTATTATAAAATATTAAAATAAGCAAAAAATTTATTTTATAAAAGTTCACAAAATTGTTCCCCTAATTCTTCAAATAAGAAACCCTGTTCTTTTATATATCGAAAAGGTCGAAGTAAAGCTTTTAAATCAGATGTAATTCCACAAACAACTAAAACTGGAACAGTTAAATACATGTGTACCGTAAAGAGAACCAAAGTTGTTGACATTGAACGAGGAAGTCGACGAATTTTTCCAAAAATTAGCCGTGAAAGTCTTAACCATATTGGAAAATATGTTGGTCGATTATTATTTGCATTTGTATTGGTAGAAGTATTTGAAGAACCATTTGAATTTGCTGCAGTTGCTTGTGGGTGTTGGGATTGTGATTGTGATTGAGAAATTGAAAATGAAAATGAAATTGTTGGTTCAGATTCTGTTGCAGTTCTTGTTGAATATCTTCCAGATTGATGGGTTACTGTAATACTTGAACACGGATCTGCAGAAATCATTTTTTGTAATTTCTGTAAAATATATTTGTTAAAAAAATGTGGATACTATAGCTAAAGCTGTAGAATGGCACAAAAATACCCGAAAATAATTCTTTTGGAAAATTGTTTAAAAATAGCATTTGTTTGAAAATAAAACACTTAAAGATTAGTTCTTTTTGGTGGTTCCAAAACAAGTTTATTTTTGGAAAAAAACGCAAAAAAAAGATAATTGATATTTTTAGCCCACTTTTATATTTTTTGCAGAAAAAATAAAAGTGGGCTAAAGATGGAAGTAAAACCGTAAATCTATTGGACACAATTTTGGGACAACAAAAAAGTAAACATTTTCTAAATTACACGTATTTAAAAATTTGGTTTTTTTGGTATACTGTAAGTTACCGGAAATAAAAATTGCTTTTTTTAAAATTAAAATGGAAAGTAATATTTAAAGAGATACGTCAGATTAGTCGTTTTAAAGGTTACCGTATCTTTGGTAAAACTGGTATGTAATTATGATTCTTACTTTTTTAGACTAACGAAAAACTGGAAACTTAATAACTACAAAGGAAATTTTTATGAAATGGCTTCACAATTGTTGTGCAACATTCTTCGAAATAGGGAAAATTTTTTTTACAGATTTCAATTAAAAGGGCCTAGAATTACGTAAAGATTAGTGTAGTCGTTGTAAAACAGATATACATACAATTATTATCTTTACTTTATTAGACTAATAAAAGGCTCTAAAAATTTTAATAACTGCAAAAACTATATTGATGAATTGGGATTTAAAATTGCTGTGAAATATTCTTAGAATTTGACAAAGGTACATATTTTAAAACAACTTCAAAAAAAGAGATTGCAACATTAACTAACACAGTTGGTCAACGTCTGAAAATAAAAATTTAGAAATTGACTAAAAATCTTTTTTTCTCGCTATTTTTCAACAATTATCGTTAAACTTTTAATTCGCTTTTTTTGGTGGCTTTTTTGTTTGAAAGGTTTATTCGTCCGTGAGAGAAGAACCTCTAAAAAGCTTAAATGAGAGAGAGAAAATAATGATGAAGCACCAACGCAGAAGCACACAAATGCATCAGAAGAAGATGAAGTTTCTAAAGAATGAAGTAAAAGCAAAGCAACATTCGACGAAAAAAATGGACAAAATTCTTTCTTGCTCGTAAAAAAACTTTTTTGTCAAAAACAAAACAGACGCGTTCAAACGGAAGAAACAAAAAATATTATTTATATTTGAATCTTGTTTGAGCTTGGTTGAATGTGGTGCAGCAAAAGAGCTTTGGGGGATAACACTCTTCTAAATGTTTTAAAGATTTCGTCATTTTTAAATCCCCTTTCATTAACAAAATTTTTTAGATGTCCAAAAATTATAAAAGTAATAAAAACGTTTTATGCATTTAAATAAAAAATCGGCAAAAAACGATGTGAAAAGCTTTTTTAAAGAAGATAAACAGAATTTGGAAGCTAAAATGCATGTGGAAAATGATTGTAAAAAAGCAGCTTAATTTTGCAAAACAATTTTAGAAGGGGGATATGTAAATTATTTACTACAACTTTTTTTACTACTATTTTTGCCAAATCTGTCAAAAAAATTAGTTGACAAGGATCCATGTTAGTCATTCACAAATAAAAACGTGAACCCATTGGAATTGCATTATTTTGGAAAAATTTAAAGATTGTTTTTCAAAATTAAAATTAGTCATAGAGTACTTGGAAAATAGTAGTATTTTGAATTTTTGTTCCTGTACAATAAAAGTAGTCTGACTAATTTCTTTTTACATTCAAAAACAAATTTAGTCATTCATAATTATAAAAAACTTTGAATCCAAAAGAATGAATTAGAGCAATAAAAAAACAACCCTCGCGTTTTTACATTTAAATACATATTTATTAAAAAGATTTTTTTTCCTTCATTTTTACTTCCGCCTCCATAATATTATTTTATAAATTTTTGTTTACAAAAGCCTTCAATTTTTTCGACCAAAAAAAAACAACTTCTTTAAAAATTATAAACGTTTTTTGAAAAAATCACGAAATCTTTTTGTGTAAACATTTGAAACTTTTTGCAGTTTTTTTCCTAAAAACATTTTTTTTCTTTCAAAATATGAAGAAAAGCTTAAAAGAAAAGAAAGGAACTTCTGTTGTTGCTTCTAAAAATTTTTCTGTGCCATTCATAAAATGTTTACAACAATGGCTCCAATTTTGTTTTTTTTTTTGCTGCGAAAAAAATAAAAAAGATAATTGTGTAAAGAAAAAGTTACGAAAACTTTTTGCTGTTTTTTTTGTTTTTTATGCTTGAATTGGCCAAAAAATGCAAAGTACTTTAATTATCGAAAAAAAAAGAAGCTAAAAGTCAAAGATTTTTTAAAAGCTTATTTTTTTGGGGATTGCAGTTTTTGGATATATTTTTAAAAAACAAAATTAGCGTTAAAAGTTTAATAAAATTAACAAAAAAAAAGCTTTCAAAATTTTTAAAAATCCATCAAAGATTTGATTTTTCGGATTCCCAACAGTTTTTGCCGGCAAAAAAGTTATAATTTAGCAAGCAACAGAAATAAAAAAAATCAAATACTGCATGGAATTTTTACAGTTTTTTTCGAAGATTTATAAAAGATGTTGACAATATTTTTGTTACATTAGAACTAGAACAAATACGAACAACGTCTGTTTCAGAACTTTGGTTTTGGAGTAACATGATTATTTTGCCGACTTTGACATATTTGGATTTATGTACGCAACAGCCAGAGTCATGGAATTCGTTTTTCATTGAAAAATTATTTTCGTGTCTTTCCGTTTTTAAAAATGGATACTCGACAACGACATCGATTATAAATTGACTAAAAACAGTAAAGTCAAAGTTTTTACATGTGTGCTTATATTTTAGTGTTTCAAAATTTGAAATTCAAATGATCAAAAATTATGAACTTATGAAAAACTATTTTCGAATGATGTAAGCTTTTTTGACTTTCAAACATACATCATTTCTCACACTTTTGATTCACCATTTACAATTTCATAATTACGGCATTTGTATCATTTTTATTTCTAAAATAAAGTTATAAATTATAACTTTTAAAAGTAACAATTTTCACCAACTTTTTTTTTCTATGTCATTTCCGGTCTATGTATTTTTAACCTTTACTGTATTTAATACTTACGTAAAATTTCAGTGAAAACATTTTTGATACAAAGTATATATTTTTTGTTTAAAAATAAAAGTTTTTAACCTTTTTCCCCATATTATTATTGGTTTTTTTCTGCAGACAAATTTTTTATTGTATTTATTTTGGTATATTACAGTATCTTTTGTAATTGGTATTTTTACATCTTTTTTTGCTGACATTTTTTCCCAAAAGGTTATATTTCCAAAGTTTACACTTAATTACAGTTTTTTTAATACTGAAAAAAGAGGTGTTTTTTTAGTTTAAATTTAATGTTGCCTTTTGGGGTTTTTGCGTCTGTAAAAAATTTATATTGAAGGTTAAAAGCGGAGGATTTTTGTCTTTCATACATTTTTGAATGCAAAAAAGCAGCAACAAAATTTCTTAAAAGGTTTTGACATTTAAAAATTTTCTTTGAACAATGAAGCACAAAGTTAACAACTCTATTTTTTACGAAAATACAAAAAAATTAATGTTGTAACCATTTTTTTCCAAAAAAGTTAATACAAATTTTAAAAATATTCATTTATGAATGAATCCAAAAAATACCTTAAAAAAATTTCCACGTTTGACATTTTAGTAAATTTTTTACACAATCTCGTTCCTAAAATTCAAAAATTTTTTCCGTAAAAAAAAACAAGGATGCTTATTAGGGGTATACGGTATTTGTATATGTATATGTTGTTGAAAAAGAGAAGAAGATGTTTTTCTGTGCTTGTTTGGTTATGGGGGCATTTAAATGAAAAGATGATCATTTAATAAACAACAACTAAAAAAATGTATATTTAAATTTAAAAAAATATTTATATTTGTTTTTTTACGTAATTTTTTGTTAGACATCATTTATAAATTTTGGCTTCTAAATGTACAAAAAATCATCCCGTTATTTTTTGGTTTCTAAATGAGCAAACATTTAAAAAATTTAATTTATTTACGGCATTGAAAAAACCTTTGATCTTACATTTTTACCTAAAATTTTGAGATTTGCTCTTTCGAAGTTTGGATTCCGAAAAGGTCTTGAAGCGATAAGGGAATAAGAATGAGTAAGGGAAAAAAAAGTTGTTGTCGTAACAGAAAAAGTATTAACCTTTGCTTCTTTTTTCGTTTTTGCTCAAAACTTTTTTAAAAATAAACTTCCCCCTTTTTTACAGTAAAAAAGAATTTCGTCATTTTTTGTGTAAGTTTGCCCCTTTTTTAAAAAAACTTGAAGTACCCCAGATTATCATTAATTTTAAATCAGCTACTTTTCTAACTTTTTTTTTCTAACAATTTCATGGAAAACAGACAACAGCAAAAAGTAAGAAACCCCGCAATCATTTTCAATGTCAAAAAAATTATAGATGGAAGACTTTTAAAATTACGAAAATTTCATGTTTGAATTTTTGTCGTTTTTGCTCTTTGAAAAAAAATTGTAGTTTAAAAATCAAAAATGTAATATTTATAGTTTTTTATAAATAATCTTCAAATATAAATTTTGATGAACAGTTTTGTCGAAAAACGTAAAAAAGCGAAAAAGAGAGAAAATGAAGCCTAAAAAATTTGTGAAACTTTTGTACTTTCAAATTTTTTTTTTCAATTTTAAACATGTTTTTTTTTGATTTTGGAATTGTCTCTAAAAATGGAACGTCAAAAAAAGTACTGTGAGAAAAAATTGTAATTCAAAAAAATGTGTCAGTTTCAAAGTTTAATTCTTGCAAAAATAAAAGGTTTTGGAAAAGATTAAACATTCTTTGTCGTTTGACAGCGTCGTTGCCGATGTCGTAAGAAAAAACAAAACATATTTTTTGTGTAAACAGACAATCGGGTGCTAATATTTACCATAAAAAATAATATCACATACGTAAAAAAAGGTTTTATATAAAAAGATTTCATGAATCTTTCACGTGTGTTTATTGTTATTTTCAAATTCTCTCATGAGCTCTCACACTTTTTTCCTGAACTTTCACAAAAAAATGAAATTTGACGACTGCTTTCTTTTGCATAAATTTTTTACGGAAGCTTTCTTCTTTTCAACCTTTTTTTCCCCAACAACAATGAATCCCGGTTTTTTTAAAAGATGCGATGGATGGCATCGTTAAGACTTTTGATGACGAAATAAAAAATTCTCAAATGTGTACAATCTTTTTTTAAATTTAAATAACAAATTTTACACGTGTCTTTAAATGTTAAAATGTTAAAAATTAAATGTTAAAAAAAGGATAAAAGTAATATCACTTTATTTTTTATATATTTTTTTATCAAACTTTTAACAACTTTTGACGAAAAAAGAAAATACAAAAAAGAAAGAACACAAACGTTTTACACATATTTTAAATAAGTGATAATTCAAACATTTTAAAAATTGAAATAATAAATAAAGATTATCTCATCCTTTTAAGCAAAATAATCCCGTTTATAAAATTTAAGAGAAAAAAATTCAGATATTTTTTTGATTAAGTACATTTTAGAAAAGACAGATATATATTAATTAAACTTTAACAGTAATAAAAATAACAAAAAATTGGTTATAAATTAATAAATATAAATAAAAATGATAAATTTCGAAATTTCGCTTTCATTTTCCCTCTCTTTTTTTCTCCCGTCACGAAAGTTAAAAAACATTTTTTTTCGTGTCAAGACATTATACTTGTCTTTCAAAATTAAAAACATAAACACTAATTAATTAATAAGTTATTATTATTATTTTAATTAAATATTACATTCATTACATGCTAAAGTTTTAATTACATCATCGGGACATTGTGCAATGCAACAGGCTTCAACAATTTTTGGATCTGCAGCTCCTGAACGTTTTCCACCGGCTCGCTTTCTTATAGAAGTTAGGCCATCCGGAGGACATCCCCCACAAACATTTGATACTCGTTGAGATAAAACTCTTCCACATGTTCGATTATTTTTTACTTCACGAAAAAAGTAATGTTGATTCTTCCATGGAAATTGTTGCTGCTGCTGCCATGGCTGTTGTGGCAATCGTCGCCATTGTTGTGGACCATCACTGCCATAATATCCTCCATCATCTCTGCTATAATTATTGTTGTAATTTGATGATGTGGAAATTGAAGGGGTTCGATATCGATTAGAATTATATAATCTTGGAATATTATTTTTTGCTGCATTTGTAACAGTTGTAAATGTTATAAATGCTACAAAAATTCCATATAACCATTTCATTTCCATCGTTTTTGTAAAAACCAATTTTGTCACCCTAGAAATTAACAAAATGTAAATAGAAAAAATTACGGTAACAGAAAAGTTTTAAATAATTTTTTTTCACACGACCAAAAAAGGCACACTATTCATTTTTAAAACATGAAAAGTCGTAAAAAATGAAAAGAAGAGGAAACTGTTTTTTACTATCATCCTGAAAAGAAATTGGTGTGTGTTTAAAAAAAAGAGATTTAACCACTTTTTTTAAAAAAGAGGCGGAGCAAAAAAAAGTGTTGAGCTACAAATGTTTCTTTTACACCTTTTTTTTGCTGTCATTCATTTTTTGAGGGCTGCTGCAATATGAGATTAATTTTTTTTACGAATTTGAAAAAAAAACTATATTCGTAAAAAATTCAGACGTTTTTTACAGGCTTACTAATGTGAAGGACAAAATTTATTTAATTAAACGAAAGTGAAGCAACAGGAAGTTAGAGATGTACAAAGAGAGAGTCATGTGATCAAAATTAATACATGTATCTCTCTTTAAATGTAAATGTAAAGTTCTTCTTTGCAAAATAAAAACTAAATATTAAAATTAAAATTTAGGAGTTACTCAACCAAAAAAATGTAATAAATATAATGTATCCATCATCTCTCTAAAAAGATTAAAAAGCAAATTAAGTGGGAGGGTTAATGAACACAGAAAGAAGAGAAAAAAAATAACTATCACATTAAAAAATGTTCTGGCACTTGTAAAAAAAAACAAAAATTTTGAAGAAGTAAACTGACGATATCAGAAGATTAGAAAATAATGCCATTGTTTTTCGTGAAAACAGATATGGCATTTATAAATACTATGACGTTTTCTTTTCTTTCTTTTAATGTTTAGGCGGACCTTTTTAAAATTTTTAAAAGCTTCTTTCAATGTTTCTTGCAACAATGAAGAAGAAGCAGAAGCATTCCAAATTCCAAAAAGGTATGTTTGCGTAGGAGAAAGAAAGAAAGAGAGAGAAAGAAATGGAACCTGAAACATTCATTCTCTTTTTTTCTCCAATTCCAAAGACTCTCTTCAAACAACAACTTTTTTAAGCTTTTTAAGCACTTTTAAGACAAAAAAGTTCATCAAAAAAATATTGGATATATGCTTTGCACATGATACAAAATAAATATGTCCAAAACATGACCCTAATTTTCATATCAATTTTTTCTGTCTCTCTCTTAAAAGCTTATTCTTCCTTTTCAATGTCATTCAAAGAAATTTTTGACATTTTTTATAATTTGTTATTTATTTTTTTGTTACAACTACTTTTTCGCTGCTTTTTGTCAAAAACACACACCGGAGATCGTTTTATTCAAGCATAAAATAAATACAAATGTATGATAGAGAGAAGGAAGAAAAAAAACATAGGATGGATATATATATAAATTACTACTACTCAAAAGTCATTGATGATGATAGAAGGAAAAGAACATTTAACAATAACAATAATAATAATAATGTCAATTAAATTTATATGAATTCAAAGAAAAATAAACTAAAAATTAAATTTATACAAAATTTTATCCAATATAATAACAATAATAATAATAATATGTAAATTAAATAAATAAATATATATTTTTTTACCAAAAAACATTTTAATGTTTTTTAAAAAAGATAAACATACAAGCCTATAAGTTGAACATATAAAAACAATAAGCTATTTTATAGCTGTTAATACATTATACATCAAAAAAAGGAAAAGAAAGGAAGAATCAGATTTTGAAACGCTCCGGAAACAAAACTTATTTATATAATTTATAAAGGATCCATTAATTCCCATGTTTTCTTTTTGACTTTTTTAATTTGACTACCATCCTTTTAAAAGAGAGAGAGAGAGAGAGAGAAAGTTTGGAACCCGTAGAAAAAACGCGTCCCATTTTTTTGAAAGTTAAATAAAAAAATAAAAAAAGACATAAAAAAGTTTAACAAATTTAATACAAAAAAACCGTTCCAATTAATTTTGATATTTTTTAATTTCTTTCAGAAAATTATTGTTTTTTTAACAACAAAATTGTTTAAAATCATCTTCTGCACAACCGGTTGAACAACAATATGCAGCAAATTGGGACATATCTGTAAAAGAAATTTATATATTAATTATCGTCTGAGTATTTGAGTAAGGTCACTAATGCTACAGTATCCCCCAAGGGCAAATGTTCATATTACAAATTAACAAGAAAGCATTTATTAAAACTGTTAATTAAAATTATTAAAGGAAGTATAAACTACATGTGAAATTCACACTTAAGTATGAAACATATTTTTCAATAACTCATGCAAGAAACTTCTTACATCAGCATAAGTAAAGCTAAATCTGCTTTTGTTTGAAAAAAGTTCAAATTTCACAGACGGCAGCAAACAAACATAGAACATGGAAGTTCACGTGAGAAAATATGAAATTAAACCCAATTTAAACTTTAAACATTTTCTCTCAAAAAAATATAAATTTAAAAAAAAGATACAAACATTTTTTTGCTTCAAAAGAACAAAATTTGTGGGGGGAGGGGGGGGGGGTACGGTATCAAAAATAATTAAACGAAGGGAGGCATATATGTAAATAAAAGTTACTTACCAGCTGGACGTGCACGTTTTGTAATTGCAGAAGAATCAGGAGATTTGATACAATTATTACAAACTGCAGACATCTTTTTCAAAAGCCTAACTCCACAAAGTCTTACACCCCCACGTTTATGCATAAATACATTTTCAACACTATTATTATCATTTTCATTTTCATCATCAGTATGATGAAATTGTTGTTGTTGATGTATTGTATGAAATTCATTATTATTATTGTTATTCTTGATATTAGAATTTTCATTAAAAACATTCATAAATCTTGATAACGGTAGTGGCATGGATGAAGTTCTATATGAATTATATGGAAGAAAATTATCAGCTGTATGATAATTTTGTAATGCTAAATCATTTGGTTGTTGTACATCTGTATTACTATTACGCCATGATATTCTTGATGGCACAAAACATAGTGATGGAATTGTAAAAAAAATAAAACAACAAAATGTTGAACAGCATAAATTTACAAATGAAATTGTTCGAACCATTTTTTTTTTAACTTTGAAAATTACCGGGAAAAGTTGAGACTTTTGAAAGTTGAATAGAAATTTCTAAAAAGCAAAAGTAACTTTAAATAGTGTTTTTTTTCCTCACTTTTTCCTCCCCTTTGGAATTTTTGTATTCCATGAGAGACTCAATTAACGCGCGCAAAAAAGGCAACCGATGACATTTTTTTCTTCAAAAAACTCCAAATAACAAAAAAAATACGCTTGCTCTTACGTTGTTTAAAGGCAGTTAGTTACAATATTTTTTCTCGCCTTCCCCCTTTTTTCCTTGATGATGCTAAAGTATCAAAGGTAAAAATTATAGATAAAAAAAGTTTTTTTTGTATTACGCGAGTAACACAAAAAACGTACTTTTTTGACATTTTTAAAAAAAGAATCTAAAAATATCAAAAAGCTCAAAAAAGCAATTCCTTAATTATCTGCAAAAATAGACGGGAAAAACTTTGAAAAGCATTTTTATGGAAAAAAGTTGCCATTTTTACCTACGTTTTAATGCCCTTTTTAAAAGAAGAATAAAAAAGAGTAAACATTTTTTAAAGACAACTAAAGAAAATGAGAAGAAAGAAGAAAAGAATGATATTTCACACACGCCCCAAAAAAAATAAGAAAAATAAGGAAGAAACTTAAGCTTGTTTTAACGCTTCTTCTTTTCTCGGCTTATGTCTGGAAAAAGAAGAAGAAAGAAAAGTATATAATACTTTTTACCTTTTTTTATTTTTAGAAGAAAGAATATTCTTTCTTTATATTTAATTCCAAAAACCAGAAGTAAAAAAAAGTGGGATGAGATATAATAAAATTACTACCTGTGCAGCAGATCACATGAAACTCCGCCTCCTCTTGGGATTTGACCCTCCCTTCTTTTTTAGAAAATGAAATTTCAAAAAGTGGCATGAAAAAGAGAATATGATCGAAGCAAATAGAAGCAAAAAAATGTTAAATCTTTGCTTGTTTTTTTAATTTAAAGGAAATTAAAAAAATTATTATTATTATTTTGTAAGGGAGGATTAAACTTAAAAGTTTCCTAAAATATCTTAATTGAAAAAAATTATAAAAACAACAACTTTTTTGTATTTATTTATCAAAAAGCGAAAGAGAAAAAGTAGAAAGGTTTCTTAATTTCAACAGAAAGAAAAAATTTCCATCCTTTATATGGAAATAATGAGAGGGAAGCAGAAAAGAACCATCAACAAGTAAAAAAATGAGGCATCTTTCAAAAAAAAAAGAAGGAGTAAAAGCCGAAGATAAAAGAAGAAGGAGTATTTGAATAAAAATGAAAAGCTTTTAAACAATTACTTTAAACTCCAAAGTATCTTTTTTTATTTTCTTTCCATTAGTAGCAAATAATTTAAAAACCAGGGCGGGAAAAAGGGAGTTTAATAAAATATGCAAATTAGGCCCTATTTTAAATTATACGTGATTTTTACAAGCTATACCATGTTTTTTGCAAGTTCAAAAGCAAAGCAAATTTGACCTTTCATTCAAAAAGAAAAGAAAATTCAAGAAGCAAATTTTTTTTTACAAAATCAAAAATGAAGAAATAAACAAATAAAAACCTATGATGTATTTATGTCCTTTTTTCAAGGCCTCAAAAATTAGGTAAAACGTAATCAAATCTTTTTTACCGAATTACAACGTATTTTTTTTGGAAATTATATAGAATTAAATATTTTTGATGAAGCAAAGAAAGAAAGAATTGAAACAAACAACAAAAAAATTACGTCGAGAAAAAAAACGTTTGCATAAAAAATTTCGTTTAATACCCAAAAGTATTGTTATTGCAGCAATTAAGATTCTAGACTGAAAATGGGATGAATACATATATGTTTTTGAATATTTATGTTAGACGAGATTAGAATATCTTTTTGTAAGTTCAAAGAATTCAATGTAAACAATTAACTGCAATGTTTTTGAGTGAACTCTGATATCACTTTTATTTTCGTTGAAAAATGTTTGACTCAAATCAAAATATGACTTTAAAATTTAGGTAAAAATGGTGTTTATAAATCAGGTAATCACCAGGTTGATAAATTTTTACTCATGCTTTGAAGCATTAATATGATTATGTTTCAAACTACATGTAAAAAGTTGCTACCAAAACGAAATTTTTGTTTCACCACGAAAGTGCAGCCTACCGTATCTCTTTTTTTGAATGAAAAAAGACACATGCTTTTTTTTAAATTTTTAAATCCTGGTTTCAATTTAAAAAAATTTTTTTAATACTCGGAAGATGATATTTTTAGATATGGCTTAAATTATGTCATCGAAGCAAAAATATAATTTGAAACCAAAAATAACAACTTTGATTAAACACATTTTACGTATATCTTCTTTTTTTGAAATATTATCAACTTTCAAATATTTTGCAGCAAACAAGATTATATATTTTTTGACGAAGAAAAACTACAGTGACTAATTCTAAATTTAGGGATTTCAAAAAATAATATGCAAATACAAAATAATACGAAAAAAAGAGCAAAGTGTGATTTTTTGAATTTTGTTTGACCTTTTGTAAAATGGCTTCTGAAGGCCGTCGCCGCCGACAAAAGTAGCAGCCATGTTTTCATTTATAAAAATTTTAAAACCAAAATTGTAGCACATGTTGAAAATGAGATTAAAAATAGACTGCAAAAAAAGAAGATAGAAAAATGAAAAATATTTATCTTTCATCTTAAGTCTTTAAAATAATAACGAAAAACAATGATCAAGTTCGAAGAATTATTTCATTTTTTGCAGTCACGTGAATGCCATGGCATTTTTATTTTTATTAACGGAATAGTAAATATTATTTTTTATGAATGATAAAAATCTCTTAATCGGGAAATGTATTTTCTCCTTTTTTCTTTAAGGGAAAAAAACATCAAAGATATAAATGATCTATAATGATATACAACCATTACTATTAACCTTAACGAAAAAAAGGGTTTCTTTAAAGAAACAAACATTCATTAATTTCGTAATGTATGTATTTTTTCTAGAAAAAAAAGATGTTTCTTCCGCTCTCTTTTTTTGACTTTTAATGGCCTTTAATCTTATCATTAAGCTTTTCTTCCAAGAGAACCCCATCAAAAAAAAATAAAGACAAAGATGTGTAGGATGCAAACAAGCTTAAAAAATCCAAAAAAGACAACAAATAAAATGTTTTGTAGACTATGATGATAATGATAAAAATGTTGATGAATGATCAAATGCTCCCAAGAGATTATCAATTTTTATCATGTTTTCTGTTTTTTACCTTTATTTAAAATTTCAATTACGTAACAGAAAAAAAAATTTAAATTGAAGGTCTTTTTTTGTGTTAAATTCTTGGTATTTTCTTTTCTTCCTTTGGGACCTTTTTCTTTTCCCCTACATTTATGCTTTAACGCTTAACTTCTCTAATTTTTTACTAATACTCATTCATTAACCTTTTTATTTTTGGAGGTAAAACGCGTCTTTTTGCGGAGGATTTTTTTTAAAGTTCAAAAAAAGGATAATATTTTAAAAATGGCACACAAAGAAAAGTGACGAAATGTATTCATTTTGTGCTCCTTTTTTTAAAAAAGTAAACAAACTACTTTTTTTTAAATAAGTTCAAACTGGCTACAATGTTACGGTATTTCTGTTTCTGCTTCAGACGTTTTTTTTTAAAAAGGTTTTTACATAGTATATCTATTTTATTTATAAAACAAAATAATATTTATTAAAAAACAATTAAAAAAAGAAAAATCGATGATTAATAGAAATCTATTTAAATATTTTTATTTAATTAATTAATAAAAAACTTTAAGTAATTTTAAAAGGAAGAAAGAAATCAACGGATAAAAGACAGCCGATCCGGCTTGTTAATTTAAAAAGTGTTTTTTTAAAAAAGAATTTGTACGAAAGATCAAAAAAGAGAAAAAACGGCGATTTTCGCTGAGGTTTAAACAGGGTTTTTTGAAGAATTTTCAAACAAATTTGGCTCTTGAAGCGAAAAAGATAGTAATTTCAAAACATCGAAATTGATGCTTCAAAATTACTATCATGACACATTTGACAAGGAACAAGGTCAAAGTCAAATGAGTCATGTGTTGCCTCAAAAATTCATCACATGTATGTGTCAGAAAACCCTGAATATTTTTATCATTAAAAAAACAGAAATGACTAAATTATTAATATCTAAAATTGGAAAACAAAAAAAAAAGAAGCAGACAAAAAAACAATAAAAATGAGATTTTTTGGTTGTTTGTTCTAAAGAAAATAATTAAAAATTTTGGTGTTTATTTATATTAATATTGTTATTATTATTATTATTATGTTATTATCTATGATATGTTTTTAAAGCTATGGTCTCTGAAAAAAAAGAAAGAAGGGAGACAAAAAATATTAATTAAAATTAATAATAAAATTATTTTGGAATGATTATTAAAAATTATTATTTTTTATAATTAAAATTTAGAAAGAAAAGATGAAAGAATAAGAGCAAAAATTGTTGTTGTTGAAATTGAAAGATTAATTGTTTTGAAAGAGGTTGAAGATGATGTTGGAAGCACTAAAATTTAAGATATTTTAAGTTTTTTATCTTAACAAATTCTTACAGTATTCATTATATTCGATATCTCTTGCACCTCTCCAAACTCTACATTCTTTATCCTTTTTTCCTTCAATTGGACGAACATGTGAACCACCTTTTAAATGCATCCATTTTCGATTTGTTGATTTATATTGTGGCCATTCAGGACTTTCACGGTGATGTTTTGTTAGTCTTGGAACACTGAAAAAAAAAACAAGTTTGCATTTAATTTTTTCGTTTCAAGACAAAGAACGAACCCATCTTTTGCAAAACTGCTCCAATATTGTATCATTTTATGACTCAATGTTTTTTCTCGAGATGTATATCCTGCAGTTGTATTATAAATTGGTACACCAAAAACATATTCAATTTCATAGCCATGCATTACGCCAGTCCATGAGGGCCATGGATTGGCACTAAAAAGCGAAAGGATTAAGCTTAACATTTCCTGTATTTTGCAAAAAGACGCTTAAATGTCTATAAAAACATGTTCATTGAAATTGAAGTTGAAATTGAAATTGATATTATGAATGAACATGATTTACATATGGATTTTAATCCTATTATAGCCTCATTCTTTAAAAAGAATCCAAAAAGTGTACTTTACCTTGATGGTTGATCAAAATAATAAATAAAAACTTTTCCTTCTCCGTCATCCATTTGATCAGCTAACCATATTGAATCACATGTAAAAAAATAATCTCCAACCATTTGATTGACATGATCGGCAAGAAGTCGAGATTTCCCTGATGGCCGTTGACATGCATCTCCAAGATAAACAAAATTTGCTGCATTTCGAACCATCTCTGGTAATCGTGCAAATGCAATATCAACACATTCATACAATTCTGGTAATGTAAGCTCAGGCTGTGTATTTACATCAAAATATTTCGGTAAATTATAAATATTCCAATAATTACCTAAAAATTTGTAAATGGGTTACTGTAGCACATAAGTTCAAATGAGTAAAATAAATTATTACTCAACATTTTTAAATTGTATTTAACTTATTAAAAATCCGTTTTGTAATAATACAAAAAATTTTTCCGCTACAATAAACTTTTTTATTAAATTAAATTAATTAATTTTTTGTCCGTGTAACCTGGAAACTAATATTTTAAAAAATTGTATAATTTTAAAGTAGACTTTTTTGCCCACTCAGATTTTCCTGGAGTGAAAAATAAATTAAATAAAAAAATTAAATAAAGTAATGAAAAATGTGAATAATTTATGCCTAAACATTTTGAGTGAAAAAAAATAATAATTTAGCTAATGAAACTTTTTTTCAAAAAAAACATTAAAGTATGTAAACAAACCTTCATCATGATTAACTCCAATCATAAGATTGACATCTCTTCGATATTGCTTTTTTCTTAAAGCAGTAAATGCATCAAATTCTCGGAAAAAATTTCGATCCCTTGAAACAATTGCAAATGGAAATTCTAAAAATCCAAGATTTAAATTCCACATTTGTGCCAAAAGTTCTTCGGGAGTTCGCTCCTTTAAACAATTTATTGTTGCTGTTACCTAAAATTATATCATTTTAAAATTTCGTGTTAGGATCATTAAAAGTATGTATTACAGTAGTTCGATTACATTGAACTAAATCGGCTAATTGATGACTTTTTTCTAATGCCCGTTTTGGTGAATCTAAGCTCCATTTATTGTCCAGACTTCCAGATTGAAGAATTCCATTATGGAAGATCCCTCTGGATCCTGGAGCAATTAAATGTGCAACAATTGATGAAGCACCAGCCGATTCACCAAAAAGAGAAATCGAAGCAGGATTCCCTCCAAATCGAGCAATATTTTCCCGAATCCAATAAAATGCAAGTTGTTGATCGAGCATTCCTATATTTCCTGGTGCATCTGGATGATCAAAATATATATAACCAAATGGTCCAAGTCGATAATTAATATTCACCACCACAACATTTGCTGTTAACGCCAAAGCTTTTCCATCATATAAAATTAGAGAGGGCGAGCCAGCGAAAAATCCACCACCAAATATCCAAACCATCACTAAAAAGAAGTTTTTTCATTTAAATAAGCTTTGTAAAAAATTTAAATTATTATAATTAAAAAGTTTAAGTGCATGTAATTAATAATAGACAGAACAATGCGTTACAAATTTTTTTATTACAGTTAAAAGTTTAATTTAATTGAGCTGAAAATCTATTAAAAATTTTTTTTAAAAATATAATTTTTTTATTGAGCTGAAAATCTATGATAGTAACGCAAAATTCTAAGTTTGAAAAATGTTTACTATCATCAAAAATCAGCTGTATAAAAATTAATTTTAAAAAAATTTTGTGAATGACTCGATCGAAAACAGGGCTGTGCGAAAATTTCGTTTCGTTTCGCGTTTTGCGAAATTTCGTGCTTTTTTTCCTTTTCGTTTTGTTTCGCGTCAGCGAAACGTTAATTTCATAGGGTTTTTAGACCATTTCGTTTCGTTTCGCAAAACAAAACTCCATTTCGCACAGCCCTGATCGAAAACCACAAAAGTACCTGTTAAATTATTTGCTTCAGCTGGAGCCCAAATATTCATATATAAACAATCTTCTGATACTCGAGTATTGGCATTCCACATTTCAGAACCCCAAAATGATTCGTTATACGTATCACGGCCTTGAAAGCATGCGGGTGCTAAATGTGAAGCATCAATTGTATGATTCCACGGGCGTTTTGCAACTGGAGGCTTAAATCTCATATCTCCAATTGGTGGCTCCCCAAATGGCACAGAAAGATAACTTCGAACCCGTTTATGCAAAAATATTGATTCCTAAAAGAACAAATTTACATAAATTCAGGAGGGCAGTAATCAAACCTGTCCCCTTATTCTACCATATTTTAATTGGACTTCAACTGGAATGTTTGATTGATGCGAGGAAGCAGCAGCGGCAGTAAAAAAAGTACCAAATAATGAAATTAAAGCCTGAAATTCATGTTACAGTAATTCGTTCCAAGACAAATAAATAAAAAATACCTGTAATAAAAAACCAAATGAAAGAAGTGGGGTTCGCAAACCCATTATTTTTTTAAAATATAAATTCAAATACTGTATTTTAAAAATATGGAATTTTAGCTGATAAATTTACTGTTAACTTTTTGTTAGCATTGAAATTGAATTAATTTTTTTGATGATTTGTTTAAACAAAAAATATATATTTGTTTGAGGGGGACAATTTTTAAAATTGCCCTTATAGTTCTTTTGTTTTTTTTCTTTTTTACAGTTGTTGCTTCTTTTTCTTTGCTTTCTTTCTTTTTTGAGCAGCAGCAGTCTTTTTTGTGTTGGTTGAAATCTTTCCCTTAAAAAAATGAAGAAGTTTTCATTTTGATATTGAGAATGAGAGAAAAGCGAATTGTGAAAAAATAAAGATAGGCACGGCATATTTGTGTTCCTTTTTTCTTCTTCTTTTTTTCCGAAACATAAGAATTGTCAAAAAGGAAGCAAAAGTTAGTGGCTTCTTGAAAAAAAGAAGCAAAAAAAGCAAAGCTAATGATTCACGCAACGCCGAAGAAGTTAGACTTTAAAATTCGATGTGGACTTTCTTTATAAAAATCCCACAAAAATAATAGGAAAAAAAAGTTGCATTTTGAAAAAGTAAAGTGAAGCAACAAAATTCTCTTCAGGGGAATTAATGAGTTCAAACTCGTTACAGACAATTTTTCGAAAATACATGGCAGCTATTTTTTAAAAATAATATGTGTAGTCTGTCTCATTGAAGTCATATTTAAGCAATTTAAAATGCATTAAAATCAGCGGGAAATTTTTAAAAAGTTTTTAAAAAATAACAAAAGAAAGAATAGAAAAAACAGTTGGTGGCAATCCAAAAAGTAAATTTTTTCAAAGTTATTGAAGAAGCTTGGATTAACAGAAAATGAGATGAGATAATTCAGAGACAACATATTTTTTGTAATAGAGTAGTGGTAATTGGAAAAAAACAGAATCACGTTTCACAGATAATAAAGAAAAGGGATAAAAACAGGAAATCAAATTTCACGGCTTTTCACTTTTTTTTCAAAGAATGGAACTTGCGAAGGAGTTTTTGGAATTGATTATCAAAAGATAAAAAAAAACAAAAACTTGGATAATTTTTAAAGTGATAATTGCAAATAAAAGAAACTTTTGTAAGCAATTACCAAAAAAGTGCAATGTTTCATAAAGCTGAAAATCAATAATAGTAATTTAAAAATTTGAGAAATAGAAATAAATAATTACTATCATTAAAAATAAGCTTTACAAATTTTTAAAATACAAAATCTTAAAAACAAACAAAAATAAAAGCAATCAAAGAACAATCAAAAAATGACCCCTTCCTTTTTTTGATGCAATAAAGAATAAAGCAAAAACGTTTGAAGCTTCCATAAAAAGCAAAGAAAACGATTGTTGGGGTTTCCCTTCTTTTTTTCAAAATCGTTCGTTCTGTTGTCATCCGTCAACGATACTTACCCAAACTTCCGGAGACGGGCAAAAATACATAAGCCCAGGTAAAATGGTTCGGGTGGTTTTTATTTACTTTTTTTCGTCGTCGTCTCTCTTTAACTTCACCTTTTTAGATCCCTTTTTCAAAGCACAAAGAAATGAGAAGAATTATAATAAAAGAGGCCAAAACATAAAAAAAAGAATAATGCCGACAAAAGAAGAGCAATCAAGCATATTTTTTGACATAAAACAAAATTATTTTTTAAAATTCTTTTTTTGCAACATTATAGCCTAATTTTTTTTGACACTCTAAAGACACCACTTTAAGAGGGAAAAAAAGTGTAAAAATAACATGGCTTTAATCCAAAGTCCCCCAGGTGGTGGCAAAAAAATCAAAAGTTTTTCTTTCGTGGCTTGTTCCCTTTTTCTTTTCCTTGTTCTCATTTCTACTTTGAATTGTCGTCATTAAAACAATGTATGTCGTTAATCTATCAAGATCACATTAAACGTCAAAATTTATTTTTTGCTTTTTTTTAACAGCATAAAATAAACTACAAAGTGTAGTCGAAATTTTTTAAAAAAATTTTAAAAGTGCCAAAAATAAACAATTTTGATGCGTACATTTAAAAAAGGTTATGAGAAAAAAATGCTTAAAGTGGAAGTCACTTAAAAGAAGGAAGCTAAACAGCTTAAAAATTAATTGTAACCTATCCCCCCCCCCTTTCGACCAATCAATTATACCAACAAAGAATTGACAAATGACAGTCAGCGTGAAACGATTTACAAAAAAAAAGTAAACTTTTATAAGCAATTATCAAAAAAATTATGCTATGTTTTATCAAAACTGAAGCATAATTATAGTAATTTAAAAATTTGAAAATAAAAATAAATTGTTACTTTCAATAAAAATAAGGTTTATAAAATTTTTAAAAAAATATTAGTTATTGTATAAGTGCATATAATTAATAATACCTACCCTCAGTCATAAAAACACATAACAAATCTTTTTTACCACAATTACTGGAAAACCTTTTTTTAAATACGGTTTTTTATTGAGCTGAAAATCTATGATAGCAACGCAAAATTTTTTCTTTTAAAAATAAATGTTTACTATCATCAAAAATCTGTTTTATAAAAAACTGTTATTTGTATTTTTTAAAACTTAAAAGCTTAAAAAGTAGCGAATTGTTAATAAAAACAAAGACAAAAATATATTGCAAACATTTAAAAACAATGTATAAAATACAGTTTTTAAGAATCTAATGATTTATTGAGCAGAAATTCGATGATAGTAACATAAAATTTTCAGTTTTGAAAATAAGTGTTTGCTGTGATCATCAAAAATATTCTTTATGAAAAATGAAAAAAAAAAGTTACTCAAAAAATATTACTACCATTAAATATTAACAATAATGAGAAAAAGAAAACTTTGGAAAATTTGAAATGCAAAAAAAAAGAGTTAGTTAGCTTTAGGCATCTATAAGAAAAAAAGAAGATGACCAAAAAGTCTGTGAAATTTTCCCACAATTGGGTGCTTCTTCTTCTTCAAGAGAGATACCTCAAAGATTTATTTTTTTGTCTCGCTTTTCAAAGACCAAAATATTGAAGAAAAAAAGGTTTAAAAACTGCTCGACACGGAAAAAGGCTAAAGAAAATTGATTTTTATTCCTTTTTTAAAAAATTTTTGAAAATTAGGTATTATGTTTTAGTCATGTTTTTTCTTATTTTTTTATAGTTATTTTAAGTTTGTGTTCCGCAATGAAAATAAAAGATAATGATAGAGAAGAACAACAAAGAGTAAAAAAAGATACTGATAAAAGTATAACAAAGAAAAATAAGGACAAAGATGAAGAAAGAAAAACGCAAATTTTGAGACAAAATCGGTAACAAAAAAAGGCGAAAAAAATAATATGATTTGTTTTGGGTTTTTAAGTTAAAACAAAGTGTAAACGAGCTAAGTTACTCCTACTAACCTACAACAACTACTGCTACCTCTGATCACTTCTTCTTTCCTCTCGACAATTTCAAGTTCATTTCGGAGAGTTAAAAGATTTTAAAAAAAAAAGTTAAAGGCGGAGGAGGTGGCGGGACTCACTTAAAAAAACATAAAAAAAAGAAGTTAAGAGTGTTGGCAAAACATTTTTATTTATTATTTTTAAAGAGAAAATAAAAGTGATTTTTATTTAAGTATATATACCGTATTTAATCAACTGACTTACTTGCAGCTTTTAAATGAAGAGAAATAAAGTTGAATGAATAAAAGTGACTTTTTCTCACAAAACTTAAATAAAGAAAAAGCAGCAGCATTGTATAAAAAAACGCTAAACTTCAAAGATTCATTTTTCTTCGAAGTTTAAAAACAACAAAAATGAATAGAATTTTTGAAAGATTTCAAAGAAATGATAGCCATGGAAATTTTTTTTCTGACTTCTGATATTTATGTTTTTTTCTGTTTTTTTGACAAATAACAAGTGGTTATATAAAAAATATAAGAGTGGGGGAAAGTCATTTTTTAGGCATCATATTCAATTATGGCAAAAAAAAAGGGGCAAGAAGGAGCAGGAAACAAGCTGTCAAAAACACCCTCACAAAAAAATCTGAGAAGTATGCTTCAAAAGTTTTTTTAAAGCAATTAATTTTGTTTTTTATCTTATGAAATTTCAGCAAAATATTTTTTTTTGCAAAAAGTCTGTTAAAAAAATTTTTTACAACTATGTGGATTGCAGATTTTGACAGATAAAATTGTTTCATGAAACATTATGCAAAAAAATTTGGCAAAAACAAAAATAAATTTGCTCAAATTTTGTCTGAATAGGGCATTATTACAGATGGTTGCAACTTATTATGGTTATTTATCACATTTATTATGCAACTTCATGTGATCTAATAAGCTCTAATTTTGCCACTTTTTAACAATGCCACCCTATTCGAAAATAGGCTAATATTGAAAAAAAAAACATAAAAAAATAAAAAAAATGAAAAAAAGCCAAAAGTCGTCGGCAGCTAATCATAATGAAGTTGAAAGTCGGGAAAAAACTCAAGAAAAAAAAGAGTAAAGAGTTTTTAATATTCAACAAATTTTAAAAAATGCAAGCTTCCGATGAGAAAAAAAAGATTTTCAAAAAAAATCTTTGTAATGGCAAATGGCAGGCGGCGTCTGCTTTTTCTCCCTTTTCCACTTCTTTCTTCTTCTTTGACTTTTTTATTGAGAGACTTTGAAATTGAATTTTGTTTCGGCAGTTGCGCGCGCTTTTCATGCTTCAAACTTTTATAAAAAACATACAAAATTTATTCACAAAGTTTAGCAAAAAATTTTTTTATACTGTTTAAAATTTATATGCAAACATAGGATGTGATGAAAAATGATAATAAAAAAGTGATGAATAAAAAAAAGAGCTAGACTTTTTCCCATCCATTTTCTTTTTGTTGAAGAGAGAGAGTATTTTAAGGCGGCAATTGCCCACAATCAGAAATAATGACCTCAGCAGACGTTTTTCCACTTTGAGAGCCCTAAAATTTCGTCAAAATTAAAAAATTCTCATTATTGCAAAAAAATTCTATTTTAATGAATTTTGCGTCACCACTTTTGAAGTCTTTTCATTCATGAAAAAACTTGAAAATTTACTTAAAAATTTTAAAATCTTTTTTTTGCGTAGGCCAAAAAACGAAGTTGTCATCAAAGGCATCTTTGTTTTCAGGAAACAAAGGGTCACTAAAGTTTTTCCGTATTTAAACAAAAAAGTCTTCGTTCGTTTGAATGTTATCAGCTTTTTTTCAGAAGCAAAAAAATTCAAAGAACAATGGAGAATGTGGAGTCTCATGTAAAATGGATATCAAATATCTCTCTTTACTTTTTTTTGACCTATGTTTAGCGTTTTCGACATGTTAGTAAATACATCTCTAATCCAAAAGAACTTACTTTTGCTTCAATTTTTCTTACAATATCCATTCCATCAATAACTGTTCCAAATACAACATGTTTACCTTAAATTTACAAAAAAAAATAAGTTCCCGTTTTTAAGAAGAAAAAAATCTTACCATCAAGCCAATCGGTTACTTCTGTGCAAATGAAGAATTGAGATCCATTGGTATCAGGTCCGGCATTTGCCATACTGAGTGTACCAGGTTCTAAAAAACCAAATTATTAAAAATCACATGGTTTAGTATACTGTAAAATGACAAACCTTCATGTTTAAGTGTAAAATTTTCATCGGGAAAGAATTCACCATAAATTGATTCTCCACCAGTACCTTAAAATAATCAATGTAAAAGAAGCTAAAAGAGAAGATAAAAGCACTTACCATCACCACTAGTAAAATCTCCACCTTGTAACATAAATTGTGGAATAATACGATGAAATTTGGAAGCTTTGTAATGAAGGGGCTTTCCAAGTTTGCCAACACCCTTTTCACCAGTACCTAAAACAATAAAGACAATGTTAGATGAGGTAATAGAGATAAAGAATAGTATTGCCGTGCAAAAACTTTCGAGGATTTGAGCTTTCCCGCCTCCAACAAACCGGAATGTCCCTGTCGTTATTTAAGTTTTAAAAAGAAACTTACAAAGAGCACGGAAATTTTCAGCTGTTTTTGGAACAACCTAAAAATCATCGATTAGATTAATTCTTTAACAAACATAAAATTTACATCTCCTCGTAATTCCATAGTAATTCGACCAATTGGTTTTTGATCAATTGCAATATCAAAAAATACTTTACATTTAGCCATTGGAAGTGCACCGTCTGTAGATTTTGGAGTTACGCCTGTTTGTTGATCGGTATCTTTTGTTTTGCCTTCAGCAGTTTCAATTTTTTGTTCTTGTTTTTCTTTAAGATTTGATCGAAGATCTGTTTCTTCTTCAGGTGGCTGTTGCTTTTGTTGTTGTTGCTTTTTGCTTGATTCCTTTTCTTTATCTGAAGTTGTAGGTTTAATATTATTCTTTTTTGCTGGAGATTGTTTTGTTTCTTTTACATCTTTCTTTGAACCTTTTGCTTTTTGAGATACCTTTGCATCACCTTTTGCATGCTTTGATTTTGAGCATCCCATTTTTTTGAACAGCAAAAAGACGACGAAAAAAGTTCAAGCAAAAAATGAAATAAATAAATTTCAACGGGCAAAATTATGAATAAAAACCCTTTCACATAAAAAAAATTAGCATAGTTGATTGAATAAAAAAATTTTATTTGGCAAGTTTATAAAAAAAAAACCGTTTAAAAAATAAATACAATATTTGCAGGTATAAAGCACTTTCTTATTTTTTTGGTCATTTGAGAAAATTAAAGATCATCATGTAGTCGATTTCGAGCTTTTACAAATCCAGAATCCGCTAAAGCTTGAGCATTATTTAACATTTCCGCCAAGCTTAACTCTCCATCTTTATTTGTATCTGCGATATCCATAATTTCTGTTACCTGAAATATAAAATATTTTGGGTTACAGTACATCTCAAAAGCTTACTTCTTGAACAGCATGTCTTTCATTTTTTGGATTGACATAATTTAAAAGTTCTTCAAGGGTTGCATATCCATCTTTATCCACATCGATTTCAGTATCGAATTCACGTTCTCGTTGCTTTTTATATGCAACATCCATTTCAGGATCAATTGGTTCACCGAGTGGTTCCTTTGCAAATTCTGCTTTTGATAAAATTCCATCACCTAAAAGCAGTCAAAAGTCATTTTTAATCAAAAGTACAAAGAAATTTACGATTATCATCAAGTGTTCTCATAATATCTTCTGCCATATCTTTTAACATTGTTCTAGAAAATTCTGGATGTTGAAAGCCAAGCCATTCAATTGTATCAAGTCCATCATCATTTGAATCAGCTTCTGCAAAGCTTTGTTTTTCTTCATCTACCATTCTACGTGCTAAAACAAGTTTAAAATCAATAAACTTCATCCACAAGAACAAAAAAACTTACTATCTCCATCAAAAGTATGTTCATTATGTTCATTTGCATGCTTTTTATCTACTAAACCTTTTTCAATAATAAATTTCTTTAAATATTCATTCCATGTAACTAATCCATCACCATCAGAATCAACTTCTTGAAAGCTTTCTCCTGCTTCCTTCTTTCCATCTTCAAGATGTTTATTTGTATTTTCAATAATTTGTGCTTTTAGCTCTTCTCTTGTTATCTTTTGATTTAAATCTTTATCAGCTTTTTTAAACATTTCACGAATCATTTTTTCGATATTTTCTGGTTTATTTGAATTTGATGAAGGTTCATTTTGTCCAAAAACAACTTCTTTTCGAAATTCTTTATTCAATGTTCCATCTCGTTCTAACGGAACTCCTTCCAAATGATCTGGTCGAATAACTTCTATTCTTTCAACAGGTGGATGAGCAAATGTAGAAGATATAAAAAGTAATAGAATATATAATTGAAGCATATTTACATTTCTAAAATTTAAGAAAGAGTTAAAAAATGTGGTAAACACAGATGGGCGCGATCAATGAAAAAAAGAAGAAAAAAAGGAGAGTCAAAAAATAAACAATGGCAAAAATTTTTTAGTGAGCTGAATTTTGAGGATAATAATCCAACTTTGCAAAAGAAAAATATTTTTGTTACTATCAAATTGATAGCAACAAAACAAGCTTGTTTTTCAAATGCAAGATTATAAGCATTTAAAAATTTCAAATTATAACGAGAAAAAAGGGAAGGGAAAAAAGAAGTTGAAAAATAAAAAAAAAGCTGAAAATGGATTTTTAAAAACATTAAAAAAATTTTTAAGCCAACTTTTTAGGGAGTCGATAGTAAATATTTTTCACGAAATCACATAATTTATTTTTATAGATACAGTAATCAGGTCATTGCAACCCGTTAAAACAAATGATATACCATTATTGATAAGTTTAAAAATTTTACAATCAATTTATTACACAAATTATTTAAATACAGTAAAATTAAGTATCTTTTTGTAAAGCAGAAAACATATTTTTGTACATGCTTTTATCACTTTTATCCTTTTCTTTCCGCTTTTCGTTGATAATGGCAAACTGCGCTTCAACAGTTTTTACAGATTCTGGATGCTTTTCTTTTAAGGTATTCAAAGTTTTTTCTGCTGCATCCAAATCCCAAACACCCAATTGTGCTTTTGCTTTTCTGAATAATCCTTTTTCGTTAAATGCATCACGTTTTAACACTTCTTCAGCTGATCCCAAAGCTTCATAAAAATTTTGTAAATTTAAATAACATTGTGAAAGATTGAGATAGAATGGAATATTCTGAAATTGAATATAGGTTTTAAAATTTTTTGTGTTCATCATTTTTTCAAATGTTGATAATAATGTTGCACGTGAAAAACAAATTTATTTTGTTGCTACCGATTTGATAGTAACAAAAATATTATATTTTTGCAAAGTTGGATTACTATCATCAAAATTTAGCTCACGGTTGTCTCAAGCTTACTTTTGCATCTAATTCAATAAATTCTGGATCTCCAGGTTTTTCTTTTAATAGTAAAGTATCCAGAAGTGTTAAAGCTTCACGATATTTTTCTTTTGCATCATTAAAATTTCCATTTTTAAAAAGTTCATTGCCTTCTTGTCGAAGGATTTCACTTTGCTTTAATTTACTTTCATCATTTAGCTGCCATGAATCAACTTTATAATCTTCTGGTTTTAATAATTTTTTCAAATGTATTATTAGCCTGATTGGTCGAGGATTATTTATGAGATCGTCCAGTTCATCATACCCTGTCCTGAGAGCTTGAAACTTTAAATTTTATTAAACATGTTTTTTCTACTCACTTTACAGGACCCATTGCAGCACAGTGATGATGATGATGTTCTTCGTCCTTTAATTTTGGATGTAATTCAGCTTTTGAAATATCTCTTAATTTTGCAGATACCATTGGAAATGAAATCATATCTCGAGTATCAATATCAAATTGTGAAATTTCATCTACTAACATTGATTGCAAACATGTTTCCATAATTGGTAGTTGGAATTTCTTTCCAAAAACTAATTCCAACGGTTTACCATATCCATGTGGCCATGGCTTTTTTGTTGTATCAATTATTTTATATTGATCTTTATCCTGTGGGAATCCTTCTTTATTTACATCCACCAACGGCAGCAATACTTCATAATCAAATATCGCTTTTGTATCTTTTTCAAAATCATGAAGAGGCCCTTTTCCAGCTGATAATATCTTTTTAAATGTTCGAGGTGCCATAATTTGTAATTTTATTAAAAATAGCTAATTTTAAAGTTGCCAAATTTCAATGAGACACTATAATTTAAATAAAATGTAAAACGGAAATTTTTTTAATCCATAGAAATCAGCTTTTTTGTTGTCAAGGTAACGATAATAAAAGATTAGTCGAATCTTTAAACAATTTTTTTAATAATCGATATTTAAATAAATCTTCAAAAAATAAACCACATCACATTTAAAAGCTGGATAAAAATAGTTAAAAATTCAATAATTTTTTTCAATTGAAAAAAGTTGTTGCACCTAAATGTCCCGTTACATTTTGCCAAAGGAAAAGCTTAAGCTAGAAATTATTAAATGTTCATCATCACCGTCTCATATGTTCTTGTTCTGCTACTTTAAGCTTGTCAAAAAATTCATCAAAGTTTATTGTTTTTAAAATTTTTTTATTTAAAACTCGGCAAAAAATATTGCAACAAAATAACTGAAAAAACAATACCAAAAAAAGAGACTGCAAAATATATTGTATAATTATTATGCAAAAAAGACTTAGATAAAAGGAAAAATATAACAACCAAAATCAATTTTAAAAAAAAATGCTTAAAAAAGAGAAAATTGTGACATATTAAAAAATATAGAATTGAGCTATCTCACTGAAGCGATGGCACTTTTTTATAGGAGATAAAAATTTATTTAAGACAATCAGGCCATTCTGGGATATAGAATCTTGGAATTGATCCTTCAAGCAGCCTATCAAGAAAATTTGGGAAACCATTTAAAACATTTTCAATGTTGAGATCATTGGCTTTTAACTTCTAAAAATAATTTTTTTTGCAATTTCAGAGTAATTACAAAACGAAGCTACAGTAACCCAAATTTAAAGCATTTAAAATAACCTACCTTTTTTGCAGATTTATTTCCATCCGAATCACTTGAAATTTCATCATCACTATCTGGAGCTTTTGCAGTTTTATACATGGGATGATACATTGAAAAATATAATTTATATCCACAAAGAATAAGTACAGTACCCAATGTATGCTTTGGATTAATTCCACGTAATTTTTTAAGAGCTGGAATTGTTGAAGCTGAATTTACACTGCCTTCACCATCTTCACCAGGTAAAATTTGTTCAAGTAAAGTTTGGAACCATGTTAAATTTTTATCAATCATTAAATATCCAAATGAAAAGGTTTTGTTATTTCTTAACGGATAAACATGTCGAGCAAATTGATGGAGTAGAACTTCTTTTGATTCTTTATCAACAAGTACAATAATTGATCGACAACCTGGCTTTAGTAATCGAATAAGTCCAAAATATGTTTCTGCACGTAATTCATGAATCATTGGTTCCATTTCTCTTAAAATTCGTGTTTGCCGTGATGAAGCTGTAGACCGCATTGATTCGTTACGTTGTGGAGTATTTGCACTTCGAGGATCTTCGGGATGCCAATCTTGTTGCTTCTAAAAAAGTGATACTGTAATAAAAAAGGAAGAAATTTTAATAACGCGCCTCTGATGCTCGCTTTTTATCAGGATTAAATGCAGCATTTAAAACATATCCGCATAACATAATAACAAAAAAGCTTCCAACAACGCTCAAAACTGGTAAAGCTTCTTCCTTTGAAATATAAAACCACACAGTTTCAACAGCTCGAACCGCACGACGTGAAAGCCTTGTAAACCACGAAGGGAGATGTTCATCTTGCTAAAAAACATGATATAAATTTCTTTTGTTACACATCTCATTTTTTATCCAAACAACCGTTGCTAAGTAAATAAAAGACAAAAAAAACGAACCAAATTAACAATTTTTGCTGTTTCATCTAATCTTAAATTTCCACGTTCAATTAAATGTAGCTTTTCTTTAAGTGTTTCAAAAGTTTTATATTCTTCAAGTTCATTACCATTCCACATTCCATCCAACCATACATATTTTGCTTTAACATATTCATTTCTCCATAAAACCAAAATACTCTTTCTATTTCCATTTTCATCAGATTTTGGAGTTGAAAAGTGCTCCAAAAAGAAAGCTAAAAAAAGATACGGTAAAAAATTTAAACAAATTTAAAAACGCACCTTGTCGATTTGAAAAAATATATGAAATTTTCATCTTTGATTTTTCTGAGCGCGGATGAGCTTTTGTAAATCGATAAAGTGCAGAAATATATGGCTCATCAGATTCTGAATCAGTTACAGGAAGAATAATACAATAATGTCGAAGACTCCGAGATGAGGTTGGACAAAGTTCATCAAAATATTGCATTGACGATAACTAAAAAAATTACTGTAATTTGTTTACAAAGCTTAAAAACATACTCTTGGAAGTTGTAAAAATTTATTCTTTTCAATAATTGTTTGAAGTTCAGTTTGACTGAATTGATTTGTGGATACTGTTATTCTTGCCGCTTCACCTTTTTCTGGTTCTTCTTTAAAAATAATAACATTTTCACAATCCCGACATTTAATATTTAATGCAGTTCGTAAAGCTTGCACATCTTCTTGATGAGATCCAAGAAAAACATACGCAAATCGAGCAAAATGTGAATATTTCATTGCAGTTAAATAATATCGCAGTCGAGGCTCTTCTTTTGTTCCAAGCATTAATACAGATATTCTATTTGTTGTTTTCCATTGATCCAAGAATCTTCTAAGTCCAACATGTGTTGTAATTCGATGTAAGAAAGTTGTTGGAATAACATCTCTTGCAAATAATCGAATAGATTTTGCATTGATTCCATTAAAAGATTTTCGAAAATGTACAACTCGGCCTTCAACAAGTACAACAATTGAAGGAAGAGTTGTAACTCGAAGTTTTTCCAATAAAACTCCGTCTGTAAGAGCATTTACAGTACTAATACCATAACCGAGTGCTTCAAGATCGCTGACAGCTTCCTTCCAAATATGTTCCATTCTAAAGCAAAAATGACAATAACTTGAATATCCAAATATAATAAATGGTTGAGTATGTGATCTTTCGAGTATTGAATTCATATACATTCGATATGTAATTCGATGATTCTCAAAAAAGCTTGGTTCACCACCGCCAGCATCTCCACCAAATCCAAAATCAAACTAAAAAATTATTTTTATTTTAATAAAGAAAATGGAAGCTTACAAATTCATTAAAATGTTGATGGGGATGTCGTTGTGGAGATCTGAAAAAGATTTTATATATATATATGTATTTTTAATCATGGAATAAAACTTACTCATCGAATGATCCATATCTATCGTATTTTTCTTTTCGTTGTGGATCTGATAAAACTTCATATGCAGTTTTAATCCTTACAAACATTTCATTAGCTTTTTCATCTTGATTTCGATCTGGATGCCTGCAAAAAATAAACTGTTAGCATTTATTACAGAGAAATGAAACTAACCATTCAAGTACCAATTTCTTATAAGCTTTTTTAATCTCTTTTGCTGATGAAGCTCTTGAAACTCCTAATATTTTATATGGATCATTATGATACGATGAAACAGCCACAACAAATAAGCAAAGTAATAATATTATTCGACACAGTATCCGCATAATCTTTTTTTCTGGTCAATTTCCACCAAATTTTCTATAAAAACTTTATAATTAAACTTTTAAGCAGGTCAAAAAGCATGAACGTTAGTGTTTTAAAAAAGTAAAAATTTCAAGTTTTAAAGTGGAGAGATAAAAAAAAAGTTAGAGCTGCAGACACTCGCCTGTCACAAAAAAAAAAGTCGATATCCGACGACCTCATTTTTTATTAGTGCTTTCTCTTTTGATAATTAAAAAGTTCGACACAGAATGCCAAACTTTAAATTATTATGAAAAAAAATTTAAACTTAAAAAGTTTGCGTAAAAGTTTTACTTTTTTAAATCAAATCTTGTGCTTTAACTTTTTGATTTATTTCAGTTTCAAAAGCAACAAGCGCTTGAAAAAGCTTATACGTCGATTTTTGTGTATTTCAAGACTCCATTGTTGTTGTTTTTAGCTGTAATATTTTAATTTTTTTGCAATACAAATTATGTCAGGATATATGTCAAATAAAAAGCTGTAAGTTTTTATTCTATTTTGTTTATTAATTCTTATAATGTTTTTTTTTTAGAAAATTCGCTGTAACTTGCTCATCAAATATGAATCGAAGTATGGCAGTTCATAAAAAGATGGCGTAAGTTTTTCATTCCTCAATAGTGTTTTTTGTAATCGTATAAATCTTTTTTTAGAGCAATGCAATTTGATATTCAATCTTATGGTACTGGAAATAGGTTTGCTTCCGTTTATTAATACAATCAATAAATGTGTAACAAAATTTAAATATTTATTTATTTTAGGGTAAAACTTCCTGGTCCATCAATTGATAAATTTAATGCATATGAATTTGAAGTAGCAACTTATGATTTTATTTATAAAGATTTAAGAAAGAAAGATGTTAAATTGTAAGTTAATCCTAATTAATTGCTTTCATCAATTTATGTTTTTTTAGATATACTTCAAATGGTTTGCTATATATGTTAGATAGGTTTGCTTCCATTTGTTGATTACAAAATTTAAATGATTATTTATTTTAGAAATCGAGGGATAAAACCATATCCGCAAAAGTTTCAAAAAACTGATGAAGAATTTGATATTATTCTTTGTTTGGAAGAACGTGTTTATGATCAAGTTTGTGCTATAATTTTTTTTATTCTATTGTCATTTTATTTCTAGGTTTTGTTGTTTCTTCAAAATCGTGTTCCACTGACGGGTGAAAGAGTTCATGTTATTAATATTGATATAAAAGATAATCCAAAAGAAGCTGCAATTGGTGCTGATCTTGTAACAAATTTATGTCAAAAGGTTGGTTCTGTTTTATTTTTTTTATTTTATAAAAGCCGTTTTATATGATTTTCAAAGAATCTTAAAATTGAAAATCAGCAAATTTCAAAAATTAAACTTTTCGGACTTGAAAAAATCTTTTTGTTTTTATTTGGCTAATTTTTGGGGGGTATGGTGTTTTCGGTTTCAGGAATTCAAGTTTTTGGTTATTTTTGGAGGTTGAAATTTCGAAATCATGGGGTATAAAATAATAAAAAAATTTTACAAATTCGGTATCAATTTTTTCTAAATTTTAGTTGGAAGAAAGCTTTGATGTTGATCATGAAATTGATGATATTTTAACAGAATTTGAAGCAAGAAATCAAGATCGTAATTTGATAAATACTGTTGTCTTTTATTGAATGATTATTTTGTTTTATTTATATTTTTACTTGTTATTTCTTGTGATTCAATAAAATGGGTTGTATTTTGAAGATTGGTACAGTACTCTTTTTTTTGATGCAACAATGGTAACTACAGTATACACTTATTTTCAACAGAAAATAGTTTTTTTGTTTTTGAGAAAATATCGGTCAAAGTCCAATTTACTCGTTCTCTTTTTTTTATGAATCAAAGAGCAAGTTTTTTTTTATTATCGTTGATATTTTTTTGGAAAAAAAATTGTTCACACTTTTTACCCGTGTTAAAATTGGTCACAAATTATTTTATCGCCAAACATAACAAAATTTCGATTAAAAAACTTAATGACTGCTTTTTTTGTGTTCATTTTCGTAATTAAAAATGACCGAAAAAATTACTTTATTTTTAATAGGCTTATTTTTGAAGACATTAATAAAAACTGCGCATTTTTTTAGATTTGTTGTGTTACTATCTCTTAAAATCAGCCGGTAAACCAATTAGACAAGTTTTTTTGAGAAAAGTGTAAAATCACCAAAGTGTTATGCGTTTGTCATGCTGTGCAAACATGTACAAATTTATGTGCATGTTTACAAACATTTAACACCTTTGCTCAAAAAAGACTTAACGAGATTTTTTATTGAATGAGGGTCATTTCTTCTGTTTGAATGCCAATATCCTGCTGTTTTGATTGTACCTAAAAACAAACAGCAATGTTTTTTTCTTTCTGGTTTGTGTATACTCCCTTTTTTGTCTTTTACTTATAAGTTATAAATAACCAATTTGCCGTTTGTAGAAATCAATGAGAGAATAAAGATGTTTCTCGAAAATCACTGCCTTCTCTTTTTTTCCCTTTCATTTTCTGTTTTTTTGATATAAAAAGTGACCCAACTTAGACTGACTGATACTAAAAATTAAACAGTTTCCTTGTATCTTTTTTTTCGTTTATGAATTTTATTTTTCATTTTGGTTTTCTTTCATTTTACAGCTGACGTAAAAAGTATGGTTAACAGATTTTTTGCGTCTTTTTAGCAATTATAGATTTGATCAAAGGCTTTCAAAAGCTGCCATCTTTATTGTAAAAAGCAGTAAATTTGAAAAACCCTTAAAAAATCTGCGCAAAAGTTTTACTTCCTTTTGTTTATTTTTAAAAAATCAATCAGAGTACAAAGGACAATCTTTATTCTAAAAATATCAATTTTCGTGTAAGAAATTGATTGCCATGGCAACTATGATATTTTTTATAAAAATAAAGATTTTATCAATGTTGACCGTTTAAAAAAAATCAAAACTTCATATTTCTAAATTTGGTTACAAATAAATTTTTTTAAATGAGTAATTGATCCTATTTTTTTTCAAAGCAAATGTACCGAAAAGTTTTTTTGATGATAAAAAAAATGAGTATCCGATCAACCATCATCGCCCATTAAACTTTATTTTGTTTTGGTTGTTTTTCTTCATTTAAAAAAGTCAACGAAAAATATTTATCACTTTGAAAGTATTCTCTTTTTTGATCACTTTTTTTTACGTTCGCAAAAGAAAAAATATAAACATTTCAAGGCGGTGCAGGCTGAGTACGAACAAACTTAAAAACATATGAGAGAGGTAATTGAAGCTGAACATTTCAATGATCACTTTTTTTTCCTTATTTGAATTCAAGAAAAAAAGTTTCATTGTTTTTTTTCAGTGGTCTTTATTCAATGAAACATTAATGAAAAGAAAAAATAGTGGCCATTTTCTTTTTCAAATTCTCTCTCTCTTTTTTGCTGCTCCTCAGTCATTTTCTTTATTTCCTTCGGCCATCGCCCTTTTTTCCTGTTTGATTGATTCATTTTTAAATTAAAGTTTAAAGGTGTAACAGTGTCTAGATGCCTATATATTTTAATGCCTAAGTTTAACTAAAAAATTTAATTTTATTGCTAAAAGGTTTACTTTTGTGGATAGTGGAATCGAATAATTTTTGTTACTATCATATCACGTTACTATCATATCACAAGAAGTAAGCTCACTAAAATATTTTCTTGTTTTTAAATTAAAGTTAAAATAGTGTGGTAGTGTCTAGATGCCTATATTTTAATAAGTAATAATTATCAGTAAACACAGATTGAGCAATATAAATTTTTCCTCCTTTTTGCTAAAAAACTTATAAAATCGCTTATTTTTCACTACAAACAAAAATCCTAAAAAACTTGCGTAACAAAATATTTTAATCTTTTGTGTTCAAAAAAAAGTTATTTATCAAAAGTTTTTTTTTGAACATAAAGAAAGTGATCGGAGGCCATCAAAAAAAAAGTTAAAACACAAGAAAAAATTGTTTTGATTTTTGATTTTTTACATTGCTTTTTTCTTCCTCAAAGAAAAAGAAGCATATTTTTTCCTGCAAGAAAAAAAAAGTGGTTTTTGATTATTTTTTGCTGCTGCTGCTAATTGTAAACAACAAAAGCGAAGATAGAATTTAGTCATTGATTTTTGCTTGTTCAGAAAGTGAGATACCACCTTTTAATTCAAAAAAATGTTTAAACTTATATAAAATATTTTAGAAAAGCTTTGATAGGTTTGGTTAAAATAAACCAGGTAATGCCAAACGGCTCTGTCGCCCTTTAAAGATGGGGTACTCGCTTTTTGTTGCATTCTGCTGCTTTTTTAGGAAAAAAAATTTATTTTATTGCTTTAAGGCTTGTATGAACAATAACCAAAAAATATGGAATCTAGAAGTTTTTGTTACTATCACAAAAAATAAGCTCACTAAAATACTGAAATTATATTTTTGTATTTTTTAACCTATTTTTTCTATTTCTTCAAACATTGATTAAAATTGACCCTATTTTCTCGTCTTTTTTTATTTCCCTATCACACATTCAAATGAATCAATTAAAAAGAAATTTCTCGATTCTCAATGTTTTTTCTTTGTAAAAATTGTTTGTCCACATATTTTTATTGGTCATTTTTTTCCTCCTGTTAAATATAACCTCTCTCTTTTTTTTCCTGTCTTTTTCAACTGTTTTGGTGTTTGAGTCTTAAAAAAATATTCAAAGCCCAAGGAAGAAGCTGGTTGCAACAAACAATTATATGCAAGCCTCCGTTGCTGCACATTTTTTGAAAGAAGAGCTAAAAAAAGGAGGACTCCCAAAGAATGAAATTCACGTGCGCTTATTTTTATTCTACTGCTGTTTGTTGCTGACAAATGTTTTTCTTACTTCATTTTTTGCGGGCTCAAAAAAAGAATTGGGTTGTTTATCGAAAAACAACGGTTATTAAGGAAAGAAAGTGAAAAAAGATTTCTGTTTCTTATTTTTTTTATCATCAAACATTGATGAAAACCTTTGCTAAATGTTCCAAATGAAAAGTTTTATTTATTGTTTGTAAAAGTTGAAAAAATCTTTGTGAGCTGACTTTTAGTGAACGCAAGAGTGTGAAAATCAAAATTTTATTTTTCCTATCCTCAAAAAAAAGCCTGCTACTTTTTCTCAAAATTGTTTTTTTGTATTTCGAAGGCTACGATTTTTTCCTTAATTTTTACAAGTTGCTTTATAAAGAATTTAAACACCTAATTGTAATGAATTATAAACTTAACTGAAAAATTTAATTTTAGTTTTTTGTATGTAAGAGTTTGAGAAATTTTTGGGATAATAACCAAAAAATATGGAATCGAATAATTTTTATTACTATCACAAAAAGTAAGCTCACTAAAATACTGAAACTATATTTTTGTGTTTTTTCACCAAAATACATCGATAAAAAAATGACCACTTAAATAACCTTGATCTTTTTTCCTATCAAAAAAATTGTGTTAATCTTTTTTCTTCCAAATTTTGTTTGTCTTTTCCGTTGTTTTTTTTTCAACGACGTTTTTTTTGTTGTTTTAAAAAAATGTAATCAAGACGAATCTCATTGAATGAAAAAAAAGAAAGAACCGTGTTCATTTTTGATCATGTGCATTTATTTTATTTTTATTGTTTTACACAAAAAATATAAAAAGTTTTTTTAGTGATAAAAAAACGGGAAAAAGAAAATTGAAGGGCATTTGTGTGGGCTCATATTTATTTTTGAACTGAACCTTTCTACCTTTTTTTCTGTGTCAATAATAAACGATCAAAAACATTTATTCTCAAAGTAAAAAAATGGTTGTTTCAACTGATTCTGATACTGCAAAAAATAATCAACAATCGAATAAAATGAATGGTACGTTTTTTTTTATCAATGGATTATAGGTAATATGATTTATTAATATTTTTAGGTGCATCTGATGGAACAACAACTTTTTCATTGGATGATGAAAATGATGGACGAGCTCCGTCTCCTCCACTTGTTGATCAGCCATTTAGAAAGAGACGAGTCTCTGAAGCTATAAGACCAATTGCCGTGCCAGTTGCACCTGGATTTAAACCTGATACTGTTCGAAATGTAAGTTTTGACATACTTATTTTTTAAATTTAAGGTTTGCAAAAAATTAAGAATGAAATTTTAGCGTCTTTTTATTGGATTAGTTGTTTACCCTTCAAGGGATATATTACATGAGATTAACAATAAAGCATTTCAATAAAAGATCGAATTTTAAAGCCAAAAAGCAATTGTTTAACCCTTTTAATTCTTTCAAAAGCTTTGCAATTAAAAAAATGCCAATTGCAACTGCTGCTCTTTTTTGATCTTTAAAAATCAACAGCATGTTTAAAGAGGTCAAAAGATCAACTTTTAAGCTCTTTTGTTCTTTTTTTGTTAAATGAGATTTTTAACCATTTGCGGATAAAAAAAAGTTTATGCTAATTTGGCATGAAAATTGACAAGACTTTGCCTAATATATTTTTTGTTTAATGTTTGATTTTTGATTACGAAAAAACATGCCTGCGCTTCCGGGGATTCTTGGAACTCCAGCAAAAACTGTAGGTTGAATCTGAGAATTGGATTTAAATATATCATTTTAAACTTCAAACTTAATTATTTTTATTTTTTAGAATATTATTAAAACTTTACATTCACTTGGTGCAGAAGTTGATGAAAGTTTAGAAACTGGAAAACTGATTGATGTTGGATTGGATCAAATTGCAGGTTCGTTTTTTTATGTTCCTTAAAAAATGGCGAATGTTTTTTTTTTCTAATCGACACAAAACAATTGGCGCTATTTTTTTAAAATTTGTTTATTAATTTTTTTCTTTTAATTTTTAGCATTTTGGAGACGAAGAGATAATAAATCTGAGATTGCATTTCAAGGTTTACTTTCAATTTTGGAATATTGCCTTCAACATAGCTTTGATTCACATGAATTTTTTGAAAAATTTGTTAATGCATTGGGATATAATACTGTACAATTTTGGAGAGCTTCGGTATGTTTATTTTTCTTTAACATTTTTAAACTTTTATATTTAGGTTCCATATATCTATGATAGTGATATGTCATTTGGAACAAAATTTCGAGATTCTCTACTTTTTGCTTTAACACTTTATGATGTTAATACTGGTAAAAATCGATTACGGTATGTTTAATATATATTTTAACATATTTTTTAAAATTAATTTTTTAGTGAGCTATACGCAGCTGTTCCAGGACTTCGAAAATCACTTTTGGGTGTACATGCAAAACGATTCAGTGAACAATTTCATCATTTACAACGTCGTCGATCTCAACAATCCCTTCGTGGCTCAGAAGAACATTTATCTGATATTCCTGGTTCAGATGATGAAAGTGGAAAAAAACCTCGATCAAATAAAGCTTCAATGTGTTGCTCAGATTCTGATTCCCCAAATGATGATCAAAATCATACAACTCGTTCATTTGCAAATACACATTTTCAACAGCGTGTTATTAATGTTTCAAATGCTCCACCAGTTTCTTTAACACGTGAAAAATCTGGTGAATGGGAGATAAAGCAAGGTTCTGGTGGTCTTGTTTCTTGTGTGGATCCAATAATGTCTGCAAATGAAGAAAATATTTGGTTAGCAAATCTTGGAATGAATTTACAGGTATAAATTGTTTTTTTAACATGTTTTAAACAAGAATTTAACAATAAACCCTCTTTTTAGCAAGAAAAGCGTAAAATGCGTGACCTTTTAAATGTTTCGGATGATACTGTACCATTAGCTCCAACAACAAATACCCTTGGTCTTCCGCTAATTCGACAAAATATGGCCGAAGTTCTCTTTCACGTTATTGCAGACGAAGAAAAAGAAGAAGACGAATCGACAGATAAAAAGAATATCCGGTATGTTATTTAAATTTTTTTGTTTGCAAAAAAAATGTTGTTACTTAAAAGTTTGGTGATTGTAAGTGTCTTTCGTTCTAAAGGCAAAAAATATATTTCTATTCTATTCTTTTTAAATGTTTAAAAAGCATGGGAGGCATTGTAAATTAAATTTTTTTACGGTAGCATTTTTTTTTCATTGTGAATATGCGAAAAAACTGTGTCAAAAAATTGATGACAATATTTCAGTGTTTAAAAATACCATAAAAACAATGCCTCAAATGTTATGGGCTACGATAGAATTGGCTTAAAACTTTGCCAATTCTATTTTCTTCTTCTGGTAAGTGAGTGAAAATTCCCTTTCTTCTTCTTTATATAACTTTTGATGAATGTTGTGGCGTAACTCTATATGTTTTTCTTATGTTCAAGAATACGAAAATTCTGTCTAGCGAAAATTTCAGCGAAGAAATGTCACTTCTTGGTGTTTTAAATAATTACAATAAAGGCAGCTATAAATTAAATCCCGTTGTTGTTGAAGAAGGTGATTATAATGTTTATTATGGTGGAATTTCAAATGGTCTTTTATGGCCAGCTTTACACAATTTACCTGAATATATTGTATCAGATTATGATGATCCAAAGGTATATTTGTTTCATTTTAAGGTACGTAAAATGTTTATATCTTGTTTTTTTTATAGACATTAGTTGATCATTGGTGTTCATATGTTCGAGTTAACTATCAATTTGCTCTTGATGCTGTAAGAAATTCTCGGCCACAAGATTTTATTTGGATTCATGATTATCATTTAATGTTAACTGGAATGATAATGCAAAGCTTGGATCAGAATTTAGAAATTGGTTTCTTTTTACATATTCCATTTTTACCACCAGATAATTTTTTTACAAAATATCGAATTTGTGCTTTTCCAATTCTTCGTGGACTTTTACGTTTTACAAAAGTAAGGATTTTTAAATTTGTAGTTTAAATCGTATAAGTTTTTATAGGTTGGCTTTCAAACACATCGTGATCGAGCAATGTTTATTGAATTGGTTGAAAAACATTTTCCATCTGCAAAAATTGCATATGGTATTTTTAATTTTTTTAAATGCTTTAATTTTTAGATTAATTTTTAGATGGAAATCTTGACATTAATACCGTAACCTTTCAAGGATGGTCATGTTCATTGGGAGTTTTTCCAGTTTCAATAAAGAATGAAGATTTTCTTAAAATTGCAAGAGATCCAGAATGTGTGAATAAAAGTCACGAAATTCGTAAAAAGGTTTGTTTGTATTTTTGTGTTTTTAGTTTTTTTAATTAAATTAATGTTTATATATTTTTTAGTTTCTTGGTGAAAATCCTGATCCTGAAATGCGATTGTTATTTTCCGTTGAAAGATTTGATTATACAAAAGGAATTCGGGAAAAACTTCTTGCATATCGGCATTACTTTAAAAAATATCCTGATCGAATTGGAAAAGATGTAAGTTTTAATTTTTATTAAGCTAGTTACTGAATTCTGGTCACGAAATATCAAAAATTACTGGAACAAAAAATGTTTAACTTTGAAAGATTGCATCAAAAATTTTCAAAAAAATTGCAGCATCACTTTATTTTGCTATAACTTCTTTTATTTTAGGTTCTTTTTCAAGTTGCTGTAACAAATCGTCGATCAGTTGATACATATCGAAAATATCAAGATGAATGCATTGAACTTTCTGATACAATAAATAAAGAATTTGAAAGTGATAAATATCCTGGATGGAAGCGTATGTTTAATGTAACATGGATATTATAATTAAAATTATATTTTTAGCATTATATTTTCAAACTTCTGGTTTACAACGGGCGGATTTGATTGCACATTATTTGGCAATGGATATCGGGTGAGAGTCTTGAGTTGGATTTCGCCAATTAGTTATTAATTATTGTGATTGATAATTGGTTAATTACAGAGTTGTTACACCAAAGAAAGACGGCATGAACCTTGTCGCAAAAGAAATGTTAGTTTGTAATCCCTCTGCTGGTTTGGTTCTTTCAATTGGAGCTGGATCTGAAATTCAATTTACAATGGCTGGACTACATCCTGATGATGGAGAACATACATATCATCGTGTAAAAGATGTTTATGATGTTGATGATTATTGTGATGCATTTTATCGAGCTGCTACTGAACCTGAAGATATTCGAGCAAAACATGGAAAGAAGCTTCATGAATTTATTATGGCAAATGATATTGAACGATGGAGCGCTGCATTTTTAGATCCAGGGTGGTCACATTTGGTTATTCATCAACAAGATATTAAAACACTGGATGATTTTTATACTGTAAATTTTTGCTTTTATTGGAACTGTAAAAATACAATACCTTTTTATAGATGATGATGAGAACTCGAGATGTTCGTCGACAAATTGTTGAACGTGTTCTTAAAGGTGTGTTTGGAATTTAATTTTGTTTGTTGTGGGATAAATAATATAAATTTATTTATTTAACTCTTTAAAGGTATTCCAATTCGCCCACATTTTGGTATTTCACTTTCAAATGCCAAAGAATCTCTTCTACAAGCATGTGAATCAAATTCTACTGTACTTCGAGTGATGACTTCTGGCGACCCTGATGCTGCCGTCCCTCATGCTTCCTTTGACATTCGAACAGAGCTGGATGAATTTGAAAAAGATTTAAATTTCTTAAAATATGTTACTTCTGATGATGTTTATAATGTTGAATCTTTCATTGAAACGCTACAAGTTTATCATCCAGTTTCAAAAGATAAATATCGTGAAGAAGTTATGGCACTTGGAGATCTTTTTACTGATGCTGATCATTTCAATTATTTCTTTACTGATCGTGATGGAACTCTTAAACTTTATTCATGTAGTTATCCAGCTTCTGTACAACCAGCATATTCTGGTGTTATTCAAGCACAATTTGCCCGTCGATGTGCACAAACATGTGCAATTTTGACAACTGCACCAATGATGCAAATTGGTATCTTAGATGTTTCAACAATTCCTGAAGGATACTGTAGGGTTTTAATTTTCTCGAAATTAATATATATTTTTGTAATTTTTAGATTATTATGGTGCATCAGCTGGAAGAGAATGGTTTATCGATGTACGCTAATTAATTTTTTCTAAACATTTTATTAAAAAGATTTTTTAGCCATCATCAAAATTCAAAGATCAATCAATTCCTGAACAAGATTTGGAACTTTTGGATCGTGTATTTTTGGCTATTTCTCTTCTTCTTGAAGATCCAAAGCTTAAAGTTTGTTTTTAAAAATTTTTTTAGTTAAAAGGCTTACTTTTTCCCATAGTAATCCAAAAATGTGGAATTTGAAAATTCATGTTACTATCACAAAAAATAAGCTCACTAAAATACTTCAAATATATTTTTTTACCAAAATTAATATAAAATGTTTTATCTTCTATTTTTCAGCATTTTGCATGGATTGGCTCTGGACTTCAAAAGCATTATGGTCATTTAACAATTGCCCGACAAGATGCAAATCGTTCAATTCCAGATTCACAAACTCAAGCACTGTAAGTTTTTGCATCATTTTAAAAAATGGGTTACAGTAATCATTATTTTTTTAGTGTATCAAAAGTTCATCAAATTGTAAAAGAAATTGATCCAACTGGGCAAACCCTTTCAATTATTGAATCAGAAACTGATATGAAAATATATTTAAAAGAGCGTGACAGCGGAGAAATTTTTGATAAAGGGCAAGGCATTGAACTTTTGGTTAATCATATGAAATGTGATCTTTCAACTGGTACAATTCTTGTCTGTGGTGATTCTGAAACTGATCTTCCAATGCTTAAAGTTTGCCTTAAAAATAATGCCACTGGTGTCTTTACTGTTTGGGTTACAACAAATGAAGAACTTCGAAATACTGTAAGTGAATTTAAAAAACGTTGGAATTTCAAAAATATAATATTTTATTTTTTTTAGGTTCGAAAACTTTGTGAAGAATATAATAATCGAAATTATGTTTTTGTTTCATGTCCTGAAGTATTATTGGGTGGAATGGCTCAAGGTAAGAAAAAAGAAATTTTACTTTCAAATATAAACCCTATTTTTTAGCAACCATCAGAGAAATTAGTATTGGTCGTCCAGCAATTCAAAAAATTGTTAATGAATATGTTTCAAAAGGTCCTGCATATTATTAACAAAAAAATGTCTGTTTTTAACATCGATAAATCTTTTTGTTATAATTTACTAGTCTCTCACGAGTCGACAAACCAAAAAAAACGGCCATCAAAGAAAAATTAAGAAAGTCGATTTCGTTGTGGGACCACCTATTTTTCTTCTTCAAATTTTTTTTGCAAAAAACTGTTTTTTTGATGAAAAAGTAGCTCTAAAATTAGTGTTTTTGTTCTTTTTGAAGTTTTCTTAGAATTATAGTTTTTTCAATTTAATTTTAAAATCACTCCTATTTTTTGACAAAATATGAAGCCATACTTATTTTTATCTTTGTAATCTTTTTATTTTCTGTTTATTTTTGTTTGTTTATACGGTTATAATTTTTAAATATTATAATATTTTTAGTTACGCGTTTCTTTTTGTATTATATTTCTTGATTTAAATGGCCTTAAATAAATTTAAATAAGCTTTCTTTTCTAAATGAATTCTTTTTTATGTTGTAATTTATTTATGAAAAAAGAGTGCGATGCAAGGAGTCCAAGGAAAAACAATATGAAATCGCATAAATCTGGTCGTTCACAGAAAACCAACTAATAAGAATAAACACATAAATTTTTGAGAAGGACGTTGAAATTCAGCAGCAGAAAAAAAAAGAAATGTTGATCAAGCTAATCTCATTTTTTGATCCATATTACCAAATATACAAAGTCACAAGTCCGTAGGATCAATTAGAAAAAGCCGTTTTGAACGAATATTTGATTTTTGCTCGAATAAGAAAAAAACAGCGTTATATTAGCTCTCCCAAAACAATACTGGAAATTTCATTAGAAAAAATGTTATTCGACGAAAGATTAAAAATTTTGCATTAAAAAATACGTTTTATCTTTTCTGCTAAAAATATTATTTGCATAATTTATTTACTGGCGCATTGCCTAATAAATAAATAACTTAATTTAATATGAACATGTGAAAATATAAATAAGTTTAAAAAAACACTTTTTTCCAAAATCATATTAGTCTTTTAATCTTTAAAGGCTATATAGTATACTATATAGCCTTTAAAGATTAAAAGACTAATAAAGTTTATACTTGTTTTTTTATATTTATTTTAAAAAAAAACATGGCAGAAGAAAAAGAAAATATTCCATATCTCTCTAAATGGGAGAATATTACGGCTGATAAAATTTTATATCCAACATTGATGCATTGGTGTCGAATTTTTATGGATAGTGTATTTTTTATTTCTTGTATTATGTATTCTTTTACGGCATACATAATAATAAAAAAATCTTCAAAAGCTATGGGAAAATATAAATATATTTTGTTGACGCAACTTACATCTAATATGTTTGTTGAAATATTTATTTTTGTCGCGAATCCTATTATTCTTATGCCCCTTCCATTGGTTACATATTTTTCACATTTTTCTTTAAAACCTGAATGGATGGTTTATTTGGCGGGGCTAAACTTTATTCCATCTTCTTTCATTTTTACCACTTTTAGCATAGCCTTAGGTTCAAGAGTTTTGGCAATCTCTGATTCAGCTCCACAAATTTATTGCTATTTAGAAAAACATTTAATCAAATTTATTACAGCTGTAATAATCTTTACTCCTTTAATATAATGGGTAAATATAATTTATTCATTCATTCATCCAAAAAGGTGTTTCATGTATTTTTCGAAAACTCGGTTTTTTCGCTACTTTTGATTATCTTCGGGGATGTGCCATGACATGTGGGAGAATTTTAAGATTCTCACCCATGCTGTGACTCATCTCTAAAAATAAGTGCCAAAAGAAGTCAAAAGTAACACTTAGATATCAAAAAATAAGTGAGAAAAATATCTGAAACACTAGGAAATTTCTACAGTAATCGCTATTTTATTACTTTTTTTAGCTGCATTATCCTTTGTAATCGATGATCCCTATAAAATTAAGAGTTTATTTATTAAAGCTGCACCTGCCACTAAAATTATATATGAATATTTACCTATTACATACGGTGTTTATGTGGATTCAAGAATAACAACATTATGTAAGCTCTTTTTTTATAGCAGACGTAAAAAGTTTGATGTCGAAAATAAAGGACATGAAAAAGATATCAAATTAAAATGTTAACATATTTTAGGTTATATTAATGCTTTACTCTATTTTTTATGGGTTTTCATTACTGTAATTTCAGCTGTTGTTTTTAATGTTTTTTTCCTCTGTCGTATGCAACAGATTAAAAGAATTGTTTCGAAGCAAACACATAATCATCAAAAAATGCTTTACAAGTTTGTCAAAAAAGTATTACTGGGTGGCATATATGTACAAAATATCGAATTATTTTTTTTCAATGGCAAATCGCTTTTTTTTGTCTTCTAAGGACTCATAATCTCAGTGAAGGAATGTTTTTGACGTGAGCATTTCTTACACTTAAAAATCACTTCGCCAAATTGCGCTAAATTTAAATATTTTGTCGGAAAGCACTATTGAATATTGGTGATTCAAGTAAAGTGTCAAGTTGGTTTTTACTATAAATCGTTCCTATTGACAGCCTTTTGCCCACTCAGCCTTTTCCGAAGTGAAAAATAAATTAAATTAAATTAAATTAAATATTAGCAAACAAATGTCATCACTAGAATTTAGGCATTTTAGAACAGTTTGCCAAACAGCGCCACATTCAGATTTGACCAGTGAAATGACTCGGCCGTTTTCATCCCCTCCCCCTTTCTCCCTCATGTTTTTCCCTTCCCCCTCCTTTTTCCCCCTCTAAAGGGGAGGGCGGGGGAGTCAATTCACTGGATTTGACCTCGCCACAAGCTAAAAAAGTGGCGCAGATAATAAAAAACGATTTGTGATGAAAAAACTAACTCGACATTTTTCTTCTATTACCCTGTATATCATTCATTTGATAGTGACTTTTCTAGATGCCAAAATTTGATATGCAAAAATGCTCTTGTCAGAAATGACCCTAACCTGAAAATATGAGCATTCAGCGATAAAACAGAGTGAATTGCAAACTAAAGTGATCACGGCATTTTATTTGTGCCACCACTGTACAAAAAAAAACAAACAGTTATTGATATTTTAAAATTTTTAGATGCACAGTTGTTCAATTTTTGAATGCTGTTATATTGGCGATCATTCCAATTGGAATATGCATACTAATATTTTTATTTGGAATTACTTCTGCAAATTGGATGGGATATATCGTTTTGCCAATTGTATCTCTTCATGTTATAGCTGATTGTTTTACGCTTTTGTATTTTGTGAAACCTTATCGAATGTTTATTTTGGGATTCTTTTTACCAAAGAGAAATTATGCAATTAAAAGCAATGTTTTTATTATGCATTAAACCTTTGTTTTTGTACTGTAAAATAACAATATTACACACAAAAAATTTGATATTTTCAACCAAAATTTGTTACAAATAAAAAAATGAATTCAACATTCAAATATCGGAAAAAAATAGAACTGCAGGAAGGACTAACTTTTTTTTTTTTACAGCTGACTGTGAAAATTTATCGGCATTATTATGTTTTTAAATTTAAATCTTATTAAATTTTGTATTTTTTAAGAACTATACGAAATATGTAATATTTTTTTATTATCATGAAACGCTTTTTTGTTTAAAACATTTATTTATATCTTAATTAGTTAACAGTATTAAAAGTTTAGCAAAATTATTTTGAACCAATTAACGCTAAAAAAGATAGAAAATTTAATAAATTGGCAAAGAATTTTGCTCCACAATCAAAATTCATGGTTGTGATTATACCTATTTATAACTTCAAATATAATGTTATTAAAATTCAACTTTAATAAACCAATAAAACATTGTTGAAACGATTTTGTAATAAATTTATTGTTTGCTAAAAAATTTTTATTGATTTAATAATAATTTAGGGACGTGTGACAAAATGAATGTCGGCTAATTTCATATAAATTATCAGAAAGTCTTCTGCACAAATCTGTTATGAAATATATATGTTACCGTCAATATTGTTAATTCGTTAATAACGTGATTGACTAGTCAATATCGTTAATGACTAGTTAAATTTGTTAAAAAGACTAGTCAATATTGTAAAAGAAAAAGTCTTTTTAACAAATTTAACTAGTCATTAACGATATTGACTAGTTAAATTTGTGAATTTGATTGAAATTTTCCTTTCACAATATTGACTAGTCTTTTTAACAATATTAACTAGTTATTCACAATATTGACTAGTCAATCACGTTATTAACAAATTAACAATATTGACTATAACATATACAAGACGTTTTATGGAAATAAAAAACTTACTGAACTCCTTTTTTTAAACACCGCACAAAAAGGATTTCTTTCAATACATTTTTGTTGTTCATAATTGTCATCATTATTGAAATGAAACATGCATATTGCAAAAGAAACAAAAAATATTAGAATAATGAAAGCAAAAATTTTCATTTTTTTTTAAAAAACGAATAAAGCAGAAAGTTGTTTTCCATACGGTACTTATAATTTTAGCTTTTTATCAAACAATCGGTAAACATCAAAAACATTAGGCAATAAAAAGAATAAAAATGCTGATACAATTTTTTTAAAGCTTTAATATGGGAGTAATTGCAATTTGCATTTTGATTTGAATGTTAAAAACAAAAATGTTATCTTTTGCCTTTTGAATTATTTCAGTACTTTGTACAGGAATTTCCAATTAAGTTTTACGCCTCGATTTCGACTCGACTTTTTAAATAAATTTTTTTCAAGTAAACTTAAAGTAATTATTAAAATTGTAAGCAGAGTTTTTTTTTTCTAAAATTTTTTGCTGTTGAAACTAAAAATAGATAGTTACTTTTTACAGTAAAAGTGTCATCATCTTATTTAACTCATTTGTTAAATGTAATTTAAGAGACAGTCTACCAGAAAATTTGAATTTTTGGTAGTCGAGCGTCACACAAAAATTATTTTATTCAGTTCCATAAATATTAAATTTTCTTTATTCCTATTTATTGACCTGTAAATGGATTTTTTTGCGAAAGTAGTTTGATGAAAAATTTGTTGAAGCATCATATGTTTTTTTTAGGTGCCAAGTGCCAGGTTTTAGGTAGACCCTTAAAAGAAGAAAATTTTTAAAGGTTTAAATCATTGTGTTAAATACATAAATTATTGTACAATAAATGTTAGAACAGAAGGAAAACAATTTTTGTGTCTTATAAAGTTCGGACAAATATCAATAATAGGAGAAAAATTAAACGAAAAAATGTCTTCTTTTTCTTTCTTTTTTCTATTCTTTTTCAAAAAAAAAGACATAAAAATAAAATAATTAGGGTAAAAAATATAAAAAAAAACATCTCAATAATTTATTAAAAAAATTCTTTTTGTCAAAATTTGAATATTGGTAATATTTAAACGAATTTTTTGATTTTTCTTTTTTTTTGTCGAACAATTCTGGATGAAAAAAGATTCTTTGTTTTGACTGTTTTTTCTCTAATAAATATTAAAACTCTCTTTTTTAAACGCCATTGATGTGACATTTGTGTGGCGGCATATAATGGGGCGCCAAACAGATGTCTTAACAAAAAAGAAAAACTTTTTTTGTTAAGGAATTTTTCCCTACTCAAACAAATTCTCTTAACACGAAAAGTTTTTCTTCTATTTTTTCTCGGGTAAAATTCCTTAACAAAAAAAGTTTTTCTTTTTTGTTGAGACATCTGTTTGGCGCCCCGTTATATGATTAATAAAGTTCTTTAAAAACATTTTGTTTGGATTTTAAGGCTAAAAATATAAAGTATTTTCTTAAAGCCTTTTCCCATACATATGAGAAATAGCCCTAAAAGATCCCTTTAAAAATATTTTCTGCCATATTTTGTTTTCCTTTAAACTAATTTTTTGCCATTCATTACATTTTCTTTATTAATCAAATCTTGTATATGAAAAAGAGAGATGGATGTTCTTTCATTGGTAAATTTATTCCAATTAAATCCCCAATATTTTTCTTTTCCAAAACCTTTAATTCATTATATTTTTGATAATTATCAATTAATTTCATCACAGAAATTAATCAAATGTTGTAAAATTTTTAAATTATTACATTTGAAAAAAGATGAAAGTCGACTTGAAAAAGTGATTATTACTTTATCCATGTGTAAAATTTCTGCAGGATTATCAAAATTTTATTTAGCCAACGAAAACGATGATGAGTGTTGTTGTAATTTTAATACAGTAATGAATTCAATCAAAATTTTGCATTTTTTTTGGACTGCTGCTAGCCCGAACACTAGCCGAATTTTTGAGTGTGATTTTTTGGTGCACATTAAAGTGTATTAATACAGTGCTGGTTTACAAGAATCAAAATTTTGCATTTGTTAGAACTTCATTCTTTGTCGGATATTTATTTAGAAACATTATTACCGAAATTTGATTTAAGTCAACTAAAAGAAATACTTGTCGATTATACTGATTCTTATTTGAAACGTGAAATTTTAGAAATGATTACTGCAGCTTCACTTGAAAGATTTGCGTTTGGGTTGCGATTCTGGCGCAGAAATAAATCCAGCATTATTAGCTTTTCAAAAATGCCCTAAATTAAAAAGGTATGTAACACTCTCGAATGCTTGCTGAAATACAAGAAATAGGGCAAAAAGAATTAAAAATGTCTGAAATAAAAATTTATTATGCGTCCCCTATTTATACTGAATGAAATGAAAAAATTTTTTAAATTTCAAATTCTTTCTTTTGAAATTCTTTAGGGGTTTGGGGTGATAAACAGTTGTTATGTTTTGTATTTTTTCTGTTGTATTATTTTCTCTATTTTAGCTATATATTATTACTCATTTTTCTTTTCCTTAATCTATGTATTTTTTTTAATGAAAAAAACACTGTTAGCACAAAAAAATTTGACTTACAAACAAGGGAAAGGGTACATTTACTTTGTCGGAAGTTGAAGAACACAATTTTCAACAATAGATGCTTCTCCTTTTAAAGCAATCGATAATTTTAAAAAAAGTAGACAACGGATACAAATTTGCTGCAGCAAACGTAAACCAAGATTGTGAGATGCCGATATTTTTTCGATCGATACCGATATTCGATATACTGCCAAAAATAAAATCGATACGATATTTCGATACCAATACCGGAAAAAAATTCATTTTTTATTGTCAATATTTTCCTTTTATCAAACCTTTGCACAGAAAACGGACTTATTATAGCATTTTCTGTCTCATTTTGAAAGGTTCACCGATCACGCTGCGTATGGGAAATAAAATTTTAAAAAATTACTTTCTACATTTTTTTCTTATTCGTCGTTGTTTTTTTTGCTGCCGGAAAAAATTGCAAAATCTCAAATGAACAAAAAAATCTTTTGCTGAAAATTTGGATGTTTTTGACATTCCTTTTTTCTTTTTTTTCAGTCTTTTTGTACGTCAAAAAAGGCTCAGGAAATATTTTTATTTCCATAAAACATTTTCCCAAAATTGCGAAAAAATTTTATTGTAGTAAAAATTTTCATAAAATACTGTGCATTTGGAAAAAAACCTTGTTTTTGTCGCAAAATTTATTAAACTGAAACTGAGAAATTTTAAATTACTGATTCTGATATTTATGTGTAAAAATGATACATAAGCGAATTATTTGATTTATAGAAAAACATTTAATAGAAAATAATTTTTCATTTATTTTTAACAAATAATTTTTTAACTTTTCTTTTCTCAGTTTTTTATTATTTGTTATATGGATTCCATCCTTTGCAGCCTTTGTCAGCAAACCAAGTGACAATGTTGAAATAATTATCATGATCCTAAAAAAAAGTATACATTATTATAATTTAATCGAAAATTGTCGTCAAATTTTCCAAACAAAAAGTGTTTTTTTCAAATCGTAACAAAAATTAAATGTTAAGTTAAAGTCACAGGAATAATCCAAATGGCAAAAAATAATAATTTCATAATTTTTTAAAAACCTCTTTGAGCAATTTATCATAGAATCCTTACATTTGGTACTAAAAATTAAAATCGGTTACGTGTTTCGTTCTTTGTTCGACAAATAGTTTTTCATTTCCAGGTTTTTACCACATAAAGAATTTTTTCACATCTGTCTTTTTGGCGATATTGGGGCACTTAAAGAAGGAATCGCATTTCTAACATTTTTTTCTTCTACCAAACATCGAAATTATGACAAAATCTATTGTTATTTTTTTCATTCCTATTTTTATGCATTTTCTGTTTTTCATCCCCGCCAGCAAAAAAATGTGAATAAAAAAATAACAATAGCATTTTTCATTAAAAAATTGCCTAATTTTCATCTAAAATTTCGAGGAAATATTCGGTAGGACTTCCCATTTAAAATGAGGAAGAAAAAATGAAAAGAGTAATCTGAAACTTGGGTTATATCGAACTCATTTTTATAACCGCTACAATTTTTGCGAACTCTTTAAAATTTTTTTGATTCTGGATAAAAAGATTTTTCGTGCGGAGAGTTGCAATCATTTTCCCATTTTTTTAAACCCGCTCCCATCCTTATAAAAACTAAAAAATCACGTTTTTTAAAAAAATCCAGATATATGAAAATCCATTTATAAAAAAAGAACGAAAATCACGTTACTGCCTGATTCAAATGTGCCATCACTACATTGCTCTCCTTCATCAACATCACATTCTTTCCAAGGCTGTCCAGCTGACATATCATTATTATACCAAACTTCAGATTTGTGATGATAATAATTTCTAAAACCTTTTGGTGGCAAATGTGGTATAATATCATGTCGATGAACAACACGATATGCATATGATATCAATGAATCTGCCACTTCTGCATATGTTTTATCTCCAACTCTTGGTTCACCAAATGTAATAAGTTTTATCAAATCAGGAGAGATCAATTTTGTATGCGCAATTGTTGTTGCGGCAATTGAGGCAATCGCGGCACCTGAAGAAAAAAAACGAACAGTATAGGCAAACTTTCATTTCCCTCGACTTTTTCATCAGGGCTCTGCGAAATTAATATTCCGATTTCGTTTTTTCGATTTTGATCACAAAAAATTGCTTCAGTTTCGACAAAAAAATGTTTGTCTCGTTTCTGGTTTCGAATTGGATCTTTAAAGATAAATCCGAATTCGAAACAAAATCTTTTTAAATCGGCGTTTAATTTAAAATTTACATGCGAAAAAATATTCGGAAAACGTCAGATTTCTTTTTCGCAAAAAATAACGATTTCGAAAAGAAAAAAACATTTTGATTTCGATTTTCGAAATTTTGATTTCGCAGAGTTCTGTTTTTCATGTGACCTAAAACGATACAAGAAAATTTGTTTGTATTTGGTTACATAATCTTGTCTCTTGAGTCAATTTTTCAAGAACTTTGATATGAATAACATCAACGTATCTCAGCAAGAAAATAATTTTTACATACCTAATGAATGCCCTGTAATCCATGCAGAATAATCGGGATTTGAATTTTTAAGTGTTAAAAAGTCATCTCTAAGTCCACTACTCCAAAGTAAATTAAATGCATGAAGAAAATATTCATTAACATTTCCACCACCCGAAAATGGCGCAACTGGTTTCATTAAAAGTCCATCCATCATTTCAACCATTGCTTCTTCAACACCTTGGGATCCACGAAATGACAGAATTATTGCTTTATCTGAATGTGAAACAGCTGTAAATCCAGCACATGTATCATTCGGTGTTCCATCACATTTTACCAAAATTCTTCGTTTAAACTAAAAAAGATCAGTTATATAAAGTTATTTTTTATAAAATATGTAAAACCAAACTTGGCTGTTTTTATAATTGTCTTTTACACATAGTTCTGGATTTTCACTAAATGCTGCCGAAGCCATGGGCCATACAAAATATTTTACAAGGGTTTCGTTATAGCTCGAAGATGCAGAATTCACGAAGAACAATAATAATATCAAAACGAAAACAAAGAATTTCATTCTTCCGTCTTTTGGAAGATTTTTTTCTATTGAATAAGGGAATTGAATGGAATTTCTTGCCATATTTTAAGCAGATGACAGTTTCCATTTGTGTGTGATAAGACAATAATGTAGGAATAATGTGGATGCAAGATAAGACAAAAAAAAGTCCAAAGTCATTGCTTTTTGTTGTAAAAACATGTTTTTTGTTTCTTTTTAAACTGTGAAGACACGTCTGAATCAAAGAGAGGGAGCTTGGAAATTTTTCTTTTTCTAAGGGCGGTACCCTTGACTGGCGCGCGGCTGTCTCAGTAGTGAGCGCAGCTGACTGACGTCCAAAAAACAAGGGCGGTTCGAGTCCCACTGGCGACGTAAAAAATGTTATTTATTCAGATTTTGTGAAATTATTATTTGGGAATCAATAGCAATTAGTTTGTATATGTTTAAATAATTATTGTTGTAAAAAATAATCCTTTTTATTGACATTATTCATTCCTTCCAATAGAGTCAGGACTTTTATTTATTTATTGCTTTGAGCATAAACAGATCAAATGCTTTTTTATTCTAAAGTTTCTTAAGTGGAATACATATATATGACAGCTGTACAAGTAAAAGAAATAATTTACAAAGTTATTTGTGGTTATTTTGCATCATATATTTTACAACCAACATTATCAAAATAATAATTATTATCTATGCCCCATTTCAATAAAAGTGAATATCTTGTCGGGGCTTCTTTACATTTAATTCGCTTTTCTTGATTATTATGAACTGGGTGACAGCTTTCGATGGCATTATCAGAAAAGAATGATGCTGTTTTAAATATTGAAACAAATTCAGGAAGTTCAAATAACATTAAATGGCCCTTGCAATATGAAGCGATAAAATGTTGTTGTTTGTATTCGAATTTTTTAAAGGTGTATTTTTGCAGCGATCCATTTGATCTTGATTTTTTTCAGAATTGAATATTTCTAACGCTTTAATTGGTAATGAGCTATTTTCGCATTTGGCCCATGAATCTTTTTTAAAAGTAAAATTATCAGGTGCAACATATTTTGTATACGGTGGTTCATGAATTTGTAATTTATTAAAGCCATAATTATTTAATCCACTTTTTTCAATATTTAAATTCCTTTGATTTATATTCAAATACTTTTCATCAGAATTTCCAATAAAATTAGATGAACTGCGTATTCCTTCGCAACCAACAGCAAGCATCCGCCAACCCGTGCCTCGTAAAAAACGAAACATTGTACCAAATGTAGATGTTTAAAACATTGTATCAAAAATATAAACGTTTAAACAATATTCATTGCTGAAAAAAAATAAAATGCAACATTGAACAATCAATATGTAAACCACAATGCTTAGCAAAGAATATCCGTCTGCCTTTTTGGAAAGAAAAAAATAGATGTGCTCGATTGTCGTTTTTTTATTCACCTTTCTGTTAAGTGTAAAGACGAATGTTAACGCCTTTAAAATTTTTTTTCGAACAATTTTCAGACTTGGACATAATTTTAAAAAAAGATTTTTCTTTTTTTCTTTTATTTATTAAACATGTACACAAGAATATGCTAATATGAATGTCGAAAAACACTTGCAACAATATTAATATATTAAATAAATATTTATTAATTATAACTAGTTTGCAACAATTTTTTTCTACAAAATTTGAATAAATAACATTTTTTACGTCGCCAGTGGGACTCGAACCGCCCTTGTTTTTTGGACGTCAGTCAGCTGCGCTCACTACTGAGACAGCCGCGCGCCAGTCAAGGGTACCGCCCTTAGAAAAAGAAAAATTTCCACTTGATTCAGACGTGAAGAGTGGCTGCAAAAAAAGGCGGCAGACTGCTAGGATGGAGCCAAAAATATTTGCATAAAAATCCGAAAAGACAAACGAAAAATTTAGCTTCAACCGTGTTTGAAATTTATATACTAAAAGCATGTAATCATTTATTTTGGTCCTAATATAAATTATTATATTATATAATATACGTATTATGTAAAATCATATGAGGAATCGAATAAGATCAAAAAAAGGTATGCACGTTTTGGTTAAAGGTTCGAGTACACCGTGACGAAAAAGCGTAGATATAAATCTTAGGGTTTTAAAACATACGACAATATGGGCGATGACATCGATAAAATTTGTGATCTTGAACCAAGTAAATGTAACTGTAGGCAAATTTTAAATAATGAAAGTATCTATTTTTATAGATTTTATTTTAGGAAATTACAAAATATGTTGATTGCGGAAAAAATGAAGCAGAAGAAGCATGTTGTGAATTAAAAGACGACTATGATATAACTGGAAATCCATGCAATATTACATGTACCATAGCTTATGCAAAAACAAATTGATTAACCATAAACATTCTGATATTTTTATCTATGTATCGAGCAGGATCATTTATTTTTTTCCACAAAATGTTTTGGAAATAATCGTTTTAGTCTTCTGGTCAACTTTTTTTTTATTTTTTGCCATTATTAATTAAAAAAATTTGTCGAATTAAATATTTTATTGTTTAATGAAATTTTTTTCTTTGTTAACAATATTGACATACAACGATTTTTTTGACAAAGTTGTTTTCTAAGAAAAAATTTCTTCTCCACAAGAAAACGTAATAACCATAGAACTGTTAAGAAGATTTTAAAAGGCAAAAAACTAAACTGTAACTTCAAAAAAAATTTTAAGCTCGGATTTATAAATCTTATAAATAACATTACTTTTTATCATTTTGGTGTACAAAGTGAAAATGTTTTAATGAAATTACAATTTTAATTTCATTAAAACACTATTAATCAGATTTTTTGTGTGAAGATTGTGCTTAATTTTAAATTAAATCTTTCAAGTAAAAACTGAGTTTCGTTTTTTGTCAAAATTTTTTATAAATAATCAAACGTAAAAGCGGAAAAAGAATTATTTTTTCTAAAAATAAAAAAAAATATATCTTTCAAAAAATTAAGTTATTCCATTTTTATAGTTAAATTGTTTCTCGGAAGTGTCTTCCATTATTTGGTTTAAAAAAAGATGCCTTTAAAGACTTTTCTAAATGATTTATTCCCTTTTACAAACAGCTATAAAATTTAGACAAAATTCATTAAAACTGTTACAAAAATGATACAATGAAAATTAAGAATCTTGTAAGCTCTTCCAAAGAAGCCGTCAAACATGATTATGGCATTTTTGAAAATTAGGTATTTCATCGTATTCCCCATATATTCAAACCTATTCCTGCAAATTTTCAGCGGCCCATGGGCACTTTTCTATATTTAATATATACTATATTTAATATATAATATATACTCCATATGATCGCCTGCTACTTAAAACTTAATATTTAAATTTTTTGAGGCAGATCTCTTTTTTGGTCTGGAAAACATTCCAATAAGCATTTTAAATCATTCGGGACTATTTACAACGCCAAAAGTCTAAAAAAAACCTTTAAAATTTAAATACTAAATTTTAAGTAGCAGGCGATCAATTCTATATGGAGTATATATTAAATATAAAAAAGTGCCCATGGGCCGCTGAAAATTTGCAGGAATAGGTTTGAATATATGGGGAATACGATGAAATACCTAATTTTCAAAAATGCCATAATCATGTCTGACGGCTTCCTTGTTAAAACTTTTAAAAGTTAAAAGTGGGGTTCTCTTTTGTTGAAACAAAAAATTCGGGTGCTAATGAAATCAAATTTTGTTTTGATGACGATGATAAACTTTAAAAATTTTATTGTCTATGATAAATATATTTTGGTGTTAAATGAATAAAAAAATGTTTAATATATATTTACCGCTTTAATAGTCTCACAGTGCTGTGGGACTATTAAATTTATATCAGATATAAAAGTGATCAAAAAATAAAAGTAGAATTAAATTAAAATAAATCCTTTAAGAGGTTTTTTTGAAAAAAACAAAAATTTTTGCAATTCTCTTAAAGAGTTTTCCCTCATTAAAATTTAGGGAGTTTTTATTAGTTAAAGTTTAAAAAGTGCAATAAACTTTGTCACCATTTGGGCATCCACCACTTTGAAATCCATTTGCTTTACAGCATTGAATCATTTCAGTACTTGATCGATGGCAAGTAACATCACATTGAGGAGTACGTTTTGGGGGGCATCCTTCGGTATCTCCATCATTTGTACACCAAACAGTTTGACCATCTGGACATCCGCCAAGTTTCCAGCCATGTTGTTTACAGCATTGAAGCATCTTTGTTGCACTTCCGGATGGGCCGCATGTCCAATCACATGCTGCCATTCGAGCACCAATTCCTTGACAGTTTTTTGCAAAAATTCCTGAAAAATTTCATTCCGATAATGTAAAAAAATCATGAAAAAGGCTATGAAGGAAAATACTTACCCATAACAAAAATAGCGAAAAACACAACACAAATTTTGTAAATCATTTCAATCAAAGCTGATATTTGTTCAAATGTGCAAAGCAAGCTCTTTTTATATCCCTGAAAAAGTCAACTATACTACACACAATTTAAAAGTTTAATAAAAGAATCAAACTAAATACATTTTATTTTTTTAGCTTTGCATTTTAAATTTGATCTTATTGGATTATTTTTTGTTATTTTTGCACTTGTTGTTTACAATTTTGTCCACAAACATGTTGAAATTTTTGTGACATTGATGATATTGATTTGGCCTTCAATTATCCTTTTTTATTGCTAAATAAAAATACAACTGATTTGAATTAAAATTTTTATTTTGCCCAGTTCGTAACATTCCTAACACTTGTGGTCTGTTTTTCAGAATTATAATCTGTTTTTCAGAATAAAATTAAGCGTGAGTTCAAAAAATTATGAAAAATATTATTTATATTGATAAATTTTATTCTACAAAGTGAAACAAGAATAGCATACACAAAGGTATCTTCAGTATCATAAGGATCAAAGAAGAAAAAAGAATTTAAAAAGATTTTTATGTTTTCGTTTTTGTCACATTTTGAAAAAAAATATTTTTGAGTAATTAAATCCAAATGAAATATTTCTCAGTGGATTGAAAAACGGTAAACACAATCTCTTTCTCTTACACATTGATGTAAGCTTAAATCAGCATGATGCAATCGTAGTATAAGCAGTGAATGAAAATTAACATTTTTTTATTTTCGGCAAAATATCAAAGGAATCAATAATAGAAATTGTTAAAAGCTTTAATTATCTAAAGGTGAACCATTAATAATTTGACTGCGAGTTCGGCCACGAAGGATGTTATAATTGAATTTGCTGACATGTTGAGCCCAGAAAAGTCGTCGTTCTGTAATCCAATTCCATTTAATTGAAAGGGTTGGATCAATCCAAAGTGATCGGCGTGTTAAAAGATCATATCGTGGGAAACGATTTTCAGGGGTTCTTGGATTACTGTAATATAAAATACAAATTTTATTGTTTATTGCTACCAAAAAAAAGTGAATTTACCCGGTATAAGCAAATTGGGCAAAAATATCTGCATAATAACTTTGAACTTTTAATTCTTCTGGTCCAAGAACATCTGCAGGACGGACAAGTTGATCAAAGACGTAATAAATTTCTGATGTATGCCATGCACCTTTTGCTTGTGGAAGGGTGGCTTGAACTGGTGCAGACATATGATCCCAAAGATAAAAGTAAACGGGCCAACCAAATAACACCTTTAAATCAGTTTCATATAAAACTTGTTGATTCAAAAATAAATCAGAATATAATTCAGCATGTCGTCGAATATAAAATTCTGAGGTTGCATTTTCTGGGGCATTATGATAAATGAAATAATTGATAATATCATTTTGAATTGCTTGAAATTCTGGACCTGCAATTATTTGTGGAGCATAAGTGCTTCGAATTTTTGCAGTGAAATTTGCAGCATTATATGCAGCAAGAACAGATGCAGGTTGACCGGCAAGTCCTAAAGTGCGGATTATTAAATAAACAATTGCATCATGCTGATGTAAAAAATAATCTCACCAATAAATCCGCCGCCTTCCAAAGACATCAAACCAGCAATTAATGGCTTTGGTGGAGCTTCTTTAATTAATTGTTCAATAGTTTTACCATCAAAAAAGTCATGATCATATCGAGGTCCCCATCCAAGATAATTTGGATATGCTTTATCTGGGACAAACTTAAAAAAACTTTTTAAAATATTTAAATTAATTAAGCAATTCTCAAAGCCTAACCTGATTTGATGAAACATTCATAATGTCTTGCCAAGTTTGACTTTTTAAGAATGCTTTAATCTCATTGGGATTTGTTGAAGCGCAGCCCATTGCAGCAGCCAATTGTTTTGTTACACGTGTTGAAGGTTGACTTCCTGCAAATTCACAACTTCCAGCTCCACTTCCTTCAATGGCTTTATGGAAGAGATCTTAAAAAGTTATTATTAATATTTGATTTGTTTTTTATATCCTTCAAAAAAGAACCAACTTCTTGAATGCGGTGATAAAGTTAATAAATCAACAGAGGCAGATCCAGCAGAATCTCCCCAAACAACAATATTATTTGGATTTCCACCAAAATATTGTGCATTATTTTTGATAAATTTTAAAGCAGCAATTTGATCCCAAAGTCCAATATTTCCAGGATCTTGATTTGTTCCAAGTGACATAAATCCTAAAATATGTTTATTTCTTACTGTAATCAATTTGTTATATTGGTAAGTATTTGAAAAAGGCAATTAGATCCTATCCGATTTTGTGATAAATCCCAAAGCATTTGGAAAAAGAAAGCAAATAAGACTTGCGTTTCTGCCAAGAAAAATAATTTCCTTTGATCTTTTGCCGCTATCGGCGGAAGATCAAAGGCGTGTCAACATGCTACTCTCAAAAACTATTTCTGTTTACTGTTTTGATTTTTTACAGAATTTGTGATCCCACTCCGAAAACCATTATCTTGGATATCTGATCGGAGAATGACCATTCATCTATAATCCCTGGTAAAAAGTTTTACCGTATAATCCAACACGATATGGCATAGTAATAGTAATTAAGCCGCGACTTGCAAAAACTTTTGTTGCTTTATCAAATCCAGCTCTTATAACATTTCCATACCAAAATCCTCCACCATGTATATAAACTAAAACAGGATAACCTGATGGATCATCAGATGGCTCAGTGGGTGCAATAACATTGACATAGAGACAATCTTCAGAAATTGGTACATTTGCATTTATATTGGCATATCTGTAAGGAATACATGCATTTCGAAATTGTTTTGTTTGAAGAGTTGATGACCATGAATCTGGAGGCAATGGACGCTGAAAAAATACAGTAAATCAGTCAAATAATCACTGATATAATTGTAAAGTGAAGACTGAGTTTACTTCAAATCGAAGGTCGCCAATTGGTGGCTTGGCATATGGAACACCCAAGAATACATTTGAAGAGGTTCCATCACTTGCAGCATGGATAAAACCTTCGATAGGACCATATTCAGTTTGAGCCGAAACAGGATTACTTCGATCAAAGGGATCAGTTGTTTGCCCGTGAACAAAAATGCCTGGGGCTTGAAGGAACAACAATATTAGAATCGAGTAAGATTGTGGTGCCATTTTTAAAAGCACTTTTATTCCACTGCGTTTAAAATATTGAAAAGAACGAATTATTGAGCCCCCTTAAATATCGAAAACAAAAGTCATAAGCGTTCGTCGAAAAAATGTATCTTCAAAAGAACTAATTTCGGCGTTTTCTTTTTTTTTGACATTTGATAAGCTGATTAAAAGTACAAATCTCGTCTCTCTTTAATTACCGAAAAAACTTTTTGACAGATTTTTGACAATAAAAAAACGCAACATTTTTTTTATCATTATTTCTTTTTCAAGGAAGAACCTCCTTCTTCCACAAAAAAAGCTTTGACAACATCAAAGGTTAAATCCTCTTTTTTTATCGGTTTAAAAAAATATGAATGATTTTATGTTTTTTGGAATCGTTAAAAAATAAAATCATAAAGATAAGCAAAGATGTGATTTAAAGCGTTCTAATAAAACAATAAAAAAGGTTTCTTTATACTTTTTGTTTTTTATGATAAAAACATAAAAAAACAGTATATTTTTGACACAAAGACGGAAAAAAACTTGAAATAAACTGACTATTTTTTATAGATTCAAAAAATTTTAATTTAAAAAAAAATCACTTTATTTAAAAATGAAAAATATAATTAAATAACAAATTGTTCCTAAAAGAATTCAGGGATAAATATTGGGGGTGTCTTTGGTAGGCATGGCAGCGAGGCGGCTTTGAGCCACGGTTTTAAAAATGGTGGGAGATCTCCTGAAAGATCTCCCGTTAACTCCAAATTTTCGGTTTTTTAAAACAATAAAAAGTTTAAAAAAATTTTCTTAGTATTTTGAACATCATAGAATGTCCATAAATTTGAAAAACCCTCAAATTATTGTTTTAATCACTTTTATCACACAATTCGTTAAAAAAACAATAAAAAGCCAGAATAAACAAGCATTTTTCAAAATTTTGTTAAAAATTGAATTTTTATTTCTGAGAGATTTCCAGGCAAAAAGTGGGACCTAGCCTCTCGGGAGCTCTCCATTTGACAACCCTAACCATGCTTAGCTGTGAACAATTTTGTGGCACTTTGCAGACTGAAGCCAAATTCAAATTTTTTTTTGAGAAGTACTATTCAAATTCGCTCAACACAAAAATCTAGCTTTTTTAACTTAAAGCCATGTGTTGCGACTCATACGAAAAGCTGCCAGGGTTTTGCAGGCAAAGCGCGGGAAAATGGTACAAAAAAACATTTTGAAAAAAAATCAGCAAACAAATTTTTTTTTTCTTTGCGAGAAATCTGGCAGCTTTTCGTATGAGTCGCAACACATGGCTTTAACATGATGAAAAAAATGGATGGCGAGGTTTTAAAAAAATTGCAAAAAAATATTTTTCCTTCCATCCCAAACTATTTTTAACTTAAACAAAATTTGAGTCCATCAATTCTACTAGAAATCATTTGTTAGCTTAAAACATTTTGCACTTTAAAATGAACCACCATGTAGCACATAAAAAATCAACAAAACAAATTTTTGCGTTTTAGCTTTTTTTTGACACAAAATATAGACAGTCATTTTTTATCCTTCTTTTTTTGTATTTACACTTGCTTTTAACTTAAACCACAATTTTAAGACACAGCCAAAAACTTGAAAAGTTGTTAGCAATAAAAAATTCTAACTTTGACATGCGTGTGTAAATTTCGTTTAAAAGCACTTTAAATTTTTTTTTCAAATTTAACATTAAGCCGCTGATTGCAATTATTATTAATGGCAATCAGCGGCTAACCTCTTTCATTGTCAACTATAAATGTCGTCGGAGAGAAACTGTGATCTAATAATTCTGCGACATCTTGAAAAAGAAGTGAATAAACCTCTTCAGATTTTCCATTTTATTTATATCCTTTGTTATTTGACGCCATTCTATTTGTTCATATTCTCGCGAAAAATGCTCGTATTGGAAATAATGGGAAAGAGCTAAAACATGAGGGTTTGGAGTAATTGACTAAATTGCTACCTGATTGTTCTTCACCATCTTTAGTGTCTTCTAGTAGTTCTTGTATTGTTAAAATTGTACCAGCTGTACCAACGTACCCTTTTTTCATAACTGGGAAATAAGAGGTCACTTCTCTGTCTAAAGGTATTTTATAAAAATTAATTAAATATTCAAAAAATTTTTCTCCCTTTAAACTAACGAGAAAAAAAACAGTCGATAATGAAAGAAAAAAAGGGATTTGGCTGGCAAAAAAATTGAGCAAACAATTGTTTTTTATTTGCGCATCCGTCACTGTCTTATGTCCGAAACGAACATTAAGTCGAACCCTTAAATCAATGTGCCAAAGCATTAATGAGAAAAAATATTTGACATGAAAAGAAACTCAAATTAGTATATCCCGTTTTAGAAAAATTTGCAGACTTTGTCTTTACAAAAACGATCAAGGCAGTAGCCAGAAAAAAATTTCGAGGGGCAAATCGGTTTGGGCGGGGCATTGTCGCCTATGACACGAAGTGGCAATACATGAAAGGCATTTCTCGAGTTTCGGGGCGGGGGCAAATACCTTGAAAACAATTATTTTGTGGTTTGGTTGTTGTTAAAAAAAACAAACTGTTTTATTTCAAAAAGTGATAACAAAATAGAGATATCAATGTGTTGAAATGGCTGCGCGTCTTTCAAAAAAAAAAGAATTTATTTATTGTGTTTATTTAAAAAGAATTTTTTAAAAGTTTATGTGTTTTTGTATGCATTAAATTTATTTTTGGCATTTCAATTATAACACTTTGTTTAATGCATAAATTGTAATAGATGTGAAAAATAAAATAAAAAGAGAGAATATATTTGGAAGATTTGTGTTTGAATTATTTGAGCCGCCTTTGTGGTTGCCTCCTGTTAACTAAAATAAATTTATACTCTATTAACTTTAAATCGAATATTCTTCAAAAACTTACTAAAGGAACAGAGGGTGTATTACATCTAATTTGGTATTGACCATCAGTATTTGGACAGCAGTAATAATTATAAGCAAGAACGCTGCCACTTTTTGTAACCGTTGGTTTATTTAAACAATCTATGGTCATTTTTGAATTGATTGTTGCATTTGTAGTTTGGGCAAGAAATCTTTTCAAATTTGTTTCATCATCTTGGATAAACATTGTTATTATACGATCTAAAATACACGCATAAATATTTATATATTTTAATCACCATTTAAATGGTGATATTCCAGTCACTTTAAATCTAAATTTAAATTTAAATTTGAATACTTTCATCGCCAAAAAGATTTTTTCTTATATCACTAATTAATAATTTGGTTGTTTGTAAAAAAATCTTTTGAGGGGAAACCACAATAATAAAAATGAGCAAAAAATTGCAGTCTTTTAAGTTATTTGTTAAAACTTTAAGATTTAACAAACAAAAATCATAAACTAAAGTTTTGCAAAACAAATGGAAAATTTCATGTGCCTTTTCGTACGGTAGACAGAAATTCAACTTACTATTAGCTCCTTGAGATGTAAAAGCAAAATAAATACAAAAGCTACCACCAACAGCAGCATCCTTATTTTCACGTTGGATAATTTCATTAGAACTCGAACTCCAGGTAGTTTGATAAGAATATGCACAATCGCCGTAACATATAGTTATTAAGCTTTTGAAAGCCGACATCAATAAAACAGCTTTCAGCATTTTTTCTTTTCTTTTGATTTATAACTGCTGTATTGCCAGATGAAGAACTGATATCTGAGAAACAACTGCTGAAGCATAACACAATAAAATTACAGAAAAATAAAAGAAAAAATGTAGACATTTTTTCTGTGTATTAAAAAAAGTAAACAGAAATCAGGAAGTGTTTTTTTAAGAGCTTTTGTTGTTCTTTTTTCGCATCTTTTCAGAGGTGTGTTTATGGGGGCGTCAAAAAAGGTGTAATAAAAAAGATCAAATGTTCAGTTTTTTATTACTGATGTAATGTAAATGTAAAAAAAGATCCTTTAAAAAAGCACGCGCATTTTTTTTGTCTGCAGTTATAAGAATCATTTTTATTGTTTGCATTTGGAAAAAAGGTGAGGTTGTAAGTATAAACTTCCTCCTCTTCTTTCATAGAAAAAACTTGAAATGTCTGGTTTTTTTTGAAGCATGTTTATCAATTATGTTTATTGTTACAGTGATTCAAAAATTTATAAATCTAAATTTATGCTACAACAGCTTGGTTCAGTTCTTTCCGCATTTTTTAGCAAAACTAATTAAATGAAAATTCTGACTCTACGAAGGTTTAATATAATACAACAAGCTTTAGGTTACGACTGTCCTCTGACGTAAAAAATGCAATTATTCTAACAAAAAAATTATTGTTAAAATTTTTTTTAGATTCTTACGTTTTGAAATTTCACCACGTCATTTTTGAAAGCTCAAAATGTCGCTGCTGGAAAATAAATTTAACTTCCAGAAGGCTTTATGACTGTAACAAATTGAGAAATATTTGACACAACAATTGTATATTTAAAATAAAATGCAATATATTCTTTTCGAGCTGTTTTACTAAAAACGAAAAATATTACAAAGAAAGAAAAATGTTTAAAAAATAATAATACTGTAACCTTAGCAGAAAGAATGATATACTTCCTGATAAGGCAAGAATATCATTGAGTAAAGAATAAGCAGCAGCAAAAAATGCAATAACATTTTCATTTGTTGGAAATAAATATTGTGATATTGGGTAACAAGTTCGGCAAAATTGTGCAATGAAAATTATAATTGACATATCTAAAAAATTTATAAAAAAAGCTTAACAGAAAAGGCAGTATCAATTTGCTGGGCTTAACGTAAAACTATAAAGGATAACAAATTAATATTGTCGAATATCTGTCATTAAGCAAAAATTAACGGGGTATTGCTCGGTTAAGAAGCACTGGGTGCCATTCCAAACTCCTTATCCAAAAAAAGACAGATAGAAATTTGGAAATACTTACAAAACAAATTTTGTTGATTCAATCGATAATTTATGGATTTCCTTTTATTGTAATAAAATTTTATCAATGATAGCCCATTTATTGTGCCAGCAGCGACAGTTATTGTAAAACATATTATTGCAGTTAATGCTTTGATAATTGGTTGCACATATTTTTCTTCATAAACACTCAAAATTGTTCCATCCGATAAAAAAGTGTATTTTACGGAGACGTGTAATCTCCAACATACTGGCAAAAATGGTAAAATAATCATTACTACAGTATACCACTGCCCCTTCCAAAACTTTTGATAACTTAATGGAAACCAAATTAAAGTAAAACGATTGAAAGCCATTAAAAAACGACCAAGAAATTGAATAAATAATAAAAATGGTGACAAAGCGGTCATGAAAGATGCAAAAATTAAACAACTTTTGTAAAAATCAACAAAAAATTGAATCAATGATATTTTTAGAATAATAATTGACTGAAATGAATAAATTCAGAATATGATAAAAATAGGGTTGGCTTTTTAGAGCCGAATAAAAGTCATTAAAAATATACTGACAAATTAAACCCCGGATTAATGAACGTCAACTGGACTTAACTCAACTCGATCGAGTCGACTCGCCTTGACTTCACTCAAAAAAAATTTGGACTCGACTCAACGAATTTTTCAACTCAAAACAAGACTCGAGGTCAATATTTTTGATTTCCTATTGAGTCCCCGTTTACTATCCTGGCAGGCCCAGATTCAGTTTTTTTTTTGTTCATCCCTAGTTAAAAAAACTAAAAAAGCAATAAAACTTACATAAACAAAAGTTAAAAAATCCGCAACAAGTGTAATTCTAAAAATATTATAAAATGCTCCTTCAAATTTATTTTTTCGTTTTACAATTAATAGTAATAAAATTGATAAATGAAATGTATAAAGCAAACATTCAGAAACCAACAGCAAAATGAAATATGTGTCAACAGCCATATCTGGAAAAATTTTGATAAATTCGTTGTCTTTATAAAATAAAATTACATTTAATTAAACTTAAATTTCTCGACTATGTTAATGACTTTGTTATTGCAGAGTTACTTTATATAACATAATTACGCTTCATCGCACACTATTTTTTACAAATGAACAGCTATAAAAGTATAGTTTCGAAATAATTGGTTTTACCCATTAATTAAAGTATTTACATAAAGTGAGTGAATACAGAAATTAATGTGGAATAGTGGAAATAATTACAAATGTGTAGTACTCATGTTGCACCTTTTTATTAATTTCATCGCTTTTTAATAAAATATTCAAACGAAATGCGTGAATTACCTTTTACGTCCCCGTTTTTTTATTGCAAATAAAAAATCAATGAAATAAAAAATTTTTCTTTAAAACTGCAAAAAAGTTGATGAACGATGTTTTAAAACAATTTTCTATTTCACTAATACCTTCTGTCCCTAATAAAAGTATTAGACATTTGATGACGAAATAATTTTTGTCGCTTTTGCAAAAATTATATTTTTGTTTTTAAATCTTTGTGAATGAATTCGTATATATTTTAAACATACTAAATGAAAGAAGAAATATTTATAAAACAGAGAGACACAATAGGTGGTGGGTCCTTGTCAAAAAACGCCTGTTTGTTTTGTCAATAAGACATTTCATTAATTGGTATTTTTATTGGTAATTTTTTCGAAAATATTAAAATTAAACAATTTCTTTAAAAAATATTATTAAAAACATAGAAATCAAATTTTAGAAGATTGTTTTTTATCAAAGTATTGTTTTTCAGCAATTAAAATATCTTTCATTAAATCCTCTGTTTTTCCAATCATAAATTTCATTGATTCACCATTTTCGGATAAATCTTTAAAAACTGGCTTTCCATTTTCTTTGTATTTTGAAAATGGAAAAACAAAACATTCTTTCATACCTTTTTTAGCTAAATTATATGTAATTTCAACTAAAACAGATCCAATAATATATTCACAATCATATTTATAAAACAGCTTTGTACTTTCATATCCTAAATAGCTTGCAATACCAGTACTATAAAGAAGAGAAAAAAAAATTATTCATTTTTTACAAAGAAATAATAATACCTTGAATATTCTGGAAGAACAGCAGTAACTTTAAAATATCCCAAAGGTTTTGTTGTTTTTGGAAGAAATTTTCCAACTTGTTTTAGGCTACTTTCAACAAATGTATAAATTCGATTTGCATTTAAATTATTATATGGTCCATTTTGGATTTCTAAAATAATAAGTATTTAAAAGATATATTTATAAGGGAAATAAAAACCATTTGAATAATCATCTTTTATTATAAATGTTGGATTTTTGTGATGCAATTCTCCATTAAATAATTTTTCAAATTCTTCAGGGAAATGTAAACGATTTAATTGAATTGCAACAAGTTTTCTGCCATCAAAAACAGCAAATGAAATCGGCTTTTGTATTGCAATTTTTACAGTATCATATGACATTTGTTTACATTCTTCTGGGGTAATTTCTAAAAAGCATAAAAAATGATTTATTACAATTTAAATGGTATACAAAACTTACTGATAGATTTCCATAAATTTCCATTTTCAACATAATGATCATTAAAAAAATTTGTAATTAATTCCAAATCTGTTGGTTCAATTATTTCAATTCTCAATGAATGTTTACCATTTTTAGATTTAAAGTTTGGATGAACAATTTTTCTATTTCCCATTTTTAAAATGTGATTTGCACTTTTAAAAGAGAAAAAAAAATGAAATAAAAAACACAAAAAATGTATTCTCAATGAATGACTCCATTTTTTAATGCACCGAAGACATAATTAATCAATAATCAATGAAACAAATAACTTTTTTTTATCATTTGTAGTTAAGAAAGAACCAAAAAGGTTTTATTCACAATTTTAACTTCACTGAAAAAAACAAAGTAACTTCTTCCTTGTCACATAAAATAATCAGCAAAATTCAAATTTAAAACATTTTCAGTCATTTTAATTATAATTGCGAACAAAACGAAAATATTAATAAAATTTGCAAAAAAATAAAATATGTAATCAAACATAATGACATTGTAGGCAATTTCGATGAATGAAATGTCTAAATTTCTATTTCCTTCTGTGACTTTTTGACTGAAATTTTTCTTAATAAATATTGGACGTGGTTGAGTTATTGATTGTCAAAAGCTGTTCCTGCTTGAAATTTATTTGAATCTATCAAAGCTTTTTTTGAGAATTCTTTAAAATTTTACAAAACAAAATAGGTATATAGAATAAATAAAATATTTAAATATATTTATTTGCACCTTTTGAAAACATCTTTGATTAAATAAAAATAATTTTTTGTGCGCCGTTTTTCTTATTTTTAAAGAAAATGTATGTATCTTTGAACAGACATAATCTATCTAAGACATTTTAAAAAGCATTGAAAAAAAATGCTTTTGCGCTTTTTTTGTGTTTAAAACGAAAACAGATCTACGTAAAATGATATTTTGTCATCGTCTTCTTGGACCTTTTTTATTTTTTTGAAAAATGTGACAAAATATTTTCTTAATCAAAAATTTTTGATGTAAAATTGTCTTTTTAATGGTATCAAAAAAACAATCAAATTTAATGTAATAACATTTTACATTTAAATCTCGAAATGTACGTTTAAAATTTCATGTTTTTTATAAAATATCGTCAATTTTTTCGATTTCTTTTTCATTTATTAATGCTTCTTCATTATTTTTTCTAGCTAAATTTTCAGAAAAATTTTATACACTTATAACAATATTTAATCAAAAATTTCACCTTTTTGATGATTTTTTTACAAAATATTAAAAATTCAAAAGACAGCGTCAAAAATAATAGAAACCACAAGAAATAATATTCCTTTTTTTATTACAAAATACAGATAGACGAAAATAAAATATTTCATCATCCTTATTGTCTCTGGCTAAAAATGTATTTGCTGCTTAAATGCAAAAAAAACATTGCAGAAAAGTTTGTAATTCATTTCTGAATATTTAATCGATATTTAAATAGAGTAACAATAATACTGAATCAATACAGTAGCATTTAAAAATTTGGCACTTCCGCAGTTTCGCCCCCTCGATGCAGAAGTGCCAAAAATGTTTATGATTACATCGAAATTTCGAAAATAACGTTTTATGCTCCTACTGCATAAACCGTTATTAATACATCAATAAAAAATCGTCATTTTATTTTTTTACAGAATATAAAATTTAAAGTTATTTTTGTTCCAGACATTCGAGTTCTTCCGATAAAAAAATTGTTACCATTTTTTAAACAAAGTTTAAGATTTGTATTTTTGGTAAAAAAATTAAAGTTGAATGTTTGCTGAACAAATCAATTTAATCTATAAAATAATATCTTAACGGACGCAAAAACTGAAAATGCTCTCCAAAAAATTTGGCCAAAAATTTATCAACCAGATCTGTCTGATTTGGCCTTTTGTTTTTTCATGTTTACTCAATTTTAAAATTTTTTTATTTCAGTTTGATAAAAAGGAATTTCTTCTTTGAAATAAAAAATGAACGAATTCTGAAAAAATGAACGAATTCTGAAAAAGTGAACGCCAACATATTATTATAAAACCTTTTGAAAATACTTATTTTTAAAAGCACGAGTATTTTTTATTCAAATTTATTTTGATAACAAAAACGCATGTAAAATTTATAGGAATTTACTTTTTTGAAAATTAATTTGCACGATTAATAAAATTATGAAATACATCTTTAAAAGCAATAGTTCCATTATCCCAATCAGGTCTTTCTAAAAATATTATATTAATTAAGTTCATAGCTGCAGTATATACCTGGAGGCCAATTTCCAATTATTGGTGGAAGAACTTTATTCCAAAGTGTTGAATCAGTATTTCGATAATTTTGTTTAACAGTTTTTATTTTATCTATTTCCAAATATGTATGAGTTGAATAATTCATTGCAGGCCATAAATTTTGATCTAAATTTGGTTTACCATATTTGGCAAAATTTGTCCAAGTCATTCCTAACCAATCTGCAATATCAAAATCATCAGTTGTTACTTTCCCTTTTGATCCTGCAGTTAACCAATCATTCGGCATCATCCATAAAAATGGAATTTCACAGCTATGATATACTGCTAAAATTAGAAAAGTTGGGGTAAAAAATTTTTTCAAAGGAAAGCTCAATTTTTTGGACCATGGGGCAGCAGAACTTGAAAATCAGGCAAAAACGCAATGTTCGATTTTTGTCGAAAGAACAACTAAGGATTTTTTGCCAGAGTTCAGGTTCAGTTGTTCAAAAAAGTTTCAAGTGATTGTATGTTCTTATAAAACTTACGAGTCCACCCAGGTAATTCATAAAATCTTCCAATTTGACTTTCATACGTTATTTCATAGGCATAAACTTGTTTATTTCCATTTAAAAGATGCCAATCAATTTCTCTTGTAATAAATCCGGTAAAACCTGTTGAAGTAAAAATCTAAAACCATTCTTTTTTCCTCAAAAACCATATTAAAATTTACATCATTTTGAATTTTAAACCATGCTAAATGATCATCATCTGAAGTCCCGAATGGAGTATAAACACCTTCCAACATTCCAACGACATCAAATTCCCGAGATGCCAAATATGAAGCCATTGTTCCAAAAAATAATTCAAAAAATCCTTTTGAATAATCTGATAATTTTGTTAAACCATCTCGAAGAAATGACAAATCTGTAAATTTAATAATATAAATTTTATTAATTTGTTGCATAAAATGTTATAATATACCAAAATATGACCATTCATCTCTGCAATTACCATACATTACAGGAATGTTTGGCCTTTTTGATGCAAGATTTCTTGGAACATCTGGCAAAAAATAATTATCTTGAACCATTTGCCATCCCAACAATAGATTCTAAAATATAGAAAATGTTAAAAATATTTGTTTTACAAAAATTAGTTTCGACTAATTTAATTTTGCAGTAGGATATTGATTGATTTTTTGGAGAATTAAAATTTGAACTACATTTTTGTTTTTGAGTTTAAACGAATTTTTTGAATTAAAAATCTTCAAAATGTCAGATTAAATCTTTTTTATTATTAGAATTTGTAACTCAGAAATAAAAATGTAGTTCAAATTCGAAATTTTTCGAAATCGAACAAAAATAATTCGTCTACCATTTCCCCCCCCCCTTTGGTGATCACTTCTGCTAAAAGCTTACATCATCAAGTGGTAACCATTTTGAGAATGGCATATTTGAAAGACAATTTGTTAATTCTGTATAATTTAATGCATTCCAATTATTGCTTGTAAAATTGCATAATTGTTGAGCCCATTCAACTGAAGTATTTTGGAAGCCTAATGCTCCATCAAAGCATGTCAATACAGAACCGGATTCCATAATAGCTCCTTGAAAAAGACCTAAAAACACAAAAAAGTGTTTAAAATTTTTGAATCAAATAATCCAAACTTTGTGAAAGTGGTGAAAAGAGATGTGCCGCAACTGACGCGGATCCGGCCGATTGTCCAAACAATGTAATTTGAAATGGATTTCCACCAAAATTTTTTATTTCATCTTTAACAAATTTAATTGCTTCCACTTGATCCAAAGCTCCACGATTTGGAGGAAAATCATCAGTAAAAGTTGTAAAATATCCGAGCATTCCAAGTCGATATTGAATTGTCACAACAATAACTCCACGGGAAATAAAATTTCGAATTATTGATCCGGTTGCATAACTTTGTGCTGAGCCAGTTTTAAGTGAACCACCATGAATCCATAGCATTACTGGGAATCTCTCGGTTGAAGAAGCCTAAAATTTATCAAAGAGTTTTGGAACATATCAGGGAGCTTTCGAAATTGAAACTGTAATTTTTCGATAACTTGTGATTTTTGGCTATTTATTCAAAAAATTTCTATTTCAATTTCGCAATGCTCAAAAAAATAATTACTTTTGGAGTATAAATATTTAAATATAGGCAATCTTCATTAATATCGCCATGACCTAATTGAGGGCATGCTGGCCTTAAAAATGTTGCATTATATGGAGATGATGGAAAGCTATCTAATCTTTGAGGTTTCTAAAACTTATCTTTTAATTACAGCATTAACTTTGAAATCCCCACTTTAAACCTTAATCCTCCAATCGGGGGCTGAACATATGGAATCCCCAAAAATATATCCCCTTGTCCATAATAAAACTTTCTCTTATCATTTCCATGATCTTCTTGAAATCCAATTACATCACCTCTTGAAGTTTTTACTGTTATCAATGAAGGCGTTTTTAAAGCTCCAACGCATTTCTGTGAACCCACTTTTTGAAATATTCCACTCAAGACCAAAGTCAAAAATATTAGAAACTTCATACTTTAAAAAAATTTATTCAATTTTTTCGATCATTAAAATTTACTTTTTTTGCATTCTTGCTTTTCTTCTTTTTTTGATTATTATTATTATTAGCTAATAAAAAAAACAATGTTTTCTGATAATTTTTTCATTTTTTGCTTTTTATTTCTAAAAACACGCCTAAACATTTTTTATAGCTTTCTTTTCTCTTTGATGTTTGCCGAAATTTTGACTCAAATGGTGTTTCTTGCCTCACTTTCTTTTTTGAAAAAATTGAATTCAATTTTCTTTTAACGCAGCTTCCTTCTTTTTTTATTATCCCCCAAAAAAAGTGTCATAAAATTTTTAACATCGAAAAAGCCAAAGACTGAAAATTTTTGAGAAACACAAAATTTTGCTGCCAATTTGGCAAACATCCTTTTTTATTGCAAAATTTTTACAGTAAAAAATAATTAGTGGCCCTTCAAAAGTTTTATGTGGGAAAAAAAGTGTGAAAAATCAAAACTATTTTTTATTACATCCTTTTTTTCATGCCGTTTTTTCCTTTTTTGAAGAAAAGCAATAAAATAAAAGGTGTGAATTCCGACAAGAATAAAATTTTTTTTTGTTGGAATGAATGATAACAGATAAGAACAAGGAAATAAAACAGATCCAAAATTTAATTCAAATATATTGGAAGAAAATAAGTGTTAAAAAAGGACATCATGTTGTTGTCCTTAAAGGTTGTATGTTTAGGGTTATTGTTTTTGGTTGGATTTGTAAAACCTCAAATTTCCGTTCAAACGAGCAGAGGTGAAGTTATTGGATTTCATGCAAATTATGGATCTGATAAATCTCAATTATGGTACGGTGAAGCTGATGTCTTTTTGGGAATTCCATATGTGCAAGCTCCAATAGGGAATTTGAGATTTGCTGTAAGTTTTTGTCCAAAAATCAGAATTTACCTATTTTTTAATGGATGATTATCAAGGTTCAGCAAAAACAAAATTACAGTTTCAAAAAGTCAAATTTCGGTATTACGATGTCAGAAAATAATTTGAAACTTATTTTGGACAGAAAAAATTATTTCGGTAATTTCGATTTCGATTTACAGTACCCAGATAATCATGCTTCAATCAAACATATTTTTACGACTGTACTTGAAAATCAGGGATTCATTAGAGTCACTTTTTTTAATGCATGATTTTCAGGTTCAGCATTAAAAATATTTTTACAAAAGCGAAAATTTTTCTTTAAAAATTAGAGTTTGTGTTTCATTTTTGCGTTTTTTAAATCAATTAATTTTCTTTTTATAATTAAATTTCTGGGTTAAATAAATCAGTTTTAACACCTTTTTTCAGAAACCTGTTCCATTAACAAAATTTCCAACAACCCCATTAAATGCAAGCAGAATGGGACCAGCATGTCCACAAACATATAATCTTCGAGGATTAAGTATGAGTGAAGATTGTTTATATTTAAATATTTTTACCCCACATGCTGCATCAACTTATAAATATTCTGTAATGGTTTTTATTCATGGCGGAGCGTTTACAACTGGACATACAGCAGATTTTCCAACACCTGGTAAAAATATTTTTAAGCTGACAAATTTAATGTTTAATCTTTTTTTTAAAGGAATTGTTCGAAATCTTGTTTCTCGAGATGTTGTAGTTGTAACAATTCAATATCGACTTGGATTACTCGGATTCTTTACAACACATTCAGATGATTTCCCTCCAAATTTGGGAATGTTAGATCAAAATGAAGCATTAAAATGGATTCAATCAGAAATTGCAAATTTTGGTGGAGATCCATATCGGATTACATTGTTTGGACAATCCGCCGGATCTGCTTCAACTTCAGCACATATTTTTTCGCCCACTTCTCAAAGTTTGTAAATTTTGTAATATTTTTAATTTAGAAATAATTTTTAAGATATGTTTCAACAAGCTATAATGGAATCTGGTTCTATTTTAACATCATTTGAAGGTTCAATGGGTTTAACAAATTTATCCGAGTCTCGGGCATATACATTATGCAATTTTACCCAAGAACAATGGAAAGCTCGACAGTTTACACTTTTACAAAATTGTTTAAAAACAATGGATTATCAAAAATTTTTAGATGCTGAAAATGTACGAAACTTTTTGGTTTTAATTTTAAAAAAAATGTGAATAATTTTTAGTTTAATGTTCATGGATGGCAAATTGTACAAGAGTAAGGAGGATTTAAAGTTTTTTTTAAAAAAATACCTTTAATAAATTTTTTTTATAGTAATTATTTTATGCCAGATGTTCCAAGAAAATTATATCAAAATCGACCAAATATTCCTGTAATTTATGGAAATAATAAAGATGAATGGTCTTTAGTCGGTACAGCAGCATCTCAATTTTAGGGCATCTATTTTACAGTATTTTTTTTTCTAGATTTACAGTTACTTGCAAGTGGTTCAAATCCCCTTTCAACATATACCCGACAATATGTTGAATTCATTTTTCAAGTATATGCATATTATTTAGCTGAAAGAGAATTGGATGTTCAAGGAATTTTGGAAGGTGTTTATGTTCCACCTGGGACAGCCGATGATGATAATGTTGCATGGCTTAAAATTATCAATAATATGTTTTCAGGGATTTCTTTTACTTCCTTTGTTGGACGAGAAATTGAATGGTTTGTTTTTAATCAAAATTCACAAGTTTATACCTATGAATGTAAGTTTGTACAAATTCGGGTTCTTCGAAATCAAAATTTCGCTTTTAAAAATTTCGAAATATCGAAGCTATTCATTTTTCAAAAAAAAATTTCAAAATATCGAAATTATGGTTTTTTAAATTTCGCAGAACCCTGTTTTAAATTTTAAATTGATCTAAAATTAAATCAAAAAATGTTTTAGTTTTATTTCCTACTCAAGTAGGTCGGCCAACAACTGTTCCAGGATGGGAGCGTAAGAAATCGAAAACAATCTTTCCAAGACCCAAAAAAATAAATTTTAGCAATATTTCATTGCGCTGAATTATATTTACTATTTATGCCAGATTTTTATTGGCAACCTTTATACGATAATGGCACCCTTTCACCTGATGAATTTAAAGTTGCAGATTGGTTAGGAATGACTTGGACAAATTTTGCTAAATATGGGTAAAAACTAAAACTTAAACACATTTTATAAACTAATGTTAAATTCCAGCAAGCCAACACTTGATAATTCTTGGCAACCGACAACTTCAATTGGAATCACCGAACAAGAATATCTACAAATAAATGTTGAAACACAAATGGCAAAAGGCTTTCGATCAACGGATCAATTACTTTGGAATAAAGCCCTACCAGCAATTATTGGAACATGGCCTCCAGGTAATCCTATAATATTACTTAAGAACTTATAAAAAAAATTTAAATATTTTTTTTAGAAATGCCTGATTATAATAATGGAAGTATAGTAGAATTTTGATCTCTTTTTTTACTAACTAATAATAAACATTTTAAATAAAAAATAAAAACTTAACAAAAACAATTACAATTCGGATTTTTAAACAAAACCACTTGTACGATTTGAGCGATGCTTTGGTGGTGGACTTCTTCCAGTTGGAAATGTTCGAGATTGAAGTAATATTGTATCTTCAGAGTTTTCTTCTATTTCATCATCAGAATTATCATCCCATTTATATGATTTTTCTTCTGCAATTTCATAAGCTTGAGGTTCACAAAGTTTTACAGCTAGCTCTTGATTGTCTTCAAAAAGGAACGAAAATTTTGTAATAAAATGTTTTCGAATAATATCCAATTCTTCTGAAGTTTTAACAATTGAATCAAGTTTACATGCATGTGGTGGAGGTTCTTGTGTATCTTCCGTTGAAGTTGATTTCTGAACTTTAATAATATCAAAACAAACATGATTTCGAGCATTAATTATCTAAACTTTTAAACACTGAACTAAAAAATTAATAAAAATCGTTTACTTCTTCTTCAGTATGAGAATCTAATAATTCTTTTCTTAATTTAATCATTAAATCTTCTGTTACTTTTTCAATTGAATCTGCAGCTCTTGTAAAATTGCTGTATTCTTGTTTCAAAAAAAAGAATGCACGAACTTTTGCACCAAATCGAAAATTACATGTTTTCTAAAAAAATAACTTTTACTTTTAAAGAAAAAATTAAAACTTACAGATAAAAAGCTTTTATCAATTTTATCAAAGAATGCCCAATGCCGTCCACATTCAGCTAGCGTACATAAATATATAATTGCAGAAAGATGTTCAATTGGTGAAACTAAATATCCTCCACGTTCTTCTGCAATTGTAATAGTTGTTGACCAAAGATTCAATTGATCACCAAATGTTTCAACATCATTCTTTAATGCATAATATGAAGCTTCCAATGGTTCAACATGCTTTCCTTTTAACGATGAATGAACCATTGCATCGATAATTTCTCTTCGATGACTTCCTTTATGATCATATGAATTGTAAATCTTTTTATAAATTTTAAATGCCTCGCGATATCGACATCTCCATGAATAATACATTGCTTGTTTATGTAAAATTTCAAGTTCATCCCAAATTGGTTTTACAATTGGATCTGGATTTAAATACCAATCTCCTAATAAGAAAAGTTGTACAGGTTTTGTGTCATTAAATGGCGCAGGCTTTGATAAATCTTCTATTGAGCTTTGTGATGTATCAGATGATGCTTCTGTATCTTCAGTAAAATCAAATTGACCAAAAATATTACAAATTGTGTCAACATTTTCATCTGATGACATCTAAAAATGTATAGAATGAAGAAAGCAAAAGAAAATAGATATTTTTAAAGGTTAAAAACTTTTTAAAGTAATTCGAAAATTTCTAAAATAATTTTTTATTTTTCAAATAAAAACAACAAAAACAATTAAAAATAAAGCTAATCTACGTTTAAAAACTACAGTATTCCTTATTTATTTGCAGCCTTTCGATTTTTGACCATACAATTTCGGAAATTATTCAGCTAAAAAACTATTACTGTATTCAAAACAAATAAAAAAATCCACTTACCTCTTCTTGACATTTTCTCCAATCTTCTTTATCACTCATACATTCAACGGTTGCCAAATGTTGGTCCCAGCAACCTGAATCACGAATAAGTTTTTCAACTCGATCTTCTTCTTGTTCATTTTTTGCCCATCCTCCATGTCCATGCCCCGCTGCTGGTGGTGGAGGAGTTGAAGGTGGTCGAGCTGGCTTTGATGGTGGATTGCTCATATTCATTTCTTCAGTTGCTTTAGCCATTTTTTAAAGCTGTAATTGCAACATACGACATTACATTCATCAGTGATAAAAAGCGAAAATAAATGAATTATACGGTACTTGCAACCACATAAAAGCAATCAAAGAAAAATAAAAAGTTCAACAATAATTTATTTACAATAATAACAAAAATATTTTACAACAATAAAAAAGTTAAACAGAATCCGGAGAACCCCAAACAAAAACTCGATCTCTGGCAGATGTAATTAATATAGGTTTTTTTGGATGAATTGTTATTGAATGAATAAATTTTGCAGGAGAATGATCTAATTTTGAAATAATATTCATTCCAACAAAATCATAAATATATACAAATCCATCTTCGCTTCCAGAAACCACTTCATCCTTTGAAGGCAAAATTCCACATTCAATTTGAAATTCTTCATTTGAATGCCCTGTATATTCTGCTAAAGTTTGTCCATTTAATTTATCAATAACTTTTATCGGTTGTTTCATAGATGACATTAAAATGCATTCATTATCATCAGTTATATGTACATCTGTAACAGATTCTCCTGCATCAACAACTGACAACTTCCCTTGTCTAACATCATAAAGTCGCATTCGATGATCTGCAGAACCAGTAACAATTTGACTTCCATCAATATCAATACAAAGTACAGCATCATTTGCTTCATCCATTATTTGAACCATTTCTTTTCGATCTCTTAAATCCCATATATATACAATACCTTCTTGTCCAGCAGAAAATGCTAGCGAAGATTCATCATCAAATGCAACAGCATTTATCCATGATCCATGTCCACGAAAACGTTTTAACAATTTACCAGATTCAACATCAAAAATGGTTGCAATTTTATCAGTTCCACCAGCAATAATCATTGAATTATCTCCAGAAGATGAAAGAGCTCGAATTTCTCCTCCACATCCTGTGTAAGAGTGTAAGAGAGCGGCTTTAAATGGATTCCATAATGCTACAGTTTTATCAACTCCACCAGTTAAACAATAATTACCATCATCTAAAAAAATACTACTGTAAATATTTCAAAAAATATGCATATCTTCTTACTATTAAATCGAACAGTTCTTAAAGCACCTTGTTGACATACAAATGAATGTGTAAGCTTTGTTGGTAAATTTCTTGTTGTAGTCGGAAGCATCTGAAAGTTTAAATAATGTCAATAAAACTCCAAAAAACCTTTTATAAATTATGTCAAGCAACAATTTTTTTAAGGTATGCTACATTATGCAGCCTGCATATCGTATGCAAAACAAATTATTTCGACAAAGATTTGAAATAAAATTAAAATATAAGTTTAAAGTAGAAAAAACTTTTAACAACTTTAAAATGCTTAAATTTCTAAATTTTTTCAATTATCATTTATTACCACAAAAAATAACATCTCTTTTTCTTTGACATAAAAAAATATTTCTGCTAAACGTTCTACGCAAAAATAATAACAAGACACATTTTGAAAGCAAAACAAAAAAAAACAAAATAATAACTAAGCTTCAAGCTTCAGAGGGTAAAGTATCAAATAAATGTTGTGCTTCACGATTTGCTCGCATTAAAATTGATTCAGAAATAACAAGCTGTAATTCTTGAGGTTGTCGAGCAAGCTAAAAGAACAATTATTATTTATCCAATCACAGTATATTTGTCTATTGCTTACCATTGATGCACGTTGAAAACATTCTTCTGCTTTATCCCAATCTTTCCTATAATAATCAAAAATGTTATATGCTTGTGTAAATTTGAAATATATACTTACTTTCCCGCGCTGATTTTAGCATACGTCGCTTGAGCTTCAAAATTATTTGGATCACGTTGACAAAGATCAATAAATGTTCGGGTCATCGCTTCAATGCCTTCAGAATCACCACGATGCATTTTTGCTTCAGTAATAGTTTTTAACATAACAAATTCAGATAAATTTGGATAAGCTTCTAAACCTTTATTAAGGATTTCAATTGCTAAAACTTGATTTCCAGAAGATGAATGAATCTGAAAAATTTAATAATGTTGCAATATACTTTTCAAAAGGTAAAAACATACGTTGCTTAATACTGTATAAGTAAAGATAGGAGCACGAGGATATTTTTCCAAAAGTTTTTCCATTGCAACAATATAATTATGAATATTGCTCATATGTTGTTCTTCACAAGCATTGGTAAAATCAAAATGTGTACGGTAGAATCGAGCATAAGGATGATTTGGATCAACTGCTAATACATGATCCATTGCTTCAGATGCCCGGGGCATTTGTTTTTGCATAATTGCATTTGCAGCTAAAAGCACAATTATTATTTATCCAACCACAACATATTTGTCTATTGCTTACCAAATCCAAATCGTACATCTGTGTTTGTTGGATCCAATTCTTCAGCTTTTTTGACATAGCTTTCAGCTTCTTCAAGAGTTTTTGAAATTTGTGCTTTAATACCGTATGCAGCAATTGCAAGATCAGTGTATTTTGCCTTTTCTTCATCCACTTAAAAAGAGGAATTGTGAAAAATATGATAGAAAAGAAATAAACATACAAAGAGTTTCATATTCAGCAAAGAATTTATCCAACCATTCCACAACCTTATTCAAATTATTATGAAAAGTATAAAATCTGAAAGGTGCTTCTGATGGTTATGTATTATTCTAAAAAAAGAATCTTGCCTTGCGGCTAAAACCATACAATCAAGTCGATGAAGAGAATCGTGATTATTTGCTTCTTCAGCAGCTCTTTTTGCAATATCATCATAATGTCCTCTTTTAACATCAGCAAGAATACGCTCATATTCATTTGTTGGTTCACTTAATTGATTCATATGATTAATAATTGGATCACGAATAACAGAATATCGAAGCCATCTAAAAATATATATCATTTTATAACTAGTAATCCAACCAACAAAAGCTTACTCTTGTGCACATGTTTGAGGAATAGGAAAATCAAGGCCAAGAAGTCGTTGTGATGCAATATCTTCTAATTCTCGACGCATAATTCTTTGATGAGCTTTATCAATTTGTGGAATAAACTTTTCAATAACTTTTCCTTGTGGTTCAAGTAAAGTAACCAATGTGTAATCTAAAACAAAACATTATTGAAACCATAAACGGATGATGTAAAAATAACCTCGAAGAGCTTCTTCGTCTTCACCCAAGAAAGTATGAGCACTAGCTCGACGTGCAATAGCTTTAACATAGCGTGGTTTCATCTTCAATGCTTCTGTACATTTTAAAATGCATTCTGGATATTTTCCCTAAAAGAACGACTATTATTTATTTAACCACAGTATATTTGTCTATTGTTTACCAATTTTTCCAAGCATGCTGCAGCATTTTGATAGGAGATAGCCTTTAATTCTTTTTCATCTTCTCGACATTTTTCTGCAGCTTCATTAAACTTTTCCAATGCTTTTGCATAATCTGCTTTTTGAAAGAAAAGATTGCCTTCATGTTTGATATTTTCTGCTAGACCTAAAACAAGTAATATTAGAAAGTTGTACAACAATCGGTTAAATCCTTACTTTTACCATTATTCAAAGACACTGAAGAAGAATCAGTACCCTAAAAGAAATGAGTATGTAAAAGTGTTGTGACTTTTAAAAGAGATGTTTACCCGAAAATGTCGATAAGCTAAATATGCTGCACCTCCAACGACAACAGAACCTCCAACTGCAACGGCAGCAGTTTTTGTCCATGGTGGAAAACGGCTTTCTTCAGGCATGATCTAAAATGATGAATATATTAATGTTCGGCAAAGAAATGTTAAACACGATGATTGTCGAAACTCCATAAATAAAATCAACTAAAAAAATTAATTCTCGAAACTTTTATTCCTCATTTTGGCAAAATGTTACATAATGACATTCTTGCTCCGTTTTTTTTTATCAAAAATTTTTGCAAGCGATTTTTTTTGGTTTACTTTGATCCTTTAGTTGTTTCCTTTTCATTAAAAAAACAACAGATGTCTATGTCAAAATTAAGCTGCAATCAATTAAAACACAATGTAAGAATGCACTCTAGAATGGACAAGATCCTTGCGAAAAAAAGGAAAGGGAGGACAAAGGCAAAACTAAGAAAAAAACTGAAAATTTTACGTAAAAATTTCGGCCCATGTCCTATCCTTTCGCTTAATGATGCATTATTTAATCGACCATGTTTTGCTTTATAATAATAATCCCTATTTTCCCATTAATTTATATTTATAAAACGAAAAACTTATTGCTGAATCAAAACAAAGTCCATTTTGTTGTCTTGGAAATTCAAATGCATTTGAATTTCCAATTCATGGATTCTGCTAAAAAAAAAGAAAGAATGCTGCACTTTTTGAGTGTAATATTTTTATAAAAAAATATTACACTCACATAAAAGCCAAATAATTTTCCAGCTTGCACATGCTGTGTATGCAGTAGAATATGATGTCGACTTAAAATAATTGTTGGGACAATTAATGAACTTCTTAATATATTGATGGAATTCTATCAACATATTATAGTGGAGTTGGTAGTGCAATATTTGCAAACGTTCGTAACTGTTATGAAGTTGTTTTTGTATTAACCATAAGGTTAATACAAAAACAACTTCCGTTTTTTAAGTAGCATTGTGCATGCGCGACTCAAACGTCAGTGTTCCCCTTCATTTTTTTCAGTCAAAAGAAAATGCAAGTGAGGTATACTGTAGAAATTTAAAATTTTTTTTTAAAATTTAGATTTTTATCCTAATATATGTAAAAAAATACGGAGATTCCAAAAATCCAACTTTTGGATATCGTTTTCTTGCAAAAAAATAAAAATTTTCAGAGAAAACCGTATTTTTTTACGTTTTTTTGAAAATGATGTATTACACATTTTCAGTAACCTTCACCTATTCGATTCAGAATTTTTTTCTGCATCGAATAGTATTTTTAAAATTATCGCGAAACACAGCGGTCAAAAGTTTGCGTCTATGGCTCAGTGGGGGAAGCGCCGCCTATCAGTCCTTCGGTCACTGGTTCGACTCCAACAATCGTAAACTTTTTTTAAAAAATGAACTGCTGTTATTTTTGGATTCTCCATTGTCGAAAGCATATATGTACCAAAAACCAGCTTAATCGGAGATAAAAAATATTTTTGTGTTTCTGGTGGGATTTGAACCTTGAAAAATAAAATTTTTTTTTGCTGCAAAAAAAGTGTTGTTTGCGAACGCGACACGAAAATTTGTATAAAGAAAATGTGTTCCCCGGCTGAAAAAAAATTCTTTTTTTTATTTTTTAACAGTAATATTAAGCAGTAACATTACTTTTTTTACTCATTTCTTTTTTACTTTCCATCAATATTTTTACTGCGCATCTAATGATACCAAATTTATTGCATTTGGCGAACTTTGAAAAAACCCTGCACATTGCTATTTTTAAGGAAGAAAATAAAATAAAAACGATGTATGTTACAGTAATTCACATTTATTGTCTTACAAAAAGTTGAGTAATGCTTGTAATTTTTCGAGTTTTTAAAATTCTATAAATAATTTTCAAAGCTTTAGCAATAGCTTCCCGATATTCAGTCATAACAGTTAAAACAATAATAGATTCAAAGAGAATACGAAGTTGATAAATTGTAAATCGCATGGGCTCATCAGAAAGTCCATAATATCCTGTTATCCAAGAAGGTGGGCGTAAATTTGTAACGAGCCAATAAATATAACCAAAATAACTAAAAATTATTGGAAGATCTTCAATTAATTCAATTAAAAATACAAAAATATTCATAAAAGTTTGAATTAAAATAACAACAAAAATTCGAAAAGACATATAAAATTGCATTCTATTTGAAATATATTGAAATATGGCTTGTTTCAAAATTTTTGCCGTTATTATTAAAGTTGATAAAATTGAAAGCAACAAAAATATCAATGATTTTAGGACAACAATATTCGCAAAGATTGGAACCATAGTTTTAACAAGAATTGCATAAAAGCTTTGATTATAATAATGGTAACAATTATACGACAAATTTTTGCGAAAATTTTCTTCATTGCAATGATTAAATATATCAAGTCTGATAAGATTCATTATTGAATATGTATGCAAAAAAATAATAATAAAATTAAAGGAAAAAAGTAAAAAAAATATTCTTCCGTTTCTTGTTAATTTTTTGTAGACATTGTTAAAATATAAACATAGAAATCGGCTAAATGATAACAAAAATAATGATGCATATGGATTACTGCTTACTAATTGCATTAATAATTGTTTTATACTTGATCTAAAAATTTATATGAAGCAAAAAATAAATTTTAAATTTATTACGCAAAATTTATTTTTGAGATATTTTATTACTTTTTAATTCAATTGAACTACAAAACTTTTATTTTTTCAAAAATTAAATTTTGGCGGAGAAGCTTAAGCTGAAGTTACACGATAACCACAGTATCAAACAAGCCGCTGTAAATAAAAAATTTGCAAAATAAAACGTTTTTAACTTTTTTTTGTTACTGTTTTAAAGTGTACATTTCTTTTTTAAAAGTAAGAACTGTTACAAACTTGGAAAATGTAAAGTATGAAAGGTTTTACCTTAATCGTTACAATGAAGCAAAAATCAGAAAGCTTTTTTAGAAAATAACATTAAAGTTAAAAATTATTACTCTTTTTAAAAGTATAACATGCTTTAACATAATCTTTATATGCGAGCATGTTTGTTTTTTATGTCAATACTAACGAATTTTTTTGCTACATTTATTTTGATCATGTTATCTTAAAAATTAAGAACTTTATAAAATTTGTGCTTTCACAAATTAAAATCCATTTATGTTGAAAAAATTAGTGCCACAAATCTTGTTCTCGTTAAAAATGTCTCGTTTCAAACTACATACAGTAATCGGATATATTTAATCCTACTTAAAATTTTTTGTAATGCATACTATAAAATTTAAACATTTTTTCCGTTTGTAAAAACTGCAAGTAAAAAATATAAAAAAATTTATCAAAAATGAAAAATAAATAAATTTAAAAATAATAAAAATTACATAACAAATGAATTCCAATTATCTGGAATATTATTTTTTACAATAAAATTATCTTTAAGACTAACATATTCTTTATAAATATTTATTGCATTTTCAGTTGCCCCAAGAATTTCAGTTTCATAAATACTATCAACGGTAAAAATGCTTGGAGAGAATTCCAGTAGGGGTTCCAATTGAAGGGATGATGAATTTCGATGGAGTTCTTCACCATTTTTTGCCATTTCAAGATATTGTCGTTCTTTTTCTGCAATATTTGCATATCTTTCATATTTTTCAAGATTTTGTCCAGATGGTTCAGCAATTTCAAAGCCATAAAATTCAATTGATGATTTTAATCCAGTATCAATTCCGAAAATTTGGGATGATGAAAATGGTGAAGTTGAACGTTGTTGTAATTGTGTTGGAGAATTTGAACCTTGACGAGATGATAAAAATGGTGGATTAAAATCTTCATTATATTTGAGTTCATCTTCTGAATCATGCGCGGATGCCGTTTCTAAGATGTCATCATCTTCATCCTCTTCTGGATTTGTAAAGGATCCAAGTGGGCCTTTCTTTCCACTAACATTTGGAGGTGTTTCTGGCTATAAAATTTATTTATTTACTTTTAAAGACTTTAAAATAAAAAACTTACAGTTTTCCAAAGCTTCATAAATGACATTGTTTGAAAGATACTTTGATTCAAATCACTCAAAGAAATAACTTTTTTATTTGTTTGTTGTGAAATTTCTTTTAAAACTTGTTCAAAATTTGTTATTTCTATTTCTTTATGAAATTTCCAATACATCATTTCTCCATTTGGCAGGGGAGTTCTTGAAACAACTGAATCTGAACAATCAAGGCTACGATAAAGTTCAGAACCATAAATTTCTCGATCTTCTGGATATTCTGCAAACCAATCGGTCCATTCATCATCATCATCTTCGCCTTCACTTTCAGAATTAACATTTTCAACCCATTCTTTATGATCATTAATTTTTGGTTCACGTTTTATTGGAAAATGTAAATATCGATCAGTAAATAAATCCCAAAGATGTGGTCGAATATGTGCAAATCTGAAAACAGAATTAAATAAAACAGAAGAAAAATATAAAATAAAAAAGCTTACGGTCGAAATAAACCCAAAAATAAATTTATACCATTTTGTTTTTCATAATCATTGAAAGTATTTGAATAATATCTTGAAATTGTTTGAATAACTAAAATTTGAATTATTTTTTGGATACTGTAGATTAATGAACAAACCATCTCGACTTCGTTCTTGAAATGCTGCAGTCTTTTTGTATGTTTTAATCGAATGAACTAAATGACTCCTGAAAAAGTTATCTTTTTACAATGAGCTGTATAGCTCTATAAACTCACCCAGCATATTGCCACGCCATTGTATCACCATGTTCATCATACATATCTTCATAAACTCGACACAATTCCGATGTTGTTGAAATATGTGGCTCATCAAGATATCCCATAGAATATAACTGAAATCCAAGTGCAGCTTTTCCTAAACCAAATTGTGAAACATTTGTTCGATCCAAACAATCAACACAATTTGTTCGTGAAATTCCTGATTGTAAAAGCATTTCACCATCTTGAGAAAAATGTGGTATAAAATTTTCTAACGTTGAATGTTTCATAATTTTTCGAACTCGTAAAGTTTTAAAGGATTGAAACCATCCTTGCTTCAGAATTAGCTTCGTTCCAATTTGTTCAAGCCTTTGTAAAACTAAACCAGTTTTATTACATCTTGCAACATCTAAAAAGTGATTACTGTAATTTAGAAAACTCGCTCAAAGAGACATACCAAAACTAATATAATCAATCTTTTTTCCAGGTTTCATAAATTGATTTAAATATTTTACAGTTTTTAGAAATTGTGCGTGTAACATTTTTTCTAAAACTAAACTTTCAGCAGTCGAATACAGTATAAAGCTTACCATCTTGTGTTTTAGGTCCACCACGACGTTTTACCAAATTTATTATTGAAATTGGATAACCATATTTGTGTCGAAGGTCTCTACAAAAAAAGTTACTGTAGCATTTAAAAAAAATTAAGAAAAACTAACTTGAAATGTGCGGCAGTTGTTAAAGCATTTGGTTCAACGAGATCAACAATAACTGGTGGCTTTCCAACTACCCCTCTTGTTGAAGGATCTTGACTCCAAAACAATGGAATTGAACCACGTCGTTGAACGTATGCAGTAAAATTTCCAGTTTCAATGGAAGGCGTTGAATACATATCCCATACAATTTGCTCAGTTTCAACATCATTCGCAACAGCACCAGAAAAATCCATTCCCCGTTTTAGAAATCTTGTTCCTGCAAAAATTGCTGATCTTCGTCCAATCAAAATTAATGCAAGCTTTGAACATGGTAATTCAATTATTTGTTGACCTATAAAAAACAATATATTTTAGCAAATTATAATGACAAAGATTACCAACATAACCATGTACAATTTCAAGGCACCATTTATCTGTAACTAAATTATCTTTAAATGGTTTTAATAAATAATCATTCCATATAAATTTTCGATCAGCATCAATTTTTCGATGATATTTTGTTTTATTGAATTTTAGTTCACGTTGAGCTAATGCATTTTCTTGCAATGTTCGACTTAAGTCATACGTGTAAGAGAAATAAAAATTTGTTGTTAAATCTACAGACTAAAAATGGAAAAAAATTAAAATGGGTATGGTAATTTTAAAGTTACTTGAAAAAGTTTTGCATATCTTTGTTCATCTGGAGACATTGTAGTTGTAGCTGATGGAATATAAACTGATTGAACTTCTTCAACTTTATAAATATCATGATGACCAAGGAGAGCAACAGCCTTAGCTTTTGTAACAACCTTAAATAATGTTATTGATGTAAATACAGAGATACAAAAAACATACCAAAAGATGATAGCCCTCAAGGAATCGTACAGCTCCAAGAATTCCATATGCACCTTTAATTGTTTGAAGTAATGCATTTCCAGATGATCGAGATTTTTGTGATGTTACAACTAAAATAATATTATATAGTAGGAGAGTTAGTTTTAAAAGATATCTTACCAGAACTTGATGAAATAGTAGAAAGTAATTCATCGACATCTTTTCTTGTATATGAATGATTTGGTTCTCCAACTAAAAATGTTTGATCTGCATTTCTATCCAATTTTAATACATGATATTTTATCTTTGTTGAATCTGTTCCAATAATATAAAAATGTGATGTAGTTTCATAAATATCTAATGATGATAAACGCATTGAATTTGGTAAACATTGTTTAAATTTTTCTGTATCAACATTTTCGTCTGTCATTGATTCTATAATTATTTTATTGTAAAGGATAAAAATACATAAAAGATATAAAGCTGGAATGGAACAATTTTGTTGTTGTATCTTTTTTTCGCATAATAAAATTTATCAAGAAAACGGGATTTTTAGTAAGGTTTAAACACGGATAAAAAATCTCAACTTTAAAAATAAAACAAAGCGGTTTTATCTTTTCAATAAAAAACAGTAAAAGTTTTAAAAACACCATTTTTTGCAAAAATACACATTTTGCCAAATGAATATTGACACAAAAAAAACCGTAACCAGATTGCACTTCATTAAAAAAATTTATTGTTTTAAACAATAAAAGTCCACCTTAACCGGACAGTAAAAATGACTGTGCTCAGGAAAACTATAATTAAAAAAAGAAAAAACACTTTCAAAGAGAAAGAATTGTAAAAGATAATATTCGGGTTTTTTGTAAATGAAATCTTTTTTTTGCCATTTTCGTCTCTCATTTTGAAATCTGTATTTTTTTGCGACAAAAATTTTGTCTCCCAAAAAAAACGAACAGCAAAAGAAGTTTTTCTTATTTATTGCATTTTCTTTTTATGTTTTTGGCATTTTTTCAATATCTTCAAAAAAGTTTTCAGACCAAGTTTTTTATGAACGTAATGAAAAAATTTCGATTGAAACAAATCATTAATTAAATAAAAAATGAAAAATATGTAATAAACGTAAGGGAAAAATAAAATTGCCCTTGTTTAAAACCATGGAAAACTTAACGTTTAAATATAAAAAGTTTATTTCTGGTAAAAATTCGTTAGATATCTGTCTTATTTTTTATTTATCGTAATTTTATTACGAATGTCGTTTGATAGTTTTCACAGATGTTTGACAAAAACAAATACACAGTTCCGATTTTTTCTAAAATCAATATTTAAAAATGTAAACCCATTTTTTTGTTTATCAATCATATCTTTGCTTTCTATTTTATGTTATCAGTATTTGGGAGTGATTTTTTGATTATTGAAAAAATGAAGCTATTATGAAAAATTTGATAGTTAAAAAAATAGGAAAGTAAAATTTAAATTAAGAAATTAAGTTTGGGATTATCGGCCGCAAAAATAATGGTATTTTTTCTGAATTTCGATTTCAGTGAAAAAAATGCTGCAAAAATATTTCACAAAAAGAAAATTTTACAAAAAATAAGTTTAGAGGGTAAGTTTTTCGGTAAAACTTTTTTTTTATTTTTTTAAAATTATCCAACAAATGTTTAGTCGATAAATTACCCGAAATTACTGATCCTGAGATTCAAATAAAATTTAATGTTATTCAAAATTTGATTAATAATTCCTCTAATGAAGAAGCAGCTTTACAATTCAAGGAAATGTTGATGGATTTCGAAGATAATTTTGATCACGAGGATCTTGAAAGAATAATCAATGCTTTTGCATATATTTTTACGTAAGTAGCACATTTTTTAATATGGGGAATATAGTTTTCGAACCCTCCCACATTCCCCGAGGCAATTCCGTAAGCATTGGAGAGAATGATTCCTGTATCTCCGTCCTCGTATAGTTTTCATCCCTATGTGCAAAAGTTGGTCGGGGGTTATTTCAACCCTACCCTGAAAATATATCCCTTTGAACGTACAGGGGATCACGGAACATAAACTAACATGGCGGAATTATAAAAGGACCATCCTGTATTTTATAAAAAACAGAAATTTAATTTGACACTAAATAAAAGATAAATTTAGTTATCAAAACAATATCGAAAAAGCTGTTACATTTTATTATGAATTATTCAATTTATGTGAAAATTCTTTTGGAAATCAAGGATATTTTGTAACACTAATCTTGCAAAGTTTAATAGCATTTTGTGATATTCGACATGAATTAGGTGAAAAAATTGATGCAGTCGAATGTTCCGAAATAAATGAGATTATCGGAAATACAAAACCTTTGTTTCATGTGATTTACCACTTTGCTGTTATCAGTCAAATAAATGAAAAATGGGAAGCAGCAGAATTTTATTTTCAAAAATTGATTAAATTATTTGGAGAAAAATTAAAAGCTGGCGATTTTGCTATTTTTTGGAACGAATTAGCAATCATTTATCAAATTCAAAAGAAATTCTTTGAAACAGAACAAATTTGCCGTCAAACGCTTAAAAGTATTAATGAAAATCCGAAAGTTAATGATGTAATTCGTGCGAAGACATTTCACATTTATGCTTCCGTACTTCAAGCTCAAAAACGAAACAAAGAAAGTAAAATGTATTTTTTAAAAGCTTTAAAAATTTATGAAGAAAATTTGTTGATAAATGATAAAACTGTCGCTGATATATTATATAATCTCGGAAAAATATGTAAGAATGCAACATCTTCGAATCAAAGAAAGAAAGCATATCAATATTTTCGTCGAGCTTTGGAAATTCAAAAATTAATTCTCGATCCAATGGATTTAAGACTTGCTGATATCCTTGTTGAAATTTCAAATGATCACGATGGTGATTATGACGAAAGAGAATCTATGTTAAAACAAGCACTTGAAATTCATGAATATAATGAAGATTCTACAAGTTTACAACTTGGTGATTTATTTTTTGCAGCTGCTTCTAATCATATAAAGTTGGAAAACGAAAACACTGAAACTTTATATTTAAAAGCTTTGAAAATATACGGTTCTCATCAAAATTATGAAAATTGTCCATCAATATATATTATTCTTGGTGATATTTATGAAATAGAAAGAAAATATGATCTTGCAGAATTTCATTATCAAAAGTTGCTCAAAATCTATGAATCGGATAACGATGAAATTGAACAAACAGGACAAGCGCTAAGATTATTGGCATTTGTTTGTAAAAAACAAACAAAATTTGACAATTCTTTGTTTTATTCTTTCAAGGCTTTAAAGCTCTATGAAAAAGAATTCAGTGTTTATGAATTCGAAATTTCTCTATTATTTTCAAATGTTGGATCTGTATACCAAAAACAGGGAAATTTCAAAGAAGCAATTAAGTATTATCAAAAAACCTTGGAAATTGAGGCCATAAATCGTCCAAATCATTTTAGGCATGCAAATGCGCTTAAAAATTTGGGAATTGTAAATCAAAATTTAAAAGATTACAAAGAAGCTGAATATTGCTTTTGGCAATCTTTGGAAATATGCAAAAGCAAATCAGAAGAATCAATTTCAGCAAAGGTGTTTTATAATCTCGGAATGTTATTTTTTATTCAAAAAATGTATGATTCAGCTGAAAGATATTTGGAAGAAGCGATAAAATTACATGAAAAAAATGCAGATTGGGATTATTCAGTTTTTTGCGAAAAAAAATTTGCAGCTGTGCTTCAACTTTACATAAAAGTTTTGATAAAACAACAAAAATATGCAAAAGCTGAAATGTATGGTCTTCGCGTTTTAGAAATCGAAGAATCCAAACCAGAAGCAGAGGACATAAACACTGCCATGGCATGTCATCTTCTGGCAATATCCTGTCATTATCAAAAGCTTTATGATGAAGCAAAAAATTACTGTAATCAAGCATTGGAGTTATTTGACAAAGTAAAACCCAAAGTCGCTGAATTTGAATATGCAAAATTATTTGCAACTTTTGGATTAATTTTTGTAGAATTTGCAGATTATGAAAAAGCTGAAACGTATTTTTTGAATGCTCTAATGATTTTTGAATTCGATAATAACACGGATACAGAAGATATTGCAGAAGTAAACTACAATTATGGAAAATTATGTGAAAGAAAAAATGATAATGAAAAAGCGGAAATTTATTTTTTAAAAGCTTTAAATGTTTGTTCCTTAAAGAACGGTTTTAAATATCCTCTTAAAATAAGGGTATTTAGTAGATTGGGAGATTTATGTTTCAATAATGAAAAACACAAAGAAGCAGAAAAATATTATATTGAATTATTGGATGCACCTGAAAACAATTTAAACTGTTATCACAAAAAAGCAATATTAAAATGCTTGATTAAAATCTCAGAAATTCAAAAAGATTATCAAAAAACTAAAAACTATTATCAATCACTTTTAGCGCTGATGGAATACATGTGTTGCTCTGATAAAAAGGCAAAAATATATTACAAACTTGGAAGAGTATGCAAATTTTTAATGGACTACGAATCGGCAAAGAAATATTTACAAAAAAGCTTAACATTTTTTGACGAAAGATTGAATAATGATGATGATGAAATAGTTACTGATATCCTGTACGAGCTTGCTACAATTTGCATAAATCAAGGTAAAGGAGCAGAAGCTGTTGAATATTCTAATAGACTACTTAATATTTTCGAAGATAATGATGAATTTGATGAAATGTACACACCTGGAACAATTTTTCATACTATAGCTTTAGCATATAAAAGTGTTGGGAAATACAATGAAGCTCTGCAATTATGTAATCGATCAATAAAATATTACAAAAGCCAAGAGAATAACATTTTCAATAATTTTCACCAAGATTCAAGTAGCTTAAATGAAAGAAGTGATGTCATGATTGCGGAAGCTTTGAAAATTTTAATTGAAATTTATTTTGATCAAAATAAACAAGATGAAATAAAAATTTGTATTTCTCGAATTTTAAAAATTTTTGAAGAAAATATTGGTTTTGATTTTTGTGTTGCTGCCAAAATTCTTTTAATTTACGGTCAAATTTGTTTTAAATTAAAAACTGATAAGGAACTTGTTTCTCGATTAAATTATTTGTTAAATATGGACCCAAAAACAGGAGATTTTACTTTACTTCAAGCTGCAAATTTATTTTCCAATTTATCCGTCATTTACAAATGCAACAAAAAATACGAAGATGCTGAAATGCTTCTTCAAATGGCAATAATAATTTTTGAATCAAACAATATTAATGTTGCTGAATTAAAGAATCGACTGGCATCGCTGGGAAATGTTAATAAAAAAAATTGGTCGTTGTTATTATTTGTGTACGCCCTATTAACTTTAATGGGCATTTGCCTCATTTTATTCCGCCTAGCACACTGAATCTGTAAATGGCTTTAACAGAAGTGAAAATTATGGCAAAATTTTGTAATAAACGTGGAAATAATCTTTTTAGTTGTAAATTGCAATAAAAACATTTAACTCGATGTCGTTTTAATTTTTTTTGCTACAGAAAAATAAGTCATCAAAATTCGAAAATTAACTTCCCCCAACAAAAAAAAATTTTCAGATGTACAAAAAATTTTTATATTTTTATAAAACATATTTTTCATTTGGATCTTTTTGAGTTTCGTCGGGTCATAAATTGCTCGACATGAGGTGCATGCATATTTTTGAATTTCCTTGTTTTGAGTTAAGGAACCGTACTTTGACCATTTATAAACTTTAGTTCGATCATCTCCAGAAAGAGCGATGGTAATTTGCTGCATGCAAACCGGGATGCATGCAGGGTAATTTGCTGCATGCAAAATTTTTTTGCGGAGAGAAAATTCATATGGGCATCTGGGGCAGAAAAGTATATCAAAATCCCTTTGAAAAATATATTCAGAACTCTTGGATCTGAAGTCAACCGCAAAAAAATTTTGCATGCAGCAAATTACCCTGCATGCATCCCGGTTTGCATGCAGCAAATTACCATCGCTCCTCCAGAAAAAGTAAGAAAAAACAATTTCTTAAAAATGAATTACAAAACGATTTGAATATTTCATTTTTTACGTTTACATTTTGCTTGATTAACGCTTTAAAAATGACTTTACAAAACGCCTTTAAAGCTTCAAATAAATTTGAATACAACGTTTAAATCCACAATTACCGTACAAAATGCAATATTTATTTAAAAATGATTAATAAAAAAAACCGAATAAAAAAAATAGAAATTATAAGCCCTCTTTTTTTAACAATTCTTGAATGATCTTAAATTAAAGAAATTGCTTTTAGCAAAATTGTAAGAAATTCTTTACAAAATTTTTGCTACAGTTTTGCAAAAAAATTCGACAGGTTGTGTTTAGCGTATTTATTTCATAACATATTTTAGCTGACTTACAAAATTTTTCCTTTGCTATTTTTAATAGCAGTGAGAAGATGTTGTGCTTTGTTTGCAAAATGTGAGATGTCGTAATTCTTGTCTTTTCATTTTCTTTATTTGTAATCAAAAAAATAATTACGTGCTATTTAAAAAAATTGATAGTTTTTTTAATTCATTGATTTCATTTTATTTCTTTAAATTATAATATTTTTTTAAAATTTAATATTTTTACAGATGACAACAAAAAATATCCCACTTTTTGAGGGAGATAATTCTGGTAGTTCTTTCACTGATCAAAATTCCAAATATAATAATCTCAATTTAAATCACAATCAAAAAACTCAAACTTTGGAACTTTTTTCTTCAAAAAGTTCTGATGAAAAACTAAAAAATGATGGTAAGAAAAAAATGCTGCTGTCTTTTTTATGGAATTAAAAAAGCGAAGTAAAAATGTGATAGGATTTTGTTTTTACTGATTTAATCGGGTTTTTCATTCCACCTTTTTTATATAATGTAAAATTTAATAGTTTTTTTTTCAAAATTGAAAAAATATTGAAAATAAGACTGCAGCCTTTAAAAAAAGCATTAGACAATAATCAAGATTATTCAGTCTCTAAAAAAGATTCAACTTCATGCAATTCAAACTCCAAAAAGTCATCTGAATTTTTAAACCTTTCTGAAGAGAAAGAAATTCAAGAGCAAAATATTAAGAATTCAAACTCCAACAAAAATAGCAGCACCCTTTCACTTCATATTGCGGCCTATGAAAAGTCAAATAAATCTAAAAGTTTTGATGGTGAAACAAATGTAAATAGGCCTGATTTGAATAAAGCCCTGAAAAATTTAAAACAACTTTTTGCTGCATCAGTCTTTGAAATTCAAGTAAATTAAAAGGTGCTGTAAAACTGTAAAAGAATAGCTATATTTTTTAGAATCCATTTGAATTTCTTCGACAACAACAAGAAGATTACACAAAGGATCCAGAAATTGTGCAATTAAAATCTTCTCAAAAATTAATCAATAATTATCAGCCAAATCCAATTCAAAAATCTCTTGCTCAAGGTTTACTTTTTTAGGCATAAAAATTTTAATATTTTACAATTGAAGATTTTTCTATAAAACAAACAAAATTTCCATGTCTTGTATTAAACTTTATCATCAGGAGGTTTTGATGATAATTAAATCGATATTATTAATATCATCAAAATTTATTGCATTTTTTGGTTTATGATTACCGGACATTTGCTTGTTTTTCTTTTCTTTATTTTTGTTGATTTTCAAAAAATCGCTAAATTTGCGCAAATTTTGGCAAAAAGAAAATATTGCAAATACCAATTTTACTGCCAATAATTTTTTTTGTAAATGCAAACGACAATTCTTTGAAAAAAAATTTAAAGCTGAAGAATAAGCTTAATAAAGTCCCAGAAAAACAGATGCATCATAACTTTATTAAAGATATATATCATAATTAGTAAAGTTATAATATATCTTTTCTTTTTAAACTTTTCTCGTTCTTTTACAATGGCTTTAATAAATCTTTTTTGCAAACGATTTTGTAAATATCATAAAAATTTGTTGCAAATATTCTGTAATTTGTGAGGTTTTTCAATGTCTTATTTTATAATAAACTAATTGCTACATTTTTGGCCAAAATATTTTTTTTCTGCTTTGTGATTTACAAAATCCCTACCCTTATAATCCCTTTAATTTTATAGTTAAAATGGATAGTGGTACTGAAACAATGAGTGAAAGTAATATTGATCCATCACATCCATACAAGAAAATTGTCTTAAATGCAATATCAAATATTGTAAATTTATATTCTGATTCTTCACTTGAAGGTTTTGTTCGTCTTAAACAAGCCACAGAATGCATTGATCGATTCTTTGCTGAAGTTCCAAAAAGTCGAATTCGAATTGCAACTTTGCTATTTATGGATATTATAAAAAAGCAATTGGAACAAATCAAAGATATGGATCCAATTGAAATTACTCATCGAATTTGTATTCGATATGAATCATGCTTAAAACAAAAATATAGTAATGATGAAGAAATTAAGGAAGCTTTAAATTATGCAGTTCCAGATAAATTATGGGTTTGTTTTTTGCTGCATTTATCTTCAATGCCCTTTTTGCTATTTTATAGAATGCTTGTTTTGAGCATGCAATTAATTTTCGAGCTGTTAAATATGGTATTGCAATTGAAAAACTTTTTCATATTCGTGAACCTGAAAATCCTGTACGTGCTAAAACAATAGAAGATGGAGTTAAATGGTTACTTGATGATGAAAAATCTTTTCATAATGGTGTTGCATGGATTGATGTCTTTAAACTTAATAACCTTAAAGATGAACAATTTGATACTGTTTGTTTTTACCATATTTTAGGACACTGTAACCCTATTTTACAATTTTAGATTATTTATAAAGCACATATTATTGGAGCTTTAAATGTTTTTGATACATTTTTGGCAACTGAAGAAGATCAAATGAAATATCTTCGACTTTTGGATAACTCTCTTATCCGATGTTATAATTATCAAAACTCTGGCAACAATTTCGAACATGAATTTCTTCAAACAGTTACCCGACAAAAATTACCTAATTTAATTGGTAAACAAGCAAAAAAGTATGGAGTTGATATTGAAAAGCTTGGTTTTCGAGCTCATCGTGCACGGGTTATTTCTGATATTCGATATAAATTTAATACTGAATCTCGTGACAGTTTTGAACATTTGGTTGTTGTAAGTTTTTTTATTTATAAGGCTTAATTTTAGTGATAGTAACACTAAATTTGTAAAAATAAATTTTGGAATTATTATCATAAAGATAATAAGATCAGATTTTTAAAGCTACATTTTTGGCAAACTATCATAAAAGTTCGTAAGGCGTACTTTCAGTGATAGTAACAACGAAGTTACGCAATTTTATTTCTGGCGTTACTATCACAAAAAATTAGCTTTTGTTTTTTAAAAGCAAAAATGTAACCAGATTTTTTTCAGGAAGCTTTTCGAAATCGTGATATGGAATATAAAATTGATTTTGTTGAATCATTTTGGCGAGATCGAAATTATGCCTATTGTTGGGCAAAATATTTTAATATTCCACAATCAAAAATGCCAAAATTTTTAAATTTTGCAGACGCGAATTTGGAAGCTGAAGCTGAAGCTTTTGTTAATTCGTAAGTTTTAGCCAATAGGATACGGTAATAAAAAAATATAAAATTTTAGAATGACAGAACGATCTGTTACACCTGTTGCAGAAGATTGCATTGAAATGGTTACACTTTTTGGTAAAACGTATGAGCTTATTACGGTTGGAACTGGTAAAGCATTGAAAGAATTTGCACAAAAATATTTTATTGATACAAAACCAAAAGTTTTGGGCCTTGATGCAGAAGCCGGATCACTGTCGACTGGGACAGATTCAAAGGTTACTGTATTACAACTTGCAACTCCTGAATGGCTATGCTTAATAGATGTTTATATGCTTTCAAAGGAACTTGTTGATGAAGATTGGACAACTTTCTTTACACATATTTTTCATCCAGATATTACTCGAATTGGTTTTGCATTTTTATCTGATTATGCTTTCATCTTTAATGCCTTTCCACATCTTTTAACACTTTTACAAGAAGAAAGCCGAAAAGTTTTATGCCTTCAAAAACTTCTTCATAAAATTCTTACTGATATTAAAGCTGAAAAGGCTGTATTCCCTGAAAAAGTTCCAAATAATATTTCTTTGGCTGATATTTGTGAAACGGTTTTGGGATATTCATTAAGCAAAGAAATGCAAAATAGTAATTGGACTCGACGACCATTAAGCCAAGAACAAAAAATTTATGCTGTTAGTGACGCATTGGTTGTTGTATTAATTAAAGATAAAATTGAAGATGCTTTAAAAAGGTTGGTTTTTAAGATGTGTTGGATTAAAGATTTACTATAGCTTTTTAGTAAACTTGATGAAAGTGAAGTTGATCAAATTATTAATGAAGGATATATTACCCAGGTTGCCAAAATTAAATCATCTGTTAAAAAAGAAAAACCTGATCTTGATTCTGGAATTAAAGTTACAAAGAAGCAAATAGATTTTTGTGATGTTGTTGGTGAAGCAAAAAAAGTTGCTGAAAATTTGCAATCTGAAGGTGTTGAAACTTTTCATCCAAAAGATATTCGACTTATCCTTGATGCACCATTCTTTAATCTCTTTTCATTCTTACATAATCTTGGGATTGATGCATATGATGTTCGATTAAAAGGTGTTGCAAAGACAAAAGAACAAATTTCAATTATCAATGAAGAAATGCTAAAAGATGATAAAACAATTTTGGTTACAACTGAAAAACGTAAAAAAGATTTTCCTTCTGTTGCTTCAAATGAAATTCCGTATTCAAGAATTCTTTTAATGCCAACAACTGGTGACTTTGTTTCAATAAATTATATTTCAAGAATTTTACAATCTTTAAAAGTTTGCATTGATGAAGATTATTTCTATACTCGTTGTGAGGTACGGTAGCACTTTTAAAATTTTTCTAAGGCTTAATTTTTGTAATAGTAAGACTGAATTTCTAAAAAAAAAATTTGAAATTACTATCACAATGATAGTAATTTAAAATATTTAAAATTTTAATTTTGCAGTTGCTATCACTAAAGTTCATAAGGCTTAATTTTAATGATAGCAATACAGAATTTAAAAATTTCGCTTTTAACGTTTCTATCACAAAAACAAAACGTGCTTTTTTAGAAATGTTCATCGAAAAATATTCAACCAATGCCTTCCCCTATTTATGTTCTTACATATTATATTTATTTGATTATTAAAAAAATTGGTTTCCGATTCTCTGTTACAATGGAAGATATTCAAAAAGCTTCAACGGATGTTAAAACTATCATTCCATCAGAATATGGTGATTTCACAGTAAATGTATTCTTACGTGAAAATGGCAAGTATCTTCCAGATATTATTATTGATACAAAACATTATCGAATTAAGCCATTGTAAGCTTTTAAAATATGCTTAAGGCTTAAAATGTAACTACATTTTTTCAGCACATTTCAAATTATTCCAAAAGGTGGAGATCCTATTGTTTTTAAGCCATCTGGAAGTGCTTTCTTTGCATCCAAACGTGGTGTAAATCATGTAAGTTCTTTTTATATACAAAATTTTAATCTGTTTTTGCTTTTTAAGATTGTTTGTTTGGATTGTGGAAATATGTATCACAAAGAAGATTCTAAAGAAATTCGTGATTTAATTGCTGCTGGAAAGGTTTGTTCATGCACTTCACTACTTACTGTAATAACTTAAAATTTTTTAGGCATCCTACAATCTTGCATCGGTTTGTGACACTGATGTTGAAGAAGTTCGAATGAAAATTGTTGGAATTATTCGAAATGTTTTTTGCGAAAAAAAGGCAACAGAAGAAAAAGTTGAAAATGCTGGTGCTGTATAAATTTATAATTTATTTATTTTTATGCTTTACTCTTATTTTATTTGTAATTTTCGGCATTGCAATTACTATTACTATCTTTATTTATCAATAAAAATGTTTAAGTTTTTGAGGTTCGGTATGAAACAATAAAAAAACTTTTTGGATAATTTTCAAAGTTAGTTAGTGACACCCAATTGACGCCGTCTTTAGCTTTTAATTAAAAATTTTTTAATTCAGTCAAGGCCGATTCACAGTCTCATCAAAAAAAATTTTAAAGACTTATTTGATATACAATAAAAAAATTCGGAAAGACTAACAAAATCTTTTTTATTCATTTCACAGTCTTTTATTTTCTCATTTCCTTCCCCCTCTTGAATCAAATCACTTTCCAATTACGTTCGTAAAAAAAAGAGAAAGAAGACAAAAAACGAGGACAACAAAAATATTTTGAAGGCGGAGATGGAAGATTGAAGAAGGAAGACTGCCATCGGCCATCCCCATCATTCTTGCCCCGTTTTTTTCTTCAAGAAAATCAAGTAGAATGACCTTTTTTTATAACGTTAAAAATATTTTTTTGATGTCACTGACCGAGTGACTGACATTGACTTCTTCAAATGATATAATTTTCTGTTTTTTTAATTTTTTTTGAAATTTTTTTCTTCAAATAAACTACTTGTTTTTTACAATATCCTAGTTTTTTCGCAATCTAATAAAACCATTTTTATTGTCCAAATTTTTTATTAGGCAAAATATTGCATTTTTTTTATTGAGCTGCTTTTTTGCAATAGTAATCATAATTTTTGTTTTTCATTTTTTTTTGCTATCATAAAAAATCAGCTTACATTTTTTTCATAGTCAGTAAAAAAAATTTTTTTGTAGTGTTATTCTTTTTTTTTACCCGCCACAAGTTTTTAATAGTAGAACGGTTGAATAGACTTCTTTGCCTTAATTGCACTCAACTTAGAAAAAGGAAAAGAAGTTACCAGCATTGGCGCCTCATAACGCTTCCCTCCTTTTTTTGCTTGTAAGGAAATTCATGTTTTTCTTTCATTTTTGCATTTTCTCTTTTTTTTTCATTTCGATTTCAATTTTTATGAAAAAAACTTGCAAAAAGAAAGATTTACACCCTTTTTTGAAATTCCGGAAAAGGAAAATAAAAATAATTCAGAAGGAAGAAAAAACGAAGGAGAAGAAGAAAATTTATCCGAGACGAAGCGTGTCGCTTTTCTAACTAGAAATAAGACTGTTATTTTGATCTGTCTATATTTATTTTGAATTACATTTAATTGGATTTCTCTTTTATTTGTGGTGCTAAAAAAAGCATACCAAAAACTGCTTAAATAAAGTCGGAAAACGAAGAGAATCTATTTTGACAGTTACTTAAAAAGTTTTTCTGTTTGTGGATCAAGTTATCTGAAGTTTTGACAAAGACAAAAACCGTTTTTATTTGTATGGATTTTAAAAAAAATAAGAATTATTTTTTGCAACAAGTTTTTTTAAAGATGCGCGCTTTTATTTTGTGATAGAAAATTTAAAAATTTGAATTTTTAAATTTTCGAGTTATCATGCATGTTTTTCAGCTCACAGAGCTTTTTTCATGCTGTGTTTTGAACTCATTTTTATTTTTTTTGACTTCCCTCGGCACTGTTTTTTCCTGTTTCTATCCTTGATGATCAATGTCTTTCTGCTGTTCTGTTTTTTTTTAAAGTAGCTCTTTGCAGAACAACTTTTTTACAAGGTTGCGCAAATCGTTTATCTTTAAAAAAGTTCTTTTTTTGGAAGAACTTTCTTTCTTTTTTTTTGTGGTTGACTCTTATGTTTTTATGTTCGGTATATAAAGATTAATATATATCATTTTGGCCAAATAAAACGTATAAAGCCATCCATCGGATATTGGTATATTGATGACATTATATCGTTATATATTAGGACTATCATTTACTTTTTTATTAAAACTTGACCGGTACGCACCGTTTCTTCTTTTTTGTAATGTCCTTCTTTTTTGCTATCACTCAAGCGGATCTTGTTTTTTTTAGAAGAGGCCGTCAATGACCTTCGAGAGTGAAAAAGAGACCCAGAAATATAAAAAACGTTACATATTTTTGGAATCTTGTTGGAACTTTTGTTTTCCCTTTTTTTGTCCCACCTCGCGATATATTTGTATACAATTGTTATAACTGAAAGCTTAATCGATCTTTTTTTAGCCAAATGGCTCGCTTGCCCTTAACAGAATTAAGCCTTGTGGTGATAATATTTACGGCATTTTCATTAGCCTTTGATGGAACACATGTTAGATTAGTTCAACCCGCTGCAAGAATATCTGAACGTGGATTCAATGTTTCAAGGAATGCAGAAGCTCCATGTCCAACAATAAGGCAGGAAATTGGTAAATACTATTTTTTTATAAATTTACTGTAGCTTTTTTTAAAAAGTGTTTTAAAATCGGTTTCTTTTTGCTGATTCACTTTTTTTTGACGTAATTTCCGGACCATTAGAAGTTTTTATTTCTTTATCCCTTTTCTTTTGGGGATGATTCAAATTCTATGCATCTGTCTTCCTAAAAACTTTATTCAGTTGATCTTGACTTTAAAGTGTTCGTTCGAAACTCTTTTTTTTTCTTTCATTTATGACCCCATTTTGTTAGCACATTCATTTTCAAAAAGACATCAATCAATTCTTTTTTTCATGGAACTTTAATCTTCTAAAGAAAAAAATGAGTTGTTCAACTTCAAGAAAAAAAACTCATCCGAAATTCTTTGATTAGCCCTAATTTTACGTTACACATTTTTTATGCATGTTTTTCGTTTTTTTACATGACAAAATTTTTGAAGAACAGAAAAATCTAGGGTAACGCATAAAATTCAATGATGAAAAAAATTGAAAGATGCAAATTTTTATTGCTTTTTGAAAAATTCAGGATAACGTTGTTTTTTTGTGGTTTTTAAGAAAAAAAGGATAGAATTGCATTATTTTTATAAGGCTGAATTTTTTTGGATAGTAATAAATTTTTTCCAACTTTCAATTTTTCTTATTACTGTCTTCGATTTTCAGTTTGATAAAAAAAGAAAACGTTTCCTTTTTTTTTCATGTATCGTTTGTCGTCATTGTCTTTTTATTGTTCTTATTTATTACATTGGCAAAAAAACCGTTTTTTAAATAGATAGGATGGATGCCAGTGGTGGTGGTGAATGAGACTGAACATAGGTATTATTCTTTTTTTCTCTAATTTTTTTTTTCGGCAGGGGTTTCTGCTAATCTAAACGGAATCATTTAGTACCACCGCGTTTTTTTCTTCATTTGATGGTGGCAAATGGCCTTGATCCAAAGGCAGAAGGCGACGATTGACGGGTGGAAAAAAGGAGCGGCATCCAAAGGGGCACTTGAAGGTCAACAAAAATAAAGAAAAAGGGAATAACGATGCAACTTTACTAAAAAAATCGACAGCAAAAAATCCTTTTGTATTTTTTATAAGAATCTTTTCCGATAAAACTGTTATTTTTGTTGTCAAAAGAAAGAAAGAGAGGTCTTGACTTTTTCACATTACAAATGTTTTTTGAAAAAAAAAACAAAAATGGCACTTGAAAAAATTTTGAAACAGTTACATTATTTTTTTTCGAAAAACAGTTATTAATCAAAAAAAAGGTAAACCTGCTAGAATGAAATTAATTAAGCAATAAAAAAATTAATTACAAAAATCCAGTTATTATTCCTTTGCTAATCTTCTTAAATTTATATTTGTTTCTTTTGTCTTTCATTTATTGAACAAATTTGCTCAACGTTTTATGTCGTCTTTCTTTTTTTTGATCAAAATTCACAGCGGAAAATTCTTCTTCTTTTTTTAGTGACAAAATTGGAATTCTGCCGAAAAAAATTAGGTCAAACGAAAATTAAACTAACAAATGTCCGTCAAATTTTTCACCGGTTTTAAAACATTTTTAAATCTTTTCAAAAAATACCATAAATGAAAATTAAGAAAATAATAGGGGAAATTAAGTTTTAATTAATTTTTATAGATGCAAAAAATATAATTAAAGCTGGCAAAGCTCTTGAATTTGTGTGGTTTAATCCCTCTGCAATACAAGGCTCATACAGAATAGAATTATTAAATGCAAATTATGAATTAATTTCAACAATAAAAGATTCAAAAAAATCTGGAAAATTTGAAACTAATGGATTAACAACTGCAAAAATTGATATCCCTAAAGCTGAATGTAAAGGATGTATTATTCGACTTGTTCAATCAACAATGGATAATTCTGCACAACTTCTTTCATGTGCAGATGTCAATATTCTTAATGGTAAATTATAAATTATTTCCGGAAAAAACAACTTTTTACATAATTTTTGCACTTTTTCAGAATCACCAGCTGTTATTAATAAGTGTGAAGGTGAAGAATGTACTGGTATGTTTTCTTTTCTTCTTTCTTTCTTATGCAATAAAAAAAGTGATTATTTACAGTTGAATGCTCAAAAGATGAACAATGTGGATCAGGGACATGTGTTAATGGATCATGCTATTGTATGGAAGGATTTTTTGGATCAAGTTGTACCAAAGAATCAAAATATATTCCTCGACAACTTGATTTACAAGAATATACCCCACATCAATCAAATTCTCCTGATTCAAAAAATAAATTTTATTGGAAAATTGAAAAAGTATTTTAATTTAAAAAAAACAAATTTTGAAATTTCGAAAATAATTTTAGAATGAAATTGAAGTTGTTTTAAAATTTCCAATAAATACTTGGACAGTTTTTGGTTTCCGACCTGTAAATGCCAATGAAAAATGTCCCTGGTTAATTGATGGAAAAACAACCCTTAAAAGTGATGACCAAGATGGAAATACTTTAGGTGGATTTGATAAACTTCAAATTCGAAGGATTATTGATAATAAAGTTGTTGTTGATAAAAGTGAGCTAAAATTAATTTATGCAAATTTCTACTTAAAAATTTTAAGATGGATGCCGTGAAAATGAAGTATTTTCAAATTGTCCTGAATATTCACGTGAATGTGAAGCTTCTTGTGATTGGACATCTTTCCCTGAATCAATTCCAACATGTCCAAGAGCATGTGGAAAAGGTCGTTGTATTTGTCAAGAAGGATTTGTTAGAGCTGGAAATGCCAAAAATGAATGTGTACCATTTAATGTTTGCCAAGAAGAGGTCGCTGTAGAATGCCCACAAAATCAAACATGGGCAAAATGTGGTACAGCTTGTGAGCCATCATGTACAACAATGTATGATACAGTAAGGATTTATCGCATAATTATAGTTATGGCAAAATTTATAGGCCCCTTGCACACATAAATGTCAACAACCTGCATGTACATGTGCAGATAACTTTGTTCGAATTAATGGTGAATGTATTCATTGGAGCCATTGTCCACAACTTGAACAAAAAGTCCTTAAGCCTGTTGATGATGAAGACGAAACAACTCCTGATTCAACAACAATAACCCACTCACCTCCAACAGCTCCAGTTACGTGGTCTTCTTCTTCTTCATCTGCTCCTTCTTCAGCTTCTGGAGAACGTGTAACAGTTGGAGAAACATTTAAATGTGCTCCAAATGAAACTGTTAATGAATGTGGAAGAATTTGTGAAGCAGATTGTACAACAATTTTTGTTCGAGATGAATGTAATGAATGTGGAAAAGAGCCGGCTTGTGCCTGTGTTCAAGGATATGCAAGAAATGGTGCAGGCTGCGTGTACTGGGGTGATTGTCCATTAGATTCTGGACTTCAAACTGTTGCACCAAAAACAACCATCAAGCAATTAATTGCTGAAACCCGACCAACAACAACAACCGTTGCTCCAACAACCAAACCAAAATCAGCTGAAAGACGTACATCTTCTATTGAAGCAACAACATTTGCCATTGCTGAAAGCGTTGATGATGAAATCAAAACTGAATCATCTGGTCCACCTTCTGAAGTAATTGGCGATCTATGCTTTGGTGAATGGAGATGGCCAAGAGATTGCCGTTCAAATTGTGATTATCGAATTTCATGGAATTTTGCTGAAGCTTCCGATGAAATTGAATTTTCATTAGAAACTAAAATTTCTTCAAATTGGTGGTCCGGTGTTGGATTTAGTAAATCTGGAACAATGAAAGACGCAGATTTAATTGTTGTAAAATCATTTGGCGGAATTTTATCCCTTCATGATATGAGCTCAAATTCATACAGTACACCAAAAGAAGATCCAATTAAAAATGTTTATACTCCTACCGTTGTTGGTTCACATTCAAATGGAATTCTTCGAGCACAATTCACCCGAAAGAGAAATACCGGAGATATCAATACTGATGCAATCTTTACTGATAATGAATGCTTCCATTTTCTTTTCCCTGTTTCTGGTGGAAGATTAAATGCTGATGGAGATATTCTTAAACATATCAATACACCACATGTAACACCACAAAAAGTTTGCATAAAATCTTGTCAAGTTGATGCTTCTGGTGAACAAGAATCAGAGCCGACATGCACAAATGAATTTAAATTCCCTGAAAATTGTAAAGGTGATGCATGTGATTATATTGCAAAATGGAATTATAATGAAACAAGAGATGAAGTTCGATTTGAAGTTAAATCTCGTGGTATTGGAAGATGGACTGGAGTCGGCATTTCAAAAGATGGTGCAATGGCAAATAGTGATATCTATACTGGATGGGTGTATAATGGAAAGGCTTATGTAGTTGATAGATTTGCATATGGCAGACAACTTCCTGCTATTGATCCTGCAGATCGACAAGATTTATATGATATCGGTGGAAAGATTGAAGATGAGTATCAGGTAACTTAATCTTCGAAAGCTATTGATAAAAAATAAAAAATTTTAGACGCTTTGGTTTTCACGAAAAATTGTACCAAATGATAAAACAACAGATTATCGATTGGATGAATGCTATTATTTCTTATTCCCAATTGGAGGTGGAAGAGTTCTTGCTCGAACAGGTCAAGATTTTATGAATCCTAAAACTCCAATCGGTTACCATGATTTAAACAATCCAAAAGTTTCAAAAACTAAAGTTTGCATTTGTGATGACTCTGGTGTTCCAGTAAAAGCTGTGCCATCCCGAGTACGGGCAAGAAGACAAGTTCGAAATCCATTTGAAGATCGAGAAGAACCAGAATTTGCTGGACTACCAGATATGGCAAAAATTGGACAAATTTCAATTGCAGAATTAACTGGACAAGCTAAATATAATGTTAAAATGGATCCATTTGCTTGTAGCGATGTTACAGTGCTAAAAGTGCTAAGTGGTGGAAAATCTCGAGTTGTTGATGCATTTGCCCAATCAAAATACGGCCTTGAGCCAGATGAATTCTTTGGTGGTGAACAATCTTTCACGGATGTCAGCGCTTCAGAAGAAAATGGCGAAGCTATTGTTCTCTTTAAACGATCCCTTAAAGGTTCAGATGTTGCCGATCATTCAATTATGCCTGGAAATACACAATTCTTTTGGGCAAATGGTCCAGAAGGAAATTTACCTGTTAGAATTTCTGGTGCTGCACATATTGAAACTGGTTATGTTAATTTCTTTAATACTACAGAACCTGTAATTGCTGATTTGGATGAACTTGAACTTCCAACTACAGTATATATTCCACCTCCACCAACTTCTGCTCCCAAAACCACAACTACTGAAAGAAGAACAACAACAACAGAAGAAGAAAAAGAAGAAATTCTTGCAATTCAAACTGTTAAACAAGTTGAAGCAACTCGAAGAACAACTCAACCTTCAACTGAAGCAACAACCGAAGAAACTACAACTGAACTTCCATTTATTCCTGTTGAAGTTACAGAAGAAGCTACAGATGCTCCAACAACAACAACAACAACAACAACTTCTAAACCCCTTCGACGGCCTCCAACAACCGAATCAAATCTTATTGATGAACCAGATTCTGGTGAACGAGAAGTTGTTGAGCCTATTGTCCTTTCAGGTGAAACTTCACAATCACATCCTGCAGCAGAAATTGCACCATGTCATGGAAGTTTTGTATATCCACCAAAATGTAATGAAAATTGTGTTTATGCTGTTAACTGGCAAACGGATGGTGGAAATGCACACTTTAATCTTTGGGCAAAATTAAAGCCAAAAATGTGGAGTGGCATTGGATTTTCAAAGGAAGGGGCAATGGTAGGTGTATCATAGCTTTATGCAAATTTTTACAAAAAGTTTAGATGAATGCTGATGCAATTATTGTATCTGTGCTTGAAGATTCCTCTGTAACAGTAATGGATCAATTTTCACCAGGATATGGTCGACCAACAATTGATGAATCTCAAGATATCTTTGGAGTTTCAACCCGTTACATGAATGGACAAGTAATGGCAAATTTCTCTCGTTCACTTACAACAACAGATGCCGGAAATGATATTGATTTATCAGAATGCCAATTCTTCTTATTCCTTCAATCTGGTGGACATTTAGAAGGCGGCTCAAATGAGCTTCGAAAACATTTTGAAACTCCAATAAGTAGTTCATCAAGAATTTGTTTGGGTAAATGTGGTGCAAAAGAAGAAATTCCTTCAACAACATTAAATCCATTTGAAGATAATACTGTTACAAAGAAGCAACATAAATCTGATCAAAATACTGTTCAACTTGCTGGTTCTCCATCCCTTGTTATTCCAGCCCTTAAACCTCCAACACATTTCGTTTATGATGCTGTACTCAAATTTAAAGATATTCCATTTAAATCTGATTTTAATGACATTGAATCTCCAGAAGCTGAAAAAATGGCTGTATCCATTCGAAATCAACTTGGTCCTGTCCTTAAAGAAAAATGGCCACAACTTCAAAGAATTGGAATTATCAAATTTGCTGGTCCTCCAGTAAAAGCGCTAACGAGAATGGAATTTGATGGAAGAGATTCTCCAACGGTTAAAGAAGTTGAAACATATTTGAAGCAGATTGCAGTTGCCGGAAAAGTTGGCAATTTACAAATTGATTCAAATGATATTATGTTAGCTGAACAAAAACCTAGTAAGTTTAAAAGAAAATTTTTGATATTTTTGTGAAACTTATCGAAATTTGATTTCGAAAGATACTGATCCAGGAACAATGAATAAAATAAGGGTCACAAACGAATTTCCATTTGAGATTGGAAATTTGAACCGATTTCTTTGATTCAAGATCTTTCAAAAAATTTTTTGAAATAAACCAAATAATCCATTTTGTCGCCTTAAGGGTATCAAAATAAGAAAATTAATTTTTAAAATTTTAGAAGTTGAAAGTGAAGAACAACGACAATATCAAACTTTAATTACATGGATTGTTATTGTTATAGCAATTTTAATTCTTCTTACTTTAATTCTTTGTTGCTGTTGTTGGAGTGTATGCCGAAAGTCAAAAAGAAAGACATATGTAAGCTTTTACCTAAAAATTTTAATACAGATTTCAAAAATCCCCCTTTTAAGCCCGCAAAACAAATGTCATTTGCTCCACCAGTTGTACATCAATCATTTGCTGGACCATATATTTCCGAACCAATTTATGATGCAAAACATCAACAACAACAAGATCGAACACTTTCAAAAAGGCAAATGACATCTGGAGGTTCATCATCACCAGAATCTTCACCACAACCAAAAAATCATCCTGAAGAAACTCCAAAAGGTATGGGAGAAACAACCTATCAAGAATGGTATACAAAGGTAGCGTCAAAAGATGTGCCAACTCACCATCAAGAATCTACCCTTTCTGCAGCAGTTTCACGACCACATTCTCGTATGTCTGGTGTCTCGGGTACCCCATATATCTCATATCCACATGAATCAGGATATTATACCCTTGGAGGAGAGAATCGATTGCCACCACCATATTACAGACAATATTAATTAAATTGCTCAGTTGTTTTTTAAAAAAATCCCTTCAGTGATTTCATCTTTTATTTGTGTGCCTTTGTTCAATGACATTTCTCTATTTTTATATTTAAATTTTTAGTCTTTTATTTTTTTAATGCATTCCAAGAAAAAATCAAGTGTTATGTTTTTATATGTATTTTTCGCTTGCTTTCAAAAGATCCCATTTTTGGCTTATTTTTATATATATTTTTATTGTTTTTTGTTTGATTCTTTGCTTCATTGTTTTTAAAAGCAAAAATAAAAAATTTATTTTAAAAAATTTGAAAAAAAAAGACTAAAGTTGGAAAAAAACAAAACAAAAATGAAACGGAAAATGACCAATTTCCGGAATAATTTTTAAATAAAAAAAAAGTGCCAACGGTGTCGTTTCAGAAATAACACAAATAGATTTGAAAAAAATTTTTAAAAAAGTGTTATTTAATTATTTTAATGAACTTTGTGGTTTTTTAATGACATGATATTTATATATGTCATTAACGGAAACTCCTACAAAGTAATTAAATATCAGACAACTTTTAGCAAAAAAAATTTTTTTGCACTATTTAAAAAATTGTTTACGAGCTTTTTAAAAAAAAGAAGAAAAAAAAGAATTTGTATTTTTCAAAATACAAATTCTTTTGTTTCATTAAAATTTGATAATTTCAAGCTTTAAATGACAATCAATAAAAATAAAGACTCTATTTGATCAGTTGTTTTTTTGGCAAAGTTTAAAAATTATTTTTTAAGCCCAATGGTCAGCCATCTTTTTAGAGCTTTTCGTTTTTAAAAAACTTGAAATATTAATACCTCAAAATCCGATTTGTATTTTAAAGTACTTTCTTTTTCTTTTCAAATAATGCCCCTTTTTTCTTTGGACCAAAAATCGTAACAAAATTTACTTTCTTTTTCTGAATTTTGTCTTTATTCAAAATTTTCTTTTCAAAATTAAAGAACCATAAAATAACTTCATTTCAAAAATTGATCCAAAGTTTTTATCCTTTTATTTTTTTAGTTAAACTTTTTTGTCGTTACCATAGAGAGAGAGTAAAAATGGAAGGGGATGGAAAAAAGATGCTTTTCCAACATTTTTATTGTCGTTATTCTTCCAGAAAGCGTTATGAATTAGTTAGTTAACTTTTAAAAAACGTTTTTGGCTTTAAAAAAACATTATGAAAATTTGTCAAGCAACAGTCTGTTGAAGCCATGACTGCCCGAGCTTTCAAAAAATGTGGCACTGTTTTTTTGTTTGTCTGTTGCTACAAAGAAATTGAAACGCTGTTCCCAGGGTTATTGTTTTTTTGGGCCATTGTCGAGCATAAATGATGCAAAAAATGTTTTTTTAACATTCAATGAGACAAATTGGATGGTCTCATTGAAAGTTAAACAGCTGCGATATTTACCTTCGACATTTTTCTGTTTTCGCCCATCTTAGAACTGCAGCAAAAAAAGAAAGATAAATTTACAGAAATTGGATCTCCTTTTTTTCGGCGTTTTTTTCATTCATGCTTTTTGGACTTTCATTAACATCTTTTTCTTTCATTTTTAATAAATAGACTTTTAACATACACACTTACTACTACCACGACGGCGACAAAAAAAAAGATATAATATTCCATTTTTAAAGTTAAGAGAGAAAAGCTTAAGCTTGAACTGTTTTATTTTTAAAAAAAACATGGAAAAAATGTTAAATTAGCTCCTCCCCGCGGGGGATTTGGGAACATTGCTTTTTCTAAAAAAAAAAAGAAAACAGAATGAAAGCGATAATGCAATTGAGCGCCGAAAAAAATAAGGGCTCCTTTTTTAACAAAGATGAAGGAGATGCGCTTCTTTCTTTTCATCAACAACAAAGAAGAAGAAGAACATCATCACCATCTTAAGCTTCATCTTCATTTTTTTGGGAAATGAAGAAAAACCTTTTTTCTGTTCTGTTTTATTCTTTCAAGTTCCTTTTTTCCCCAAAAAAACAGAATGTCTTATCTCTTTTTAAGATCGGATTTTTTTCATTCTTTGCCAAAAAAATCTGTCTTTCTCAATTTTATTTTAGATCTGTTTTTCTACGGCTTTTATCCCCTTGAGAGTTTCAATCAACCTTTACATTTTTCAAATTCTCTAAAGTTTCTGCTGCTAGCTTTGAACATTTTTTTGTTAAGGCATTTTGTTAGAAATAAAAAATATAGTCTCTTAACGCATTCTGCTTTTTTTTGTTGTTATCCATATTTATATATATTTTTTTATTTTTGCCAACCAAAAAGGTTACTTTTTCCTCTCATTCAAAAATTCATTTATGGAAATAGGAGAGAGAGAGAGGAAAAGCTTTTTGACATGCGACAACAATATTTTCTATTAAAGACAGAAATATATTCTCACGCGTTCAATTTACCTTGATATTACAATTTTTTTCAAAATTTGATGACAAATTGTTTTTCACTCTCTTTTTCAAAATTGATAATATTTACCTTTTTTTGATATCTGTTTTGCTTTTTTTAGATGCCTTGAAGAAGGTCCCTTTTATCTTTCCTTCTTTTTCTCTCCAATGCTGTTCATTCTTATAATTTTATTACTTTCAACACTCTTACAAAATTCAATTCAACAATTTCGAATTCCATTTGAACTCGATACCGAAATTTCAACGATAACCTGCCGAAAATGTGTTCAACTTTGGACAGCTGACCCGAATGCAGATAATAATCCACTTAGTTGTGGAGTGCATTCTGAAACCTGCACAGGAAATGCATGCTTTATGCGTTCGTTTTTAAATCAATTTTTTATCCCACAACGAAAACTTCAAAATTTTAGGTCAATGTAAACGATGCGGAATATATCAATATATTTCTGGATGTGTAAGGCTAACAGATTGGCAAATGAGAGATTTACAAATTTCTCGACAAAAGGTTGAACTTCTAAATACTCGAGCAGGAGCTTCAATGCTTTGTGAAGATAATGCAAATCATGTAAGAAAAATTATATTATTAAAAAATTACAGTTGAAATTATTTTTAGACAACATGCATATGTAACAGCCGTCATAGGTATGTTTTTACATAATATTTTTTAATTAAATCCCAAGAGGAAAATATTAGTCACATATTTTTGAAAAATAAAGCTTAAAAATAATGATAGTAATTTATGTTTTTGTAAAACTCAAAAAACATATTACTGTATTAAATAATAAGATTTGTGTACAAATAAATAGTTGGAAAGAAGTCAAGATATTTGATTATTCAACTTTAAAAACCATGTATTTTATTTTTTTATATTTGAATTTATCATTTAAAAAATATGTTTTTATAAAGCTTAAAAAAGCTGATAGCAATTTTCGTTTTTCGAAAATTAAAAATCTATGTTAATATCACAAAAAATATTGTCGTTAAACTTTTTGATTCCACGAAAGAAAACTTTTATGTTGAAATCTTTTAGTGTTTTAAAACTCAAAATTAACAGTTAATTGTTAAATTATCGTATTATTTTTTTTGAAAACTATTGGAATCAGTTTAGTTTATCTTTCATAACACTTAAAAACATCGATAGTAATCTTCGCTTTTCAAAAACTGGAAATCTGGGTTACTGTCACAAAAAATAAGCTTTAATAGTTCATTTTTTTCAAATAAAAAATTGGCAACTATTTTATTTTAAAAATACCGATAAAATATTTTTTGAAAAAAAACACCTTTTTTCAAAGATAAGTTTTAAAATGATGAAAAGCATAAAACAATTTATAGATGCAATGATATTCATTCTCGTGTACCATTTTCAACATATTCTGGTTCAATATTTCGTGGAGTTATAAATATTGATGCCGCAATTTCGGATGTTGATCCAAATATAATTCCACGAGTCCAACATCCCCGGCATATGTTTTCATCACACTGGTATCCATCTTCTTCTCCATCAACTTCAGAATTTACATTTGTTAAAAGTTTCATCATTATTGCCTTATTTTTGCTCAAATTTTTAATTATTTATTGATTAATATTTTTATTATTACAAATTTTAAATTAAACTAAACAGTTAATTAATATTACACGAAAATATGAGGTTTGAAAGACAATTTTTTTTACAATGTTAAAGTTATAATTATATTGCGAAATAGTTTTTTTTATGAAAGAGATTTATTTTTACCATCTTCTATATCCTTCTTCTGTTGAAGATTCATACCTTGAAGGCAAATGTACAATTCTACGACTTTGTGGCCTTCTACGTCTGCTACTTTTTGATCCACGTTCTTGGGCAATTCGACTAAGTTCTCGAGCATTATTTTTTGAATGAATAAAAGATGATGGATGTTGATTTCGAAAATCTGCTAAAATCTGCTTGAGTGCAGATCGGAATTTAATTTCTTTAAAGATTTTTTCATCTCGAGATTCTGGATGTTGATGATTTTGATAATAATATGTTGATGATGAAATTCTTGAAATTGGTTTTCGACGAATTTCTGAAGTTGGTGTTCGATAAAATTCTGAGTCACTTCTCGGCAAAGGATTTATAGGTCGAAAAACTTTTCTTTTTTGTCCTGGTGGATATTGTGGATTTGCATATTTATCTAATCGATAAAATATTGATCGAGCATTTGGATTTCGTAAAAGTAGAGATGGAAGAACTCCAAATTCTGTTGGAGGCGAATATGATGGTGTTGTTGAAGGTGTGGTTGAAGGTGGTGGATATGCAGCAGTGGGAGAAAGTGTTGACGGATATTTTCTTGGTTGAACAATTTCTGCAGATGATGTAATACCACTTTCAGCATACTGTAATCTCTTTCTTATTGGATATCGAACATCCTGCGTAACTTCTGTTATTTCTTTTGAATCTTTTCTTTTAAATTCAGATAATGGTTGATATTGTAATCGGGTGGCATTTTCATTTCTTAAAGCTTTCCTAAATGTTTCAAGCCTTTCTTCACTACTCCTGCTACCTGAAGATTTTGATGAATTTTTTCCTGCGGCATAATGCCCTCCGATATTATCCACCACATTATTAATTAGCCGATTTGCCATTTGTGCCCAATAACTTTGTGGTCCAAAAAAATTTGCTGCATTATTTGGCATTGATACAAATGTTTTTGTATCACTTTGTATCGGCTGAAATGGTGAAAAATAATGTTGAGAATATCGAGGTGGCAATTTTCGTATCCTTGATGAAAGGGGCTTTTTAAGAGATAAAACTGTTTCTTCCATGCCATCTAAATGCTGCACTGATGAACTATCTATAAATTTTTAATTTAAAGGCATTTGAATTTCGTAAATCCCTTTTAAACATACCATATTTCCGGAATGCTTCGGTTTCTATCGGCAGCAACAAAAAAAATGTTAAACATGCAATTTGAAAAATGGGGTTGCCAAAGTTTAAGATGGATGTCATCTAAAAAATAAAAGTGAAAACAAAAATTTTTATTGATTCTTTTTATAAAAAATAGAAAGGGAAAATGAAAATGAAAGATGCAAAAAAAAATTATAGTTAATATAAAAAAATTCAGCGAAGAAACTTTTTGCATAAATTTTTAAGTCATCGCCGGAGGGTGGATCAAGAGTAAAAAGGGCAATGAGAGAGAAAAAAGGAGAAATCCACGGGAGAGAAAAAAAAGCGTGTAAAAAAATTGATGCGAGCGCCAACAATATCTTTCACGCTTTCCCTTGTTTTAAAAGTACCATGGAAAGTGCAAGGAAAAAAAAAGAAAGCGTAAAAGAAAATGTAATTAACTAATTACAGAAATATTTGATCAGAAAAAAAGAAAAGAAAAAAATTAACATCAAAGGAATCAAAAAAAAACAGTAGTGATTAATTTTGTTTAAAAAATGATGAAGATTGTTATCAAAATTTTAAAAAAGTGTAGATTCTTCTTTAAAAGAGGGTGGAATGAAATGTATCCTGTGATTAACTTATGACAAAGATCTCATTTTTTTAATGAAGAAGAAGATGGCAAGAAGAAAAAAAAGATAACAAGAAAAACATTTTTGAAAATGGCAGTTATAAAAAAGTTTAAATAAAATTTTAGAACACGCAAATTCTAAACCACAAAAAGTGCTTTCGAAAGATTATAATTTAATAAATGATATTAAAAAACATTTAAACATTTTCCATAAATGTATAAAAAAGCAACAAAAATCAAAATTTAAATTCAAAAAAAAAGAAATATTCGGCGTCCAAACATAATTGCCGGTTTTGTTTTTGCTGTCATATTTTTCTTTTACAGATATTCAAAAACGGACTTCACAGTTGTTTTCAGTATAGTTTATAGGATTTTTTCAAATTCATAAAAAGTTTCAAAAAAGTTTGAAAAACATAGATTTTGATAATAACATTTAAATCTTCAAAAAAAATTTTTACAGTTAATATCATTTTTTTTGCAATGATAGTAAAAAAAACTATTGCAAAAATTTTCTTTTACTATCCTTATACAAAAAGTTTTCATATCTGAAATCCAGAAAATTTTTATTTCAAAAAACTTCTTAACGACACTGAACACAATTGTGAAGTCTGTTTTTGAATAATTGTAAAAGTAAAAATATGACAGCAAAAACAAAAGCGGTACCGTGTAAATTTTAAAAAGCGAAATGCTTTTAAAAATTAATAATCAAAATAAGAATCCGTTAATTTCACTCAAAAGAAGGTAATAAATCACTTTTACTTATATCTGACATACATATATTTTTTTACCAACTGAAATACTCCATTTTCTCAATCCATAAAAAAAGGAAAGGAAGGAGGGTTTTAAAAGGAGATGCCGTAACTTAATTACCCTCCTTTTTTCCGTTTCAACGATTCGAGATATTTTAATTGACTCCTTAAAATAAAACCCCTAATAGTTTAAAGATATCAAAAATCAGCGGATCCACATTAAAAAAGAAATTTTTTAAAAGTGCCCTCTTTTCTCTTTCTTTTCAATCATCCCATGATATAATATATGTATCCCCTCACATTTTTATCATTAATAATCTTTCAAAAGCATTCCAAAGAGAGAGGAAATAATTTATTCCAGCATCTTAAAATTCTTCTCTTTTTCCCTGCCCGAACTCTTGTTATCGTATCACGCAATCTTTTTTTCGCCATTTGGCGCATTGCCTTTTATTACGCCTTTTAAGTTAAAAAAAAATTCAGTGGTGGTCTTTTTTTAAAACGGGAATTTGAATTTTTTTTGCTTCCTCCTCTCTCTAAATTTTCCGCCCAATTAAATTTTTTTTGTCATTGTTCTTTTAGAAAAAAAATGTAGATTTGAATGACATCGGTGACCAAATTACCGTAATCATCATTATGCATGTAATTGGATATTGCATTTTCCTGGGTAAGAAATAAAATGAAGGAAGTTCAATTTTTTTTAAAAAACTAGGTTTCAAAGTTTTTTAAAAGTTCTTCTGTTCTTTTATGACATTTTGCGGGAGCATAAAAAAGGTACATGAAAAAATGATGTTCTTTAACAACCATAAACTTAAAAATCGAAGAAATGTTATTTCAGTAACACAAAAATGGAAGTCTCAATCTTGTTTTAAAAAGAAATTTTAAAAAATCCATTAAACCTCTAAAAAACCCATTTAATTTCGTAAAAGATTTTTTAGGTAACACAAATTTCAATTACTATTGTTGATATTACAAAACACGAGTATAAAAAGTATGAACAGGGGTACCGATCGGGCCAACATCCATGTTTAATCACAGTAGGCAGAAATTTTATAATAAATGTTGAAAAAAAAAAACATGTGTTCAGAAATCAAAATTTAATACCTATATTTGAAGTCATTGTCAAAGATTATCAGGAGAAAACAAATGAAGGAGGGGGAGTTTTGTTTTAGGGGGCTCATATAATCTTTTGCCGAGGACGGCAAATAGCCTTCAGGGCCTTTAAAAACGGCCCTGAAGACTATCTAAAAAAGCACTCAAGAGCATGTGACCATTGCTATCAATGATAAAAAGTTTAATAAAAAATGCTGGTAAATGACGAAATTATGATTTTATCGTTTTTCATCTATGGAACTACAATTAAAACGGCGGGATTATGTTTTCTCAATGATTAAAATTTTAAAGGAATGCAAATCTGTAAAAAAATGTTAAAAATTTAGGAATATGATAGAAAAGAGTAAAAAGTGATCAGCTAAAATTTACAGTAACCCAAACAGTAATCAAAAACTAATTAAATTTTATCGTGAAAATTGCTAACCCAAATATTCTCAGATATCTGAAATCCATCTGTAAATAATTATTTCAATGAATTCAGTAAAAATTCAAACGAATCAGAAAAAAGAAAGGTGTAAAATTGTTCGCAACATTTCATTTAAAATAATTACAAAGTGAAATTTAAAAAAAAGAGAAAAAATCCTTTAAAAAAGTGCAATCGTTTGTATAAAATTAAATTAAAACATTAAAGAAAAAAAGCGTTAAAATAAGCGAAGAAAAAAATGAAACAAAAGAAAGAATTGATACACCGTTTTTTTGAAATAAAAAAAATGACCTTTTAAAAGTTTGTACAAAAAATGTTGTAAAAATGAAAACATTTTTTTTACAGCAGAAGATTTTTTCTTTGATATGACGTTTCTCTTTCCTCCTTTTTTGATCCTCCCATCTATCTTCTGCTTGACTAACTTCTTTTTTTTTCAAAAAAGTTTAAAAGGCGTTATTTTTTGTAAATTTCCTTTGTCTCATTAGTCACAAACAACAGGTGTACAAAAAGAAACAAAGAATAAGATCAAAAATATTTCACATTTTTGATTACATCATTTATGTCACCGCCAATTAATTAAGAAATTTATGTTTCATTTTCTGCCAAAATCTGAAACCATAAAATCCAAAATCGAAATATCGAAATTGCCGAAACATTTTTTTTTGCCGAAATCGAAAATATATAAGTTTTCCGATAAAAAATCGAAATTCCGAATAAAATCCATTTTTTTGAAAATTTGTATACATCCATCTAACAGCCTTATGCTTTCTCTATTTTGCCTTCTTTTCTTTCCTTTTTTATTATAATGCTTTTAATATTTTTTTCTCCCTTTTATCAATCAGTTTATCTTTAAGTGGTTTATCGCCTTTTTATCTCGCCCGTTTATTTTTTTCCCGTTTATATTTTTAATGATATCCAAAAATAAAGCATAAATTTATAATCGAAATTACCTTAAGTTTATAGACGAAGCTAATAACATCTTCGTTTTTGCATTTATAAAATCCATTTTATAAAGTTTAATAATTCAAAAATATTTTTTTAAATGTCAACAAAAAATGATAAATATTCGTTTATTGAACAAAGTTTTACAACCTCCGAGAATCAATATTCCAATCTAAATTTAAATCAAAGCAAAAATGTACTTTTTGTTTTGTTTTCGTATCGTATATTAGAATTTGAAATAAATTAAATTTTGAAAAAGCTTGAGTCTTTTTTAACAAGTGATTTATTGGCGAATTAATTTAATTTTTTTACAAAGATTGACAGCTGTTTTTTATACACATGGATCCGGGGAGATTAAAACATGTGGACAAGAGAGACTCAAAAGGCAGTTTTTATGAAGGCAAACCTGGGGGACTGGAATGCTAAAAGATAGCCCAGATTTGCTCCAGAATCCAGAAATCGAAAAAGCGAATCTATTTTGAGAATCAGCGTAAAATTTTGATCTAATCCCCCGTATAATCAAAAAAAAATTTGGCATCAGAATCCGGTTCCAGAATACGACTTCAGAAGTCGATGAAACATATTCTGAATCTATTCCCAGAATCAGCACAAAAAATTACCATAAACGTATGTAGTGAATAAAACAATTGAGAAACGAAAAATAAAATATTTTTGTAGAAAAATTTGCTATTTTGGCAAAATGTTCTGTTTATATTCTCTTTTTAGCATTTTTTAAAATGTCAAACCTTGGAGAAACAATGTTATTTTAGCATCCTTTTTTAAGGATCCTTTTTTTAACAAGTTTTTTTTATCATTCTTATTTTATCAATATTATTTTGACATTCTTCTTTAATCGTTCTTATACTATAATACTTAATTTATTTGCCTCAAATTTTAAACTTTGAAAAAGCAATCTTCAAAGAAAAAATCCTGAAAATAGCGGTCTTTAAATTAGCGGTATTTAAAAAATCATATTTTATATAACATTCTCTAAAATGTATTCTTAAATTAACAAGTATAAATTGTCGAGTTTTAAATTATCATCATTAAAATATTGTCTTCTTTCAAAAGTCATTATTCTATTATTACTCGAATTAGCAGTCTTTTAAAAATAATATTTAAAAGTAAATTCTCTGAAATGTGTTTTCATATTATCGATGCGTAAATTTACATTCTTTGGTTAATATCTTTAATCATTGTATTTTTATTTTAACAAAGCTAAATAAACATTTTTAACATTGCATCTTGCAAAATTAATTTTTAATTTGACGTTGTTAGCCGTTCTTAAATAGGAACAATTCTAGAATAGTGGAAAAAATTTTTTTCAAAGGCAAAATTTGCATAAAATGCAGGAAAAAATACTTTTAAAAAAATTTTTTCCACTATTTTAGAATTATACCAATATTTCTTTCTTAAATTGACAATCCTTAAAATAAAATCCTTAAAAGAGACCACGCCAAAATTTTAAGTTTAAAAAAAGAAGGAGCTTTTCGCTTCAAGAATTTATGTGCATTTTTTATAAACGATAAAATTGATTGAAAAAACAAACGTAAAAAATTGTTTTCTTTGCTTTAGTCAAGGAGCATATAAGACGATAAAATATAAAAGTTTTCATTTTTTTTCCATTTACAAAAAATCATCATAATTTTTTGTAAATGAATTCAATAAGCTCGTCTTAGTTGCTCAACAAGACTCAAAAAGTGTGGACTTATTGAGTCAGTAAGACGCTCTTATTGAATTCATTTACAAAAAATGATGATGATTTTTTGTAAATGGGAAAAAATGAAAACTTTTATATTTTATCGTTTTATATGTAAAATAAAGGGGAAAAAGTGTCTTATTTGCTTTAATGATCAAATAATACTATTTTGATGTTTCAACATCCATCTTTTTGTTTATTTGTTCAAAAAAAATATATTTTTATTTTGAGATGAAAATATTTTGAGACGAATTGATGTTGATTAAAAAAGAAACATTCGATAAATTGTGTCTGAGTTACCAAAATGTAATACAAAAACTTGAAGAAAAATATACTGCTATTCCGGAAGAGAGTTATATTGAGAGAATAAAGATATTAAAAGAATATTTCCATCAATATTTGATGTTGCCAGAAATTTTGAACAAATATTTAGAGTAAGTTTTTTAAACCACAGTGTGAATTACTAAACAATTAATAAAATAGTTTACTAAACGATTATCAATGGTCTTATACAACAGATGAAGAATGTTGTAATTTCTTAAGTACAGTACTGAATGAAAAAAGATATGCAAGTAGGATATTGCCATACCACTTAAATGAAGATAAAGCACCTCACGCTGTAACAAAAAAATTATTACATAAGAAACCAAAGCATCATTTCCACGATTCACTTGACAAGCCATTCACGCTTAAACAAATTGAAGCAAAAGTGATATGTCCTCAAACAAGAATGGATAAAACTTGGCGATTTTATGAAGAATATTCACGTATTTTACTTTATTTTTTTACCAGGAAAAAAAAATATGTCACGTTTGAATCAGATGTTCATTCAAAAAATGGCTTGGCATTGTGTTCTTTTTCTTTGTGTTTTTTTTTTGTTTAAAAAATTTTTTAAAAACGAAAAAGTGAGCATCATCTTTGACGATTGAGCCTGATCTTACATTAATTTTTTATGCTTTTAATGCATATACATAATTAATCAGGGAAAAAAACTGCGTCGGATAGCAGCAAGCTTTTTTTTAAAAAGTATCTGAAAAACAAAACCAATCTATATATTACATAAACACCGTGATCCAAGGATATACATTTTTCAAGCTTTTTTGCTTCATTTTTCATTATCCATTACCAAATATAGCTAATTTATACAAAAAATATGATGTAAATGGTTCAAATAACATATAAATTTCTTTAGAAACAAGGATTTGAGCAGCATCATATATACCCATAAATCACGGTGTTTATGTAATATGTAAAAACAACCATAAATAAAATAACAAATACATTCTGGAGCATCCCCACATGATTTCTAAAAGATATAATTATTAAAATAACGTTTAAAACGAAGAAAAATACAAACCTGATCCAAAAACTTAACCTTGATCGTCTGCTTCTTCTTGACCGAATATCTTCCAAAAACTTCATTTTTACAAGCATATACTGATTACTTTACCTTTACAAGGCTTTTATTATGCTTTATAATGCATTTTAAATAAATATTATGTTATACAACTTAAAAAATTTCATATCTTCTTTACCCTGCTATTATTGATTCTGTTTTTCAGATACTTTTTAAAAAAAAGCTTGCTGCTATCCGACGCAGTTTTTTTCCCTGATTAATTATGTATATGCATTAAAAGCATAAAAAATTAATGTAAGATCAGGCTCAATCGTCAAAGATGATGCTCACTTTTTCGTTTTTAAAAAATTTTTTAAACAAAAAAAACACAAAGAAAAAGAACACAATGCCAAGCCATTTTTTGAATGAACAAAAAGAGTGGAACTGATTCAAACGTGATGTATTTATCTAGGTGATCCAATCCCAAAAAATATTGTTGAAAAATACCATAAAGCACAGGAACTTTATGAGAAAATTGTAAAAGCTGAAAATGATCAAGTGAAATGGTTTAACCTATTAACAGAGTGCGAAAATGATGATTACGTGTATGCCAATATTGATGCAAGACTTGGAAAAAATTTTAAAAATCTTGAATTATGGAATATCTATTTCAAGTATTTGAAGAATCATAGTCCAAAAGTTTGTGTCGAAACTTGTACGGATTTTGCGGCAATGAAAAAAAATTACCCAAATTTTCTCGAAGGATAAACGTTAAAAACGTTAAAAAATAACCACTATTTTTAACTCTAATTAACTAACTATTCTTGAATAAAAATTTACAAAAATTTGAAGTGGTTTTTTTTTCGCTGCTCCATAATCCGTGCGTGCTTAGAAACTATGAAAAAATGAATAAAACGATTTTTTTAGAGATTACTCCATTTATATTCCCGGTACTGTAGATATTTTCTCGATGATTTCAATATGAAAGAAGAATATAAAAATGCAACAAAACAATATGGCCCAATAAAAGTATTTTGGAAAAATGCATTTGATTTCGAAATTTATGAAAAAAATATAGATTTGATTCTTTCTGAATTTGGGAATTTGAATCTTAATGATTTTAAGAGTTCGTGCCAAAATGAATCGATCGATATTCCGTTTACAAAACCTTCATTTAATACTTATAAAATTCAAAATTTTTCATTTCCAAAAACCATAATGGTGCATATTATTGAAAAAAGGAGTCCAAATGTTTTAAGAAATTTGCAAAAATCCTGCAAATATTTTTTTATTCTTCAGCCTTTTGCTGTTTGCCATAAATTTTTGCTAAAGATGGAAGAAGATGATGTCATTTTTAATGGACATTCTCTACAAGTTCCTATTCATTATTCTGATAAAACGAATGAAATTTTCAACCATAAAATTATTCTTTCCAACACATATCATGTTTACACGTAATTACAGTTTTTTGATAAATTTTTCATTTTTATTAAAATTTCAGTGATCTGTTTTTATCAAAAATTCATGAATGCAATGCAAAATATAAAACGATAAAATATAAAAGTTTTCATTTTTTCCCATTTACAAAAAATCATCATCATTTTTTGTAAATGAATTCAATAAGAGCGTCTTACTGACTCAATAAGTCCACACTTTTTGAGTCTTGTTGAGCAACTAAGACGAGCTTATTGAATTCATTTACAAAAAATTATGATGATTTTTTGTAAATGGAAAAAAAATGAAAACTTTTATATTTTATCGTCTTATATATAAGAATTTCGTCAATAAAACTCGATATTACTTGGAGAGAATTGATATTTCTTTTGGGACATGGAAATGTGGAAGTTATGGAAATGATGCATGTGAATATTTTAAATGCTGAAAATACTCCTGTGGCATTCGAAGAAATTTTAAGACTATTGCCAAAGATTATTGAACTAAAGTAACTTTTGCTTTGGCTCATCAAGCTTACGGTAATAATCATATTTAATAATTTTTAGAATAATGGTACCACAACTTTATACAACTTCACAAACATTTGAAACTTTACAAAATTTAAAATTTGTAAACAAAATACAAATGTTGGATCTCCGATATCTTACATATCTTGAACCCTATGGATTCAGTGAATTTCTAAAAGTAATCCTTTCACAGAAAAATTGTGTTTTAATTAATATGTGTTCTTAAGATAAATTTGGATTCTACCGCAGAGGTTTTGGCAAGATTTCAACAAAATTTGTATGAAAATGAAGCAGTAGCACTGCAAAAGGAAGTGGAAAACAAATTGCATGACTGCTGGCCTGAAAGTCAAAAACCATTGATACAAATTTTATGCCAATACTAAATTTTGGGGGAAATCTGGTTAATCTTAAAATGTTTCACTTTCGAGCACGGATTTATATTTCATTGAAAAACTACAAACAAGTAAAACAGGGCTGCAACTGCCTTAGGGTTATCGGGGATATGTCCCCCCCCCTCAAATTCAAATTTATAGGGAAAAAATAAATTCATACTAGGTAAAATGAGATTTTTGAGATTTTTTATATGGGATGTTCCCCCCCTCGCTTTGGACCTATTTGCGGCCCTGAAGTAAAATTCAATTGTTTTACAAAATTATCAAAATAAAGCATAAAAAATTATTCTTAATAACAGTCCGATAGGTTTTCAAATTTGTCAAATTTTAATTCAAAATTTGAAACTAAATTTATTAATTTGGGCAGAAAAAGACAAAATGATACGGTATTTCATTACAAACTAAAAATTCAATATTTACAAATTTGGAATTAGTCAGAAAGTTACAGAGAGTACAAAAAATTACAAAATAGGACAGAAATTTTTCTGCGGTTTCCAATATCCATTATCGTGTTTAGTAGTTTATTTAATATCATTCACAAATAAACAAAGAGTTAATGAGATCATAAATTACAGTAGTTTTACGAAGATTTCTGTCATTCGCCTTTTTTTCTTTCCTTTTTGTTTTTATTAAAAGTGCTTTAAAATAGTTCTTTCTTTCTCCCTTTTTTTCAATCAGTTTTTTATTAGTTTATATCTTTAAGTGGTTGGTCGCAATAAATTTTTTTATCTCGTCTTTTTTATTTTATTCCCGTTTATATTTTATGATATCGAAAAGCAAAACATAAATGTATATTCGAAATTACAATTCCCTTTAGTTATATAGACGAAGTTCGTCTTCCTTTTTGCATTTATAAAATCCGTTTTTTTAAAATTTAATATTTCAAAAATATTTTTTTAGATGTCAACAAAAAATGATAAATATTCGTTTATTGAAAAAACTTTTACAACCTCCGAGAATCAATATTCCAATCTAAATTTAAATCAAAACAAAAAACCTCCATTTTTAATTACTGTTCAATCTTATAGCAAACCAAATAATGATGATAAATATTATGGTAAAAAAATTGTTGCTGCAGTTCACAAAAAAAAATTCGGCAACATTAATTTTTTGTGTTGAAAATTTTTTAAAAAGGTTACGGTAATAAAGCTGATTTACTTTTTTTTCTTGGATCAAAAAAGGCTTTAACGAAAAAATTGATATTTATAATTTTTACGTGGAACTGCAACAACAAAATATTTGATAATTATAAAGAAAAGGAAAAAAAACAATTATGGAATAAATCTTTTAAAGCCTCTTCTTTTACAACTTTTAATGAAGAAAACAATTTAAAAAACCGATGGAAAAATGAAAATACTTTAAAAACCATCAATAAAAGCATCATTTCTCTTCATATTTCAGCTTATGAAAATTCAATTGAAGCTGCTGAATCGGATTTGTTGGGCAATGAAAATATTGAAGGATTAAAAAAAGAAAAATTTGGATCAATTAAAAAGCAATGCTTTACTGATAGTTTAAAATCTCGAGTAATATAAAAAACAAAAACAAATTGTAATTCATTTAATTTTTTTACAGAATCCATTTGAATTTCCAAGACAACAAAATGGAGATCAAAGAAATAAACCAGAAGTTATGCAATTAAAAGCATTGTATCCACAAGAAAAAAGTGAAGAAATGGATAGAATTTCAACAAAAATTTATACAATTCCATCAATTCGTCGTTCAAAAGCAGCAAATTCAAACAAAAAAAAGTCAACTCAAAAACAACAAAAAAATTTTGAAAGTGAAACCGCTGCATCTCCAACTTTAGAAGATGAAGAAAAACATGGAGAAAAGCGAAGAAAAAAATCTGATGAACAAGGACAAGACAATAGCAGCAGAAAAATTTTATCACCTTCAAAATTAAAAAATAAAAATAACAAAAATGAAAGTTCAGCAGTAGAAAGTATTAAAGAAAATTCAAAGAAAGCAAAAACAGGAACGGGAAAAATGTTGTTGTCAAAAGATCAAATAAAAACTCCTGAACCTATTCAACCCCCACCACCACCACCTCCGCCATCACAACAACAACCTCAATCAACATCTAAAAATTCTTCAAATCAACCTCAACAGAAACAATCAGCACAACTACAACCACAACAACAACAATTAGCAACTGATCCAACCCAAGCTTCTTCAGCACCAGCAGCTCAAACACAAGAGCCAACAGCAGCAAGTATAAAACAAAAGAAAAAGAATTCAATTTCCCCACAGCCAACACTTTCACCATCAACACAAAAATCAATGAATAAAAAAGTAAAATCTGGAAGTTTAATAAAAAATAATAGTGCATACAAAAGTACAAATGCAGCAGCACCAAATTTAACCTCTCATTCAAATACAATTCGAGATGTTCCATCACTGAAAAATGCAAACTCTGAATCTTCGCATAAAGCTGCTTCAGCACAATCAACAAAAACTACTGCTGCCATCGAATTGGATGAAGAAACGTAAGTCGCCTACTTTGTTGTTGTTTTTTGGGTTTCAAAAATGCCACGGCACGGTGATATTTTAAAAAACAATAAAAAATGAAATTAAAAATGTTTGGGGATGGGAAATGCCAAAGGAAAAAAATATCCCCATTCCCCAAACGGGGACACCCGTGGGGGAACGAGGGTAACTTCTTCCTTTCTATTTTTGTGTTTAAAACCTTCAAATTTTTTAGGCTTGTTACAAAAGTTAATTTAAATTCAAGAAAAGCTCCACATATTTTTTGTTTTAATATTCGTTGGATTTTACTTTTATGGGGATTATTGCTTTGTTGCTATGATTCAACAATGCTTGCAACAAATATTTTTAATGATGTTGTTTTCCTAAAATTTACATATCATTATGTCTTCTTTTTAACACTTCTCTCTGGACCTGCGCTATTTTATTTAATGATCTCAGAAAAAGTTTCAATTATTTGTTGGAAAATTCATATTTCATGTCAGGTACGAATTTTGGTTTTTCGATTTCGAGAAGAAAAAAATATTTCGACAATTTCGATTTTGGCTCTATGAATTTCGATTTCGAAGTTCCGGATTCAGAAATATATAAGTTCCCAAATCATTTTAGATATTCCGAGTTATAATGAATATTTATCTTTTTGTTGATTATTATTTTGCATTTTTGGATTCTTTGGAAGATTTAATGCCATATCATCAACAAAAAACAATAATTCAAAATGAAACTAAATGGATTCAAGAAACAAATAATAAACCAGAAATTGAAAAACAAATTCGAACATATTTTGCTGTATTTTTGTCGCTGCTTTCTGCAATAACCATTTTAACAATAATTATGTTTGGTTTTGCAATTAACGTATATTATTTTGAAAAGGAAGCGCTTAAACGAAAACGTGAAAAATGGAGAAATCGAATAAATAAAATTTTGGATTCTCATCAAGTTTTTATTCCACCTGAAACTGAAGAAATGATGTCATCGGATATTGTTTCAAGTACAAAATATTCTTATATTTCTAAAAAACCAAATAAATAACTTTTTTGTTTTGTAATTAATTGTTAAAAGATACCGCATTTTATTTGTCAAAGATATTACAAAAAAAACTATACATAGATTAATATAATACAGAAAAGAGATCCCAAAAATTTTCAAATTTTGGTTGTAAGAAATATGCACGAGAAAAAACCCCTATTAACAAATAAAACTCACAAAAACAATTTTAACGCTTCTTATTTTTCTTTTTATGTTGTTGAGGCTTTGTTTGAACTTCAATTGAACTACCTTGAATTTCTTGCTCTGTAACTTCTTCACCATCAAGGGACATTTGAATTTTTGACTGTGCTTCAAAATGCATCATTAAATCACCCAATTGCTCACGCAAATCTCGAATTTCATTATTATTCTTCCAAATTAATTCTTCTTTTTCTTTTTGTAGCGCATCTTTATCAGCACGAACAAGCTTTGCAATTTGTTGTTCATCTTGAAGTTCTTTTTGTAACTTTTGTAGCTTTGAATTTGCAGTTGCAAGCTTTTTTTCCAGCGATTCTTTTGCTTGTTTCATACTTTCAAGGTTTGCTTTCAATTGTTGACATTCAGCTTTTGTTTCATTTAATTCTGTTCTCATTACATTCATGTCATTATTCATTGAAGTACGATATCCATTCATTGATTCTTCCATTGCATGAAGTTTATCTTCAAAAAAATTTCTTTGTTTATCCAATTGTTGTGTTAACATGCATAAATATTCCGTTTGAATATCATCCAATTTATCAGATTGTTTCTGCAAAAAGATTACTGTAAGAGAAAAACAAGTTCGACAAAATCTTACATCATTTTCACTTTTACCAGCTTCAATTTCAACAAGTTTACCATCTTGAGCATTTTGAATTATTCGATGAACAAAATTATCTCCAGCATAATCCCATACAAGATTTCCACCAACTAAAATTAAGACTAATGAATATTCTCTACAAAATCTCACCTTGCAAAGCAAAAGTATGACCAGTAGTTTCAAAATGTTGATTGGCATGCGCTGAAACATATCTTCCACATCCAACATATCCACATACTAAACACATCCATAAATCTTGTCCATTATTACATGTTGAACATTTTTGTGTATCAACTTCTTCAGGAGTTTGAGTATGTCGACAAACAGGACAAGTTGTATCACTCCATTGTTGTAAACATTGAACATGAAAAGTATGATTACAAAGAATTGTAATAACACTATCATCCAAACGTTCTAAGCAAACAGTACATGTTGGAAGTTCAGTTAAATCTTCCCTTGGAAGAGAGCCACCACTTCCTTCGGAAGTTGTTTCAATTCTTTCAACAAACATTAAATTACAACGTTCATCTCCGAGCATTTCATTAAAATATGATCCATTATATTTTGCATAAAAAGCCATAGTAGATCGATAAGTTTTAAATTTAAGAATAACCATATATTGATTATGTGTAGAATCACGTATAATTTTCATTTCACTAATATTTTCAGTTGGTTGTACAAAACTAATTAATTCAGAACATGAAAGATATGCCGGAACTCCAAGCATACATAACAATGAACAATTATCATTTTGTGCTGTTGCATCATTACTAAAACAAAAGAAGGACTTTAGATAATGAAAGATGCTATGATGGCTTACCTTGAACGATAGAAATGTAAAATGCCTTCAGTCTTTTCAACAAGTGGATTGCCGCAAAAGTATGCCAACTTTTCAGTACCTATAATACTTAGAGATTAATAAAGTTTATAAAAGATATTCAAACCTTGAGGTTCCATCGAACTTGCACGTTCACTACCTTGAATTGAACTTGTTGTACTTGATGGTTCTAAACTAAATGAGCCCTTTTCTTCTCCAGCTTTTTGTGGCTTAAATGTTTCAACAACAACTTCAGCATATTTTCGTCGACCAAAGCAATTTTCTTGTGTTGGTGCAACTTTTTGTGCTTTGCCTTTTGCTGCTTCTGGTAATGTTGGTGGAGTTGTAGTTGTAGCACTTGAATTTGTTGTTGCAGAAGATTGTGAAGCAGACATTCGAGATCGACCCGCTCCTGCTGCTGATTTTCCACCTGCTGTTGTTGGTTTCATCTTCTTTAAGGTGTCAGTAAAATCTATTGAAGAATCTAAAATATATGTACAAATTAGCATACAATGCAATGTAAGAAAAAAGAAACAAACCGTTAGCAAGTTTCTCAAATTCAAAGTTAATTCTTGGAGCAGAATTTGCAATTTCCAATACAATTGAAATCGGGACAATACTTTGCATTCGTTATTTTAGTAGCTGCTGTGGAAATTCAAAAAAAATTTAAAACAACATGAAAAAAAGAAGAAAGAATTTTTTGAGTGAAATTTTGCGTTTTAATTTTTTTTCTGTTGAAAAAAAAGCGAAGAGAAGAAACGAAAAAATCTTGAAGCGACTTTAATCTTTTTGTCTAAAAAAATGTTAAAAATTTTTTAACAAAAAAATGTTTAAAAAATACTGGTTTTTTTCAGGGTCTCCACCGTCCCATTATCGATTTTATCCGTCCCTAGCTCGCGTGCGCTTAAATTAATTAATTTAAAAAATCTTTTTTAACAAAAAGTTTAGATTTATGCTCCTCTACATCTTCCAAGTCTTTTGAAATTAAAATATTTTGCCGTTCCATTTTTACAGCCAGGGACGGATGCAAGGGACGGATGCAAGGGACGTTTCCCTTTTTTCATCCGTCCCTGGCTGTAAAAATGGAACGGCAAAATATTTTAATTTCAAAAGACTTGGAAGACGTAGAGGAGCATAAATCTAAACTTTTTGTTAAAAAAAATTTTTCAAATTAATTAATTTAAGCGCACGCAAGCTAGGGACGGATAAAATCGATAATGGGACGGTGGAGACCCTGGTTTTTTTGCTTTGATAATTTTTAACATTTAAATTTCACAGTTCAAATTTAAGATTAAAATTTTCTTTGAAGCTTTTACCTTAAACTCGTTAAATTGTATCCGTTAAAAGTTCAACAATTGCGAATAATACAAATGACATTAAAAATTTTTAGGTTTTTTGTGTCTGCATTTGATTACAGAGTATAACAATAAATTTATATTAATAGTAATTATTTTTTATTACGTGTGCTTTTTATAATAATAATATTTGATTTTTTACATTTATGTTTAATTTCTCACAAAAAAAATTATTTTTTTGTGAGAAATTAAGTAGGCCTGTGCAAAAACGAAGAAACTTTTTTTTCAAAAAAATTTTTGAAGAAGAAAAAAGATTTTCTTTCGTTTCGAGAAAAATTTCTTAACGCTTTTTTAAAATGATGTTGAGGATATACTTGTGCATTCATAAAAATGTCAAGAAACTCTTCATTTAGTGTTTTTTTAGAAAGGTTATTATTTAAAAAGCTCAAATATATCCTGTTTTAAGATGTTATAATGCAAATTTACTCAAAAGATAACTTTAAAATGAAAAAAACAATGTTTTTTCCAAAAAGTTTTGTTTGAGGTCTTCATAATATTTGCAAGTGCATCGAGATGAGAGCGAATGAGTCTCTAGATTTTTAATGGGGTGTTGGTAATAAAAAAATACATATGTAGGAAAAATATAGGAATTTCCGAAGACTTCCGAACAAAGTTATAGATCAAACAATGTGAAATTTGATGTAAAAGTCAGCATTTTTGAGATACCATTTGTTTTTTTAATTATATGTCTGCTTTTATGAAGGATTTTTGTTTCTTTTTATGCACATTTAATTTTTCTAATGTATTAGATGCCAACAACTTTGAAGGAGAAGGACGAATCGATAACCTATGAACTGCAGAACCTTGATAATCGATTTACAAATCTCAATCTTAACCATCCAAGTTTATGTATATTTAATGTTACAAGTAATATAACCTCTGTTTCTAAAATTAAGGTGTACAATGAAGAACAAAACTATTACAACGTCCGTCAACATTACACCGTGTTTCATAAAAACAAGTTTATTTTAAAAAAGGGTTTAAGACAAAATATATACAAAAACAAAATAAAATAACTTATCGAAGCTTTCTAGTTGTATTAATTCCACCAAATCTCAATATTTTTGCCATTTCATCTTCAGGTTCTTCTCCTTTGGCCTCTTCTTCTTCTTTATGATGTCGCTTTCGATGTACTTCTTGCTTTTGCCGACGTAAATATGCCATCTTTGCTTGCTCTTCTTTTACTGCTTCTTCTTTTTCATTAGCATCCTACTTTTTATTCTTTTGTAACACTAAAAATAGATATATTTAATACAAGCAACAATGGGTAAAAAACATACAATCAGCTTTCTTTGCAGAAAACCGATTTACAACATCATCAACAGTGCTTCGCTTAGCTTTCATTGAAAAAACCAAGTTTAATAAAGTTCACAATAAAATCCACCAGATTCTTCTGTTGCTGTTTATTTATTGATTTTTACTTGCTTTCCAACTTTTGATACCAAATCAACCTAAAAATATATAATAATTACTTATTAAAAGATTATAGCATTACCTTTTCATCACGAGCTTGAAGTAATTCACGACGAGGTTTTGGACTTTTTGGCTTTTCTTTGCTCTTTTTTGCTTCCAATGTAGATTTTTCTTCTGCAAGATGTTCATTGGCTTCTTTTTATATTTTAATTTGTACAAAAAAATTGTTTTTGATGAGTCAAATTTATTAATAAAGTTTAATAATAAAATTTCAAAAAAATTGTCTGGTTTACAAAAAATTTCTCGAAACGAAAATGAAAGCTGATTTTTTGTAGATGAAAAAATTGAAGAAAAAAAATACGATTCTGAATCTTGCATTTTTTGAAGCCGTCTTAATTTATTTTTGATTATTTCTTTTACTTAGCATTTTAAAAATAAAAATTCCAATATTTTGAGACCTAGGTTGCTTAAAACAACGTTGGATAAGCAAAAATATATGGAAAAGTAGTTTTTTTTTGCACAGGCCTAAAATTAAGTTTTAATTTTTCAAAAATACAGTAGTCTTCATTAAAAAAATTTTTTTATTGTTGTTTTACTAAAATACAAATATAATACACAAAAAATTATTAGATAGTATTAGTATGACTTGGATTTGTTGTTAAGCTGATTACTGTAGTTTTTTCTCGAATTTTGAATTTTTTGTAAATATATTTAAAAGTTTCTTGCCGCAAACTTGGAATCATAATTAAAATTGTCCAAACTGGTGTTAAATAATACCAATCTAACATAAAACTTTGAGCTTCAAAAAATCCAGATTTTATACTTTGATTTGTTATTGCTCGAATACAAATCTATAGTTGTTTTTTGTTTAAATCGGATATACAAAATTTGATAAAACTTACAAAATAAATAACTTCCAACATTAAATTAAAAAGATTATAAAGTGCAATAATGAGCAATTTAAATTCTGGAATTCCACGTCTTTGAAAGAGCGGCTTTATTCGATCTTCTCGATGTTGTTTTAAAAGAACAAAAATTGTTGTTCCAAGCATAAGCAAATTTAAGCCCCCACAAACAAAAATTAGGATCCCCATTGTTGAGGCCATATGGACCTTTAAAAGGGATTAATTTTATATTTTTAAATTAAGATAGTTGGTTTAGTGAAATCGAAATTTCAATTTCAAAAATGCCGAAATACCGAAATTTCGGTTTTTCTATTTTGGACGAAAAAATAATTTCGGTATTTCGATATCGCAGAACGCGAAATACGCTAATAAAATTACGTAAAAAACTTTTTTACGGAAAAATATTCTTTTTTTTTTTAACACAGAAAAAAGCTTACAAAATATGCCGGTGTTAAAGCGTCAAAAGTATGATACGCTTCTGTCGATCCAAAATTCTGAATTCGGCATTTTCGAATTGGTTGAAATCTCAAAAATAAATGCCATGTAAAACATATTGGAAAAAGGAAATAAAATCCAAGGATTGGTTTTGTCCATTTTCTCCAAAACTATAAAAATTTTTAATTTTTATTACAGTTTTAAATTTGGCAAAACTAATTACTTCTGTATCGTAATAGAAAAACACGATAGAAATAAATCGATTAAAATTTAAAACAACAGAATTCAAAAGTGCCATAACAGTAAAATATATTTGTATTGCGTAAAGCCATGACGAAATTATTCCGTCTTCAGAAATCCATGAAAATATCCAATCAAAATATGTTACTCGAACAAGTTCATTCATGAATAGCAAAATTATCCATGTTATTAAATCCTATAAAATGGCTTTAAATTTTACTAAGATTTCAAATTTATTTTATTTCACAAAATTTTGGTTAAAAAAAGAAAAAATTTTCCAAGTGCTTGCAACATGCAAAAAACTGATGCATGTTGCTTGCAGTTAAACACTCTTTCTCATTTTTTATCCTTAATTTTTTAAAGCTCAAACTTACAATCAATAAAGTCCATGATAAAAATGTATAAAATGGCCCTTGAAACATTTTTCTACCCTTTTTTGACCATAAAACTTTTAAAACTGAAATAAAAACGACAACTGATGGAATTCCATATATCAATGGAATCATATATTCAATTTGCCATCTTTTTGAATCAAAATTATCTGCAATTGATTTTGGTTGTTTTCCAATACAGTACACAGTTTCAGCTGTATAATTATTTGTTGACATTTTTCTTTTTTGAATAACAGATCCTGAATCAGCTAAAAAAATCTTTTAAAGGAGGCGGACCCTTTGATCCATTTTTAAAAAAAAAGGATTTCGAAATATTTCTTTTTTTTTTCCAAACCATCGATATTCGTGATCAGGGTGACTCTTGAAACGAAAATGCAGCTTCCATTGTTTTTGTTTTTTTAACAAAGGAAATATTTTTTCGTTTCAAGAGTCACCCTGATCACGAATATCGATGGTTTGGAAAAAAAAAGAAATATTTCGAAATCCTTTTTTTTTTAAAAATGGATCAAAGGGTCCGCCTTCTTTAAAATAAAATGAAAATTAACCAAAAAACATTTTTAAAAAATTTTAAAAAATTTATTTGGAAAAATTACAGTATGAAAAAAGTAAACTCGGAAATGTTTTTTTCACTATAGAATTTTTACAAAATCATAAAATTAATATTTTTGAATTCAAAATCTTTAAGTTTCTGGAGCTTTAAAAGTTTTTAAAAAAAGGAAACTCCACCTTTAATTTAATTGCTCCCTTTTTTTAAATGTTAAAAGTTAATAAAAACCCCGTAAATATAGTTGTTTAAAAAAACCCGTGAAACAAAATTATATATATTTAAGAAAAAAGAAGATAAAAACATAAATATTATTCACAAACTTTTACGTTTTTGCAAAAAACAAATCATTTTAAAAGCTTGAATTAAATATAATTTTATAATCAAACTAAAAACTACTGTGTGTTTTAACACCAACGTAAAAAATGTAAAAGATGATTTAAGCAAAGCTTTGAAAAAAAATATTGCGCAGCTTTTTTTAAAAATCATATTTGGGCTTAAACAAAAAGTTCAAAAAGTTCAATCTTTCAGCGTTTCTTTAAGTTCATAAATATTTGAGACATTTATTGTTTCAATGAATTGTAAAAATGCCACAAAAGCTTAAACTTTAATCTAAAAACCTTTTTTGCAATATTCTTAATTTACCAACTTCGTTCTTTGATTTTATATGGCAATCGACAATTTTATTTTGGAATAAAAATGGAAAAAAGTACAAAAAACAAAAGAATTATAAATGCTTTTGTAAAAATACAACTTTTGTTTTTCAAGTACTTTTTAAAAAGTTTTTAAAAGCAGTTAAAATTGAAGTTTAATCATTTATTTAAAAGAGCGATAATTAAGAATAATCAAACAAATGCTACTTTTAATTAGAAATAAGTAAAAAGCAACTAGAAAAAATGAGGTGCTTTTTAAAAGTGCACATTCTGTTTTTACTGAACTAATTCCTTTATCAAAATTCAAACTCTTAGCTTCATTTCCAATGAAGATTTCATACAAATTTGATCAAAATTCATATTTGACAAAATATCATTTTATATGATATTTTCAATATGCTTTTGAAAAAACAAATATGTTTTTAAAAAATCTTACATAATCTTTTACAAAGTTAAAATGGATAGGTTTTGTATTTTGAAAAAATGACATTTTAAATCCGTCACAGTTTTATTTTTTATGTTTTTAAAAAATAAAGTCGAAAATGTCAAAGCAGTCTACAATTTAGAATTACATAATTAAAAATTAAATTACAACTGTTAAAAAATTTTATTAAAAAATATTTTTTAAACATTTTGAAACAATTTAATATACAATTACCAAAAAGCTAAACACATGACATTGGGAAAGGTTACAGTAATCTTTATTACCGTTCATTTGCATCCACATCCATTTTGTTGTTGCTGTTTTGGACAAGGTAAAACAATATTTTTAATACATGCATTTGGGCAGTTATTTGAAGATTTACAGCATCGACATTCTTCAACACATTTGCATCCATTATTGTTGTTATTTGGTGGAGTTCCACAACTTCCACTATTACATTTTGGTGGTGGAGGTGGATAATTTGGGATTGATGGTGGTCGTTGAGGGGGGTATGGGAGATATGGTGGGTATGCAGGATAAGGAGGATAAGGGGGATATGGTGGAAACAATGGACCACCACTAAATCCAAATCCAGGACCACCATAGAAGCAACATGGACTTATACATGGTAAAATTGGTGGAACAAAACAGCCACCAATTGGAAATCCACAGCCTATTCCGCCTGCACCTCCAAATTCTCGCCCTAATCCACCGCCACTAAAGCCGCCTCCCAGTCCACCTCCGAATCCTCCACCTCCAAATCCGCTCCCACCAAATCCTCCACTGCCAAGTCCACCACCATAAATACAACCATTACAAAAATTAATAAAATTTAAAACAAAAATTATAAAAATTTCAGTTGTCATTTTTTTAATCCACAATAATTTTGTCTGTTTTGGTGCATATAATAAATTTGAGTACAGCTATAAAAACATAAATCTCTGTTTTTGAACTAGTTGTACATGATATTTTTAGTTAACCAGATAACTTGAAGATTGATCTCCTTTTTTGAACAGGTTGTTACTTTTGAAAGACAGACATAATTCAAAGCAAGATATTATATTTTTAAGTTTAAAAACTTTTTTTTGAAATGAACAAATCACTTGAAAAGTCATTGAATTTTTGTGTTGACGACTTTTTAAGTATTTCAAAAAGCGACAAATGTTTGATTGAGTCATTTTTTGATAGACTGTATTTGTTCTTTTAAAAAAGAACAATAAACAAATAAGGATTCAAGAAATCCAAGGAAATGTTCATGTTTGCATTCTTCTTTTTTTTCAATTTTCTTTAATCAATTTATTTGTTCTTTTCTTATCAGTTAATTAATTACTTTAATTCATAGAAATTTTGATGAATGTGTTTGAATCAAAAACCAGAAAATGACCATCTCTTAATTGTTTTGTTATTTGTTTAAAAATTGTGAAAGATAAAACTTATAAAAAATAATACATTTTATTTTAACAGAAAAAAATGATAGTCACCAGGAATGAAATAATTAAATAAAAGATTTTACAAAAAATGTTACAAAGAGTAGAGATCAATAAATACATCAAAAGTTAATTTATATAAATATGTTTAACCAAGGACAAGGCCGCTGTCAGCATTTGCAGATGGATCAATTGTAACACGTTCATTGCCAGATGAAGAAGATGAAGATGAATCAGCAGCTTCAGTTCCTTCACCAGGTTGTGCACCACCAAATAATGGTCCTGACGAACCGGATGAAGATGTATTATGAGATTCAGAAGCGGATGAATCTTGTGATGGTTGTTGGGCTTGTCCACCTCTTGGTAGCCCAGTTAAATCTTCACCATTTGATGATGTTCCTTCTTCAGATGGACCAGATGATGGTTGTTGTGATTGAGATGCATCAGGTGAAGATGAAGCAGAATCGGAACTTCCATCATTATGAAAAACTCGACTACCAGTTAAATCAATATTTGGATCAAGTGGAGCATTATCAGATGTTGGTGGAGGAGTTCCTGCCCCATCAAATGTTTTCACACCTTCAGCAACTTTATTTGTTGGTTCAACATTAACTAGTGGAGGAGAGAAATTATTTCCAGTTGTTGGACCACCAAGTCTTTCACCAAATGTTGATGGATTTGGTTGTGGTTGAGATTCAGCAGCAGATGAACCATCAAATCTTCCACCAAATGGTGAAGAAGGAATTGGGCCTTGATTTGATTGTGGTTGTTGATGGAAGCCACCACCTTGTTGTTGGGGTCCTTGCCAACCTTGTGAACCTTGTCCTTGCCAATTATCACCACCAGTATTATCAATATTAGAAGGCCTTCCATATCCACCATGTGGTCTTCCATATCCTCCATTAGGTCTAGCATATCCACCTTGTTGTTGTTGTTGTTGTCCATATCCTCCTTGTTGTTGTCCATATCCACCTTCATTGCCATAGCTTGGTCTACCATATCCGCCATGTGGACGTTGATATCCACCTTCAGGTTCATCATAATATTGTCTAAAATCCAATAAAATAAAAATCTTTTAATTGTTTTAAAGTAGAATTACCGATCAAATGGCCATGCAAGTGCAACAGCAATTAATGCAACAAAAACAACAAATTTGAAAGCCATTTTTAAAAAACTTTAAAAAACCTTTGAAATTGATTTGATTTGAATTTTCAGTCAATTTTTATTTTTCTTTTATATCAAAATTTTTATTTTGTTTTTTTTTTTGAAAGGCGGTGAAAGAAAGAAAAGGAGGCGATCGCCTAATTCAAAATACGTCATCAATTTTTCTTTTTTACATTTTTCAATCAACTTTCTCTTCAAAAAAAACTGTGTTTTAAAAAATCATGTACCCTTACTTTTTTGTTATTGCGTAAATTCAATCAAAGAAAAGAAAAGAAATGAGCAACTTTGAATTTGTCAAAGAAAGTTTGAAAACCATATTTTTTTTGGAAAAAAAGAGAGTGAATTTTTGAGTCAACCGGAAATTTCTGTCCAAAAACAATAATTAATTTTTTCTTTGTTTTGAAAAATTTATTATGTGTCATTAAAGTTCGGTAATGATTACCCTTGAAGTTTGGGGGAAGGTGAAAGTCATCAAATTTTAGTTTATTGGGTTAATGTCATTGAACTGTCAAAAAAACAAAAGTTCGTTTTTGATTTTAAAAAACAGTCAAAATATTATTTGTGTCTTTTTGTAATACATTTGTAAATATTGCTATTTTTATAAAAAAATTTTTTCAAAATATTAATTTTATTTTTTCAAAAAGAGTAATTTTAACATTTTTTTGTTTTAATTTTTGCTGCTATATTCTATTTTTGACACAATTTTCAATTTCAACCTTATCATTATTTTTTTCCTTTCAACCGTAGCTTTTCAGATTTCCCGTTTGCGTTAAAGTATACTAATTATTAAAACCTTTTTATAAATTCTGTGCCATTATTAAAGAATTAATTTGTGATATCCTTTTTCAATGTTTTTAAAACTTGCAAAAACTGAAAAGCTTGTGTTTACTAAAACTTAAAAAAATCAAAAATAAAGAAAGCAAATAAAAGAAAAAAAAATAAATGTGTGTAAAAAAATAACATAGCACAAAACAAAAAAAAAAGAATACTGTAAAACTTTAAAAAAAAAGGATGTTGTAAAACAAAAATTAAAATTAAAAATGAATTTTTTAAACAAAAAAATATAAGACTTTTCACACCAAAAAAACAAGAAAAAAAAGTATTAAAAAATATAAAAAAGAACTAAAAAATATGTGCAAAAATTAAAAAATAAAAAAAGAAGCAAAATTTTGAAACAAATATTTGAATAAATTTTTTTTGAAATTTGGATTTTTTATTTTTTAAAAACGATAATTTTAAAATTTAAATATATATTTAACAAGGAAAAAAAGTGATATAAAAAAGACGATGAAATTTAAAAATTTTCTGTGACTTGCTCGAATCATAATTTTATTTTTGATGATTTGACTGAATTGGGTTTTGACCGGTTCGAAGTTTTTGTATGTGTGTAAAAAATTATATAGGATTTGCACATATTATTTTTTTAATACATTTGTATATATTTTTGATGAAAGAATCATTTGAATTGAAAGTGAGACTTTTTTGACATTGAAGATATTTAAATTCCTGCAGGATTTGCATTTTTAAATGAAACCTAAAAAATAATGTTGTTGAAGAAATATATTTCTTTCATCATTTTGGTAGTTACAGTATACCTGTATTGTTCGACCATTGACAGATGCGCCATTTAAAGTTCCAACTGCAGCATATGCTTCTTCATAATTTGCCATTGTAATAAGTCCAAAGCCTCGGCATCTTTCAGTTGAATCTTTAACCATCTATAAAAATATGGCATTTATAACTGTTATATTTTATTCCAACTCCAGAGTCAACTCTGGATTCAGAAACCGATATCAGCTTGTTTGACACTGAATTCGAATTAGAATCTATGAAGAAAACTCTAAAGTTGGAGCCAGTTCATTTAGCACCAGAGTCGGAGCCAAATGAGCTGGCTCCGGTATAAGGTTTAAAGAACTAAAACTAACCTTCACACTTAAAACAGCTCCAAAAGGTCCAAATAACCGATATAAAATTGATTCTTCAGCTTCACTTCCAAGATTTGCAACAATAATTGTAAATCCACCAGATGGAGAAGTTGAACGTGGAATGCCATTTGTTACACCATTTGGATTACCAGCTGATAGCCCAAAGCTCTGACCTACAGAGCATGGCACACCTGCAGCAGCAAATGCAGCCAATTGTGCTTGTGCCTGTGTTGCAGCATTCCCAGCAGCAGCCATTTGAAGCAATGCAGCATTTGTTGCAAAAATATCTTGAGCTGAATTTCCTCCAAGTGTGAAAGTTGAAGGTTGAGTTGCCGTTAATGGGGAATATCGTAATGCTCCAAGTTGGGATGTATGCCGTACAGGACCCCCTGCAGCATTTGCTGTTGCAGCACTATTTCGGCGAAGAACGCTTGTAAGTGGAAGAAGTGCTTGTGCCGCGGCAGCCATTGGAGTTACAGCTGCTGGAGAAGTTAAAGCTCCTAGATTTGTTAAATTTGTTGCCATCTGTTGTAAAACTGCTCGATCTCTTGCACCTGGGCTATTTGCAAATTTTACAGCAATTTGTTCTGTAAATCCTGGTGGAGTTGTTCCATGCACTTTTTCAATTGCATATTCAGCTTCAGATTTTTTATCGAATCTTACAAATCCAACACCTTTGCTTAATCCTATAACGAAAATTACGGTAATATATTTTATACTTATATATAAAAAAAAGTAGGCATACCTGTAACATTATCAAATAATATTCTTGAAGTTATTATCTTTCCATATGGACGAAAAATTTCAACAAGCTCTTTAAGCGTCATCTGTTTTGGTAATCCGCTAACATAGAGATTTGCACCTTTTATGCATTCATTACTTGGTCGGGCAAATGAAACCTACAAAAAATTACAATTATTTAAATTAAAATTTTACAATCTTGCTTTTTTACAAATAACTAAATATAGAAAAAACAATAATAAAAAACAGAGTTTTAAAAATTTTGGTGCAAAACTAAATATTTTTTTGAGTTGGTGGTGACGAACCTTAATAGTTTTATTTTGTAATCGAAGTCCATTAAAGCTTGTCATTGCTCTTTTTGCATCATCTTGTCGAACATAATTGACAAAAGCATAACCAAGGCTTTGGCCTAAAAAATTAAAAGAGAAAATAAAACATATAAAAAATTAGGTATAGAAACAAGAAGAAAAAAAATGTTTTCAAATAACAGCTTAAATTACTTTCTTCGAGAGAGATTTCAAAGAATGATGACATCATCTTAGATTACCCAAAATAAAAATCCAAAATTTTGAAAAAAATATAAAAACGGAATTTTCGAATTAAAACTAAATTCCAGGAAAAATAAAGTAAAATTAAAACTTGGATTTTTTGAAAACTTTTAAAATGATAACTAAGTGATTACGGTAGAAAAAATAAACAAAAAATATTTTCATTTTTCCCAGAAAAAAAAATTTTTTAAATAAAGAAATTTTAATAATAAATTAATAAAAGAAGTGCTGGACACAAATAAAAATTATAAAGGATAAATGGATATCCCATTGTTTTGAGTTAAAAGCTTACCAGTAACTTTATCTCGAACAAGTTTACAAGATTCTATTTCACCCATTGATGCAAAAAGTGCCCGGACTTCATCCTGATTCATATTTTGTGGTAAATAATTTATTATTAAATTTGTCATAAGCTCTCCAAGTTCAGCATTTGGAGATGGAGCTGTTGAAGTTGTTGCAGCTTGATCGCTACCATTTACATTTGTTGAAGAAAAATAATGTCCATTTATTATTCCACCATTTGAAGAAAGTGGATTATTAATGGAATTTGGTGGAGTTGTGGTTGTTGTTCCATTAATTACAACATCAATGGGCTTTCGATCTGTGGAAGAAGCCGCGGCAGCCGCAGCAGCAGCAGCTTGTTGAGCATATAAAATTGCTACATGTGTTGAATCTACCATATCCGCCCCCATGGCCATTTATGTATAAAAGTATTAATCTAAAAAAATATATTAAACTTTAACAAAAGATTTCATAAATATAAATATATATGTAAGCTGCTTCTATAACAACTCCCAAAACAAAATAAAAGGTATATATTGTTGAAATAAGAGAGGTAACACACGAATAAAAGAGAGAAAACACGTGAAATCTGAGCTCCGCGCAAAAAAATAAAAGTAGAAAAAAATTTTTTTTGAAGGTAACAAAAGATGATGGATGAAAGCCAAAAAGCAGAAGAGTTTTATAAAGACAGATGTTCATACAAAACAAAATAAAAAAGATAAAAAAATACAAAAAACTAAAAAAACCGTGAAAATGCAATAGAAAGTTTTTTGAAAAAAAAGAAGCGTATGTGAAAATTAACTTCTATTATAAATTTTTTTGAGGATCCAATTTTTAATACTTCAACAACATTTTTTTCCTTCTCCCAACTCTATCATCATCATTCCTCCCCTTTTTTGGTTTAAAAGGACATTTTTATAAAAATATCAACACTTCAATCATATACAATTTACATTTTACATTTGCATTAAAACACACACACACAAAGTGATGGCACTTATTGTTTTTTTCATCTATTGAAGAGGAACATCATCATCATCATCAACAACACTATCGATGTGTATGAAGAGGGGGAGATCCAGTCTGGAGTCCAAGGCAAAAAATGTATTTAATTTTTTTTGTTATAATTCCAAAAGAGAGAAAAAGAAAAATACACAAATCCGGTTTTTCCGTGAACATCATCACCATCATCCATGGAAGAGAGAAAAAGAACTCCGCCTTCAAAAGAAAAAAAATGAGCTTTGCTTTTTTTTATATTCGGCCCTCATTTTTTTGGCCGTCGTCGCCCGTGTAAAAAAAAATAGAAAACTTCCAATTTTATAGAGCCTATTTCAAAAAAGGGGGAGTCTATTCATGCGAGTATAAAGAAAAAAAGGACCTCAAAAAAGAAGAGAGATGATGACGAAAAGAATGAAATTGTCGTCGTTTCTGCTGTGAAGCGAGCTTGCAACTGCACAAATATATTTCTATTTTTTACAGAGTCCTTTCTTTTTTTTGTATTCAGAAGCGCGCGAGCGGAAACGTTGTTTGGGTTGTTTTCTTTCGTTCTTTCATTATATTTCAACGATTTTCACTTTTTTTCCTGTGGTCCTATTCTATTCAATTTCAATTGCAACAACTTTTTTTTTAAAAAATTGAAAAAAGGAGGAAATAAACTGTTTCTGAGGCAAATAACAATTTTATATGTTTTTAAAAAGAAGAAAGAAAGAAAATCATCAACACATTTTCTTAAGTCTAATATTATGGAATTTGATCCAACACTTATTTCAGAAGTGAAAAAAGGAAGGAAAAAAATAATAAGTGTGATCGGAAGTAAAATGTATTTGAAAGGTGAAAAGTACTTGAAAGAATATTTTTCTGTCAATATTGAAAAAGGTATCCTTGTATGGGCAAAAATGTGGGAAAAAGTGTTTATAAAAACACGAACAAATAAGCTTGAATTTGTCTTTTTTAAAGTTTGTAAGTAACAAAAATCAAATATAAAAAGTAAATTTTACATGAAAAAAATTATTTAAAAAAATTTAAAATTGCCATAATTTAACTCTCAAAAATACAAATTATGATTATTAAAGTTTGAAAAAAGCCACAAAAACTCAAGCATCAGCGACAATTATAAAAATAATTACTATCTTCCTTTTTTATAAAATTCCACTAAAAGTTACTTTCTCTCTCTTTTTCTACAGTTATATTTATTACCTCCTTTTTTAAAATTTTACTTACACTTTTTATGATTAGTTTTCTTCAACTTTTTTTCTCTTTATTTTATTTATGGCAAATCAACACAACAAAAAAACAAAGTTGTCCAAAAAAACTCTTGAAAAAAAACTTGTTTTTAAGTTTAAAAAAATTTTTTGATTTAAAAGTAACTAACATTTTTTGAAAAAAATTTGTGTATTTTGAAATATCAAACATTCATTCAATTTTCTTTTGATGACACTTTTTTTCTCGTCCACGATATAATTTTTTTTATATTAAAATCGGTTTAAAAAAAGGAAACATGCGACATTTTCAAATGAGCAATAACAAAAAAAAATTTAAATTATTTTTTTATGATGAGTTTATGGGGTTTTATTTTCGGTGTCATATTAACATTGACAAAATAAAAATCATTGTTAAAACAATTATAAATTATTTTTTTTCAAATAAAAAAAAGAAGCGGAAACAAAAGATAATCCGATTTGTTTTTGAATATAAAAAAAATATTGGAGGGTTTTTAGTAAAAATATAAGTTTTTTTGATGGTCCAAAAAAAGAGAAGAAGAGTGATCGAAAAATAAATAAAAAATAATGAAATGTGATCGAAAATAAAACACCTGGCCTCAAAAATCAATTTGTACAAAAAAGGGAAAATAATAAAAAAACGCAACAAAAAAAAGGTTAATTTAATAAAGTTTTTGAACGCTTTGTTTTTAATTTGAAAAGATGTTTTAATGGTGGAAGAAAAGATGGCAGAATGAAACAAAATTGTTGAAATTTATTGCAATAAATAAAATGACAACATTTTTTAAACAAAAAATGATTAAAAGTATGTAAAAGACATTTTTTGAACATTTTTTAAAGCTATTTTTAAATATTCACTAAAATAGTATTTCAAATAGCTTTTTGGCATGCAATAATATTTTGCTTAAAATATCTTTAAACGAGATACTGTAGCTTTTTTTGATATCCAAGAAAGCAATTTTAAAAACCTTTTTTAACTTTTTTTTTTAATTGAAATCTATAGAAAGAAAATACAAAAATTGGCGTTTTCATTTTGCACTTTTAAACATAAAAATTTGTACTTCAAGTATTTTTAAAAATTACTCGTTCTTTAATAAATTATTCATGAAAGTTTTACAAAACTTCAAAAGTGTGCGTAAAAAAATAAGCCTTTAAAATTAAGAAAAATATCTCATATAACATTTCCGGTCACTTTTTTTAAATATATCAATTCCATCAATTCTTTAATTTTTTTGTTGACACAAAACTGGTAAAAAAATAACCAAAGTGGAGATTTTTTAAACCTCCCGTGAGAATAGTTGCCGCTTTATTTTGAGTAAAAGAAGACAGAAAACAGACGGAAGAAAGGCATTTAAAAAAAAGGAATGGGTTTCTTTCAATTTTAAAGCTTGCTTCTTCTTTTAAAACTTAATTGAAGTAATTTATTCAACAAAAAAAGGGAAGAAGATATACAAATTCATTTTTTCTTATAAAAAGAGATGTTTAATTGGCTCAATTTTTTCGAACATGTTGGAGAGAGATATGGAGAGATAAAGAGATGAAAGAAGTGGATGAAAAACAAACATATGATGAAAATAGGCAAACTTATTAGTATACATCTTCAAATTTAGTACCAAGAAATAATAAAATGTAATAATCTAAAGTGGTCATTTTTATGTCAAACATGGATTGCTGGAGGGCATGAAAAAATAATATTTATTAACATGGATAAAAATTTTTTCTAGTGGACAAAAATGACAAAAAGCAAAGGAGGGCATTTTTAGTGTCCCAATTTGGTAGTTAAAAAAATGCTTTTAGAAAAGATTTTTCTTTTTTTTTGTAAACAGGCATCCATGGGCTACCAAATTTCAACAAGTCCCACCTCCAAACAACCGTAAAAAACAAAAAATCAAAAAACATGCTTTATTGCGCATTTTAGAATTTATTCAATTCTAATTTTAAAAGAAAGTAAGTTTAAAGAAATGAATAATATAAAAGGAAAAAAACTTTTTAAAGGGGATAAAAGCATTTTGCTTGCTTTTTTTCTTTCCCACGAGATTCCCATTTTTTTCTCTAACGTGACTTTGATGGGAAAATAGAGACATGGAAAAAAAGAAGGAGATGGACTTTGGAGACTTTCTAAAAAAAAGATGTCACCGTATCAAAATCCCATCATTGTTAACTCTAGAAAATTGTAGTTTTAACAAAAACAAAGGAAACTCCGAATTAGCTTTTAAAGGATTGTTTTTGCTTGCTTGTTTTAAATGATTTAAATAAATAAATGTGTTAAAGACAGAAAAAAAGCATTCTTTTTTGGCATTCAAAATTGAAATGGATTCAATGAAAATAAAAATAAAAGTAGTTGTAAAAAAAGAAGAAGTAAGCTGCTGTCGACGCCGGGTTCAATGTCGTCGTTTTTCTATCTATTATATTAAAATAGGAAAACGGGGCTACGAAAAAAAAATTTGATGACAAGCTGGCTCTTCTCCCCCGGAGGGAGGGTAAAAACATAACATTTTTTGAAAAACAACATCAATGAAAAAAAGATGCCTTCGATGTTGCCAAATATATATTATAAAAAAAATATATTTAAAAAAGGACAACTTTTTTAAAAAAAAGAAACATATTGAAAATGTCCAAGTTTGGAAAAAATGATGATAAAGTTTTTTGATTGATGAAAGAAAAAATAATGGAATTTTTCGGAGAAACGTAAACTTTTGGAAAACGGAGTAATGGATTAATTAGGAATTAGCGGGGATAAATAAGAAAATGGAGAAAAACAGTTTAGGCAAAAAAAATATGGTGGTCGTAATATAAATAAATAAATAAAAACAAAAGAAAAAATTTTCTTCTAAATGTTTTTCTGATGTCCACCAAGAAGCAGCAATGAAAGAAGGCAGGCGAGCAACAGATTGCGCGTCTATAAAAAAGTGTATACGCGCAAGAATAAAAACATTAAAGCAGTGAAAAAAAGGAGAAAGAGAACACATTTCTTTTCTTTCTTTTTTATAGAAGGAATGAAATGCCGTCGCTTGAAAATTGTCGTTTGTTAGCTTGAAAACGAATATATATAGAAGTAAAGGAGGAGAGGGGGAAATGTGTTGACGATGATGCCCTAACCAGGCGGCTTTTAAAGGCAAGCTTAAAAGCAAAAGAAAGAAAATTTAAAACGTGTTTAAAGCTTTCTTTTTTCTCTTTTGTGTTCTTTGCTAACGATATTATTTTTAAAAAAAGAGAGAGGTGATTGTATATTTTTTGGCAAAAAAAAGAGAACAGATTTTCTTCTTTCTTTTTCAAAAGAAAAGCTTTTTTTGTTTATTGCGCGAAAATTATGTGTTTATCTCTTTTTTTAACGCTCTTAAAATTGTTTGAGCTAAAATTTAATAAACTTAAATTTTGATCAAAAAAATGTTATTGTTTGAATCTTGAATTTTTAATAAATTTTGTTCTAATAAAGACAATGATTCAAAATTCTACAGTAAACTTTTCGCTTGAAACTAAAAAAGATTGCATGAAAATTGTAGAACAGCAAAAAATTTGAAGCCAATTCATCGTTTATTTTTTTACCGGAAGTTTCATTCTTTTGTCAAAAAAAATTTCTTAAAAGCAACGCTTAAAAACATTTTATTTCCGTTTTCTTTTTCCATCAAAAATATAAAAGTCAAAAAATAGACCCCCTAAAAAGAACAATCACGCGACGAGATCTACTCCCGGTTGCCGGAAAAAGAGAACTATTGTCCTCGGCATTTGTCTATTTTGGCACAAAAGAATTTTTTTGGCAAATATTTTCCGGAGCGGCATTTTTCTTTTTAAAGCTTTTTTTTCATGTTTCTCTTGAAAAGAGTCTCTATGTTTTTTTGTTGAAAAAAAAAAATTTTTTTTTTCAAACAACCGTTTCCGGATGCGCACCCCACAAAAGAAGAAGAAAGAAAGGGGAGAAAAAACCAAACAGTGCGGAGATAATTGCAACGGCACGTTTCCGGTATAGTACATTGAAAGGAAAGAAAATGCTTCACTTCCATTCTATCCTATATATCTCTGTATATGTATGTATATAGATTCATTCCAAACAACAACTTCTTTGCTAAAATGACGAAAGAAGAAAGAAAGCTGGAAAAGGGAAAGGATAAAGCTTGCTATATTTTTTTGAGACGATTGAACTAATTTATTCCACAGAAAAAAAAGGAAATTTTTTAAACAAACTTTTTTTCTTTTTTTTTTGCTTCATTTAAAAAAATATAAAAAAAAGTAAAAAATTGCTTGAGGCTTTAAAAAACACAGAAGAAAAGAAATAAATACCAATTTTGAAGCTTTAAATGAGACGAAAATGAAATAATGGGAGGCTAAAGGCTTTAGCATCACTGTTGACATTTATATATACGATTAAATATACAAAATATGCAGGATATTCCCCTTTGGGGAGGTAAATGAGTGGAGATAAATGAGGGGGGTAGATTGTTTAAAAAAAAATGATGTCAAAAACATACATCAGAAAAAAATTATTTAAGTGATTTTTGTAAAAAGTATTAAAAAACAGAAGAAATGACATTTTTGAAATATAATTTTGCAAAGTTTCTAATATTTAAAAATTAAAATTCAAAAAATATGACTTGAAACATTTCAACATATTGAAAATTTCCGTTTGGAATTAAAAATTTCTACACCCCTATTTAAAAACTTATAGAAAAAAAGTTGTCCAATTCCTCCGACATTTTTTCCACAAAAAAGTAGCAACCTTCATTATGAAAAAAAAACTAATTTTTTGCTATTAATTAAAAATCTTCTTTTCTTCTCATCTTAATTGACGATGGCAACGACAAAGATGTAAAAAAAGCAACAAGTTGAGAAAAAAAAGTTTTTAAAAGGAGAGAGAAAAGAAAACATTTTTTATCCGCATAAATGCGCAATTTTTATCATCACTCCAAAAATCTTTTTTTTTCTTAATTAGGGGCAAAAACAAGATCATCAGAAAAAAAATTACAAATGAAAAGAAAAAAGTGAAAAAAAAGTTTTGCGTTCAAACATAAAAAAAGAAAGAAGAATTTTAAACATTTTTATCAAAATTGAAACAAAAAGTAAAATGTTTAAATTAAATTTGATCATTTACAGTAAAAAAACGAAAGTTCGTTTTTCGCGTTAAGAAAAAACCGATAGTAACAAAAATATTCACATTTTCAAATAAAAAATGTTACTATCATTTTTTTACGTTTGCGAAAAAAATGTTTTAAAATTTACTATTTTATTTTAGCAAGAAACCATGTGTGTTGATCATTATCAGAAAAAAAAATTTTTGAAACAAATAATCAATCACGTCGATCTAAATCGTTAGTAAAAAAAGAAAAAATTATAAGTAAAACATTAAAAACAAAAATGAAAAAAGGAGAAGACCAACCACAGTGCAGCGGCGGCAGTCGTCTGTCAATTTTTTACTTACTCATTTTTTCATTTTCATTTCTGTATAGTAAATTTGAAGGTAAAAAATATTGGCAGCCAAAAAAGAGAGAGAAAAAAATGAGCACATGCGCGACCTTTTATTTTTACGAGAAAAAATCCGAGAGTTTCGGACACCGCAATTTGTGCACGAGAAAAATGAAAAGGACATGCATAGTAACAATTGATATAAAAAAATTTTTGGGAAGAGTAATTTGGCGCAAAACCACGACTTTTTTCTTCCACCAAAAAATCCATCAAATGACATCAAAAAAGTCCCCCTTTCAAAAATTTGGTGTTCGTCAAAAAAATAATTTGCAAGAATAAATTGGATATAAAAATAAGTATATTTTTTTAGGATGTGTGTGTAAAATGGCCTTTTTCGTGATGGGGGATAATCTTTTTTTACATTTGAAGGAAAAATTAATAGAGCGGATTACAAAAGAGATAGAGAAAAAAGATGTTAATTAAGGGTAAGCTTTTAATTGAGAAATAATGGAATATTGTTTGTTGTTACTTTTTAAAATGGAATTTTTGTGACCAAAAACATAGTTAAAAACAAAAAAATAGATAAAAACAGTTATGGAAAAATATTTCACTGTTATGCCTTTAATTCAAAAAAATGTAAATTAATAAGTATCATATTTTTTATATTAAGATGTATTTAAAAAATTTATATCATCCTGTATCTCTTTTACAATTAGGTACTTGAAACAAAAACAAATTTATTTGGTTAATCTCTATAAACCCTTTTTTGACAAAATTAACAACAAAAAAATGACATTTTTTTAAGAATGCAAAAAAATACAAAAAATCGCTTTCTTAAAAATAATATTTATGTCACTCAAAATAGAGATCTAAAGTTATAAAAAACCAATTATTATAATTACAGTCTTTAAAAAATATTTTTTAGGGCAAATAGGTTTAAATAATAATATTTTTTCAATGAAAAATGTCAACTTGATGAAAAAACAAAGTAAAAAAGAATTTGTCACCCAAAAAAAACTCTAAATTTTTTGCGACATAGTTTTTTTATCTGTTGACAGCCTTTTTGTCGTTGTCGCCGTCGTCGATTGTCTAGTCCCCTATTTCTTGACAACATTTTTTTGGGGAAAAAAATCAAGCAAGTCTACTTTTTTACCCCCTCTGGCAATCATCATCGTCAGTTGTCTTTTCTTTTTGTTTTTTTTTATTACCCCCAAAAAGCCTTTTAAAAAAATAAAGAAAGATTAATCGATTTACTTGATCCTGAAAAAAAGTTGTTATTGTTTGATACTTTTTTGACATTGGAACAATTGGGATGTGAAAAAATAATTGGGAACAAGGAAGCTTTTATTAAAAACCAAACTAACTAATGTGTGATACGGATTAATTAATATCTTTGTAAAATATCTTTATTTTATTGAAAATGTTTTCCATTTAAAAATCAAAATCAAGAGAATGTTTGAACAAAATGTTTTATGAATCCTTTCACATATTTGCTGATGCATTAATAAAAATAAAAAGAAATTTGTTAATTGTTTGTTAAAATTTTAAAAACTACAGCTAAACTATAAAAAATACTTGAAATGAATAAAAAAAGAATTCATTTTCCCTTTAAAGTTATAAATTGCGTTATTAAACAAAATTATATTAAATTAAAAAGTTTTATTTTTTTTAATAAAAAACAAACGTATTAAAAAAAACAAAAAATTGTCAAAAGTGTTAAAAAAAATTTTTTCCAAGCTTTATGGTTCCCATCGAAAACCATCAACATTGGCCCAAAAATTTTAGCAGTAATAGCAGATCCATTTTAGCAATATTACCGCTTTAAAAAATATATTTCTAGCATACATTGAAATAGGTGAGGGTCAAATTGTATTGTAACAAAACGTGCATTAAAATGCTCGTCTCGTTTCGTCGAGCATGCATTTCTTTTGCATTCTTTGTAAAACAAAAAAAATATACATAGTTTTATCGATAATCTTTAATCACTTCCATAATCTTTTTTTGTCTTTGCTTTTCTAGTCCTTCGGATTAGGGATACTATGACTGTTGCTGAAATCTATAGAGATCTCTTGAATGTAAATTTAGTAATCAATAAAATCCATGTTCAACACCAGAGAAAAAAAGGGTCGGAAAAAAAGCAAGAAAAAAGATGGCAAACCTTTGGAAAGATGGTTGTAAATTTAGTAATCAGAAAAAAAATTTTAAAAAGATGGCAAAACTTTTGGTAGGAGAGTTAAAATATTTTCAAAAAAAAATTTACGATAAAAATTTTTCGTTTTTGATTCAGCAAACTTGAGATAAATGTTGAAATACAGTATACCAAATGTTTTCTGTATATAAATAAATCGGCATATATAATTTTATTTAAAAAAATATAACTAAATTTATTTATTTTGGACACTGCAATAATACATGAATCAAAAGTAATCGGTAAACCAACCATATATAAAGGCATTAAAATTTTAAAAATGTTTATTATTATTTTTTTGAGTTGAGGAAAAATACGTTCTTTGCAAAGCAATTAATGCCGAATGTGTTTCCATTTCTGCAACATTATTGGTACTTGGAAACGCAAGCTGTGTTTTGAAATGGAACTAAATCAACTCAAATATTTGTCAGTTCTCACAACATATAATTAACGTTAATGTTACTGTAATTGTTTTAAATTTGTATCGTTTTTATTCATTTTTTTACGTTTCATAGTTTTCAGCCACTTGTTCCTTTTACTGTAGCTTTAGTAATCAAACCATTAATAATAAAAAGCTTTAAAAAGATAAAAAAAAGAAATTACCGGTTTTGTGGCAGCATTAATTGTATTATATAAAATGTCGATCAAACGATTTTGGAGTAAAATTTGTTTATATTCATTTAAACGTTGATTAGTTTTAAAAAAAAGTAAAATTAAGAACAACTCCAACAAAAAGGATAACATTATTAGCAATATCAAGAATTTTTCGAAGATTGATTTTTGGTAGCAAAATTGATATTTTTTCTTCCATTTTTAACCTCTTTTACTATTTTTCAGCAAAAAATGCAGGAATAGGAACACTTTCATGCCTTTATATACGGTATTTTAAGGAAGTAATTTTTATGTGAATGTGAAAGTATTATTCAGAACAGTATTTCGTATACCCTTTTTAGGATTAAATTCTTGGAAACTAATTTTTGATGCGTAAAAAATTTGATTTACAGAACACACAAAAAAATAGTGTCTTTTAGGAAATTCTGTTAATTATTTATAAATGAATAAAAATAAATATTATCTTTGTATTAATAAAATCCATTAGGTCTAGTCATATTTTTTAAGAAACAATAATTCCTCTTTTGTTTGTATAATTCTACCAAAAAAGAGAGAGAATTTTTGGCAACAATTCTATTTTTTTTTGAGTCAAAAATTACTGACGTTTGAAATTCGAAAAAAAGACTTTATCCAAAAAAAGTTTGGAAATTGATATTTTAAAATTTGCAAAAATGTAACAAAATCTACACTACAAAATATCAAAAAATTGCACTTGATCTTTGCACGTGAATTTTTCCCAGCAGCTGTTTTTGCTCGAAAATTTTTGCACATGTTTTTCCCAAATATTTTTTGATTCAGTTTTTTGAAAGATTGCGCTTTTTTGTGACCAATCAAAAATGCATTGATCAACGGCCAAATTTCTTTTTAAATGTTTGTTTTTTTTTCGATTTTTGAACATTTCATTTGATTTCGTTGCTGCAACAAAAAAAAAGATTTTTTTAACACAAACAAAACTTTTTTTCTGTTGAAAAAAAAACTGACAAAAAAGTTTTAAAAAATGCGATGAAAATAATTTATATCGGCTGATTCATTTTCTTTCTTTTTTCTTCCATACATTTTTATACACATGCTGCTTCTTTTTTTTTTCTTCATTGGCTTTTTTTAAAAAAAATATATTTGTTTTCCTCATTGTTTCCCGTGTTTTTTTTTTCATTTCCTCCATTAAATACAGCTGAGGTTGTTGTTCTTTTTGCTGTGCTTTAGTGTTTCTTCTTCTGTTGCACTTGAATAAAGCAAACATTTTTGTTCCTTCTGTATCTTTTTCTAACCTTTTCGTTTTCCCCAAAAAATTTTTTACTTTATATTTTTTTTCCTTACTTTTTTCTAATTTTCTAAAGTAAAAAATGCCTTTTTTTTCTTTTGGTGTTTAAGTAATTGAATTTTCATGTGAAGCCATTTTTTATTTGAGCTAATAATTTCTTTTCTCTCCATCCAATCTCTGCAACATGCAATGCAATCTTTTTTATTGTTACCTTTTTTTACTCAAAGAAAAAGTGAATTTTGTTTTTTACACGTTTTTTTTATTACTCACCTGTTTAATCTTTTTATCCTTTATTTATTGAACGGATATAAAACATTACCCAAAAAGAATATTGATTGATCCAGAGTATTGTCTACATTTTTGCGCAGCAGCAGTTAAAGTTTTTTTTCTCCCCCAATTGACAAGAGAAGAAGAAACCGCATTCATTTTTTCTTTGCGGTTTTTTCTTATTCTCCGTGTTATAACAATCGGTTCTTTATTTTTTATCAATCGTCATCATCCGGTTCAACTTTTTAACAGCATTATTATTAGTATTATTTTTGTGTTTGTGGTAGTGTTCCTTATTTATTTATTTCTTGGATTCACACATAGTTTGTCGGTCATACATATATTTTTAATATTAATTTCAAGCAGTATCAAAAATTTTAATCTTCTTCCCGCTCCCTCTCTCGCTTGCTGCATTGTGATTTAATACGCTGATTATTTCATTTTTATATCCACAACAACAAAGAAAGAGTCATTGATCAAAATCAATCAATTGTTTTCCGGATGCAGCAATAATTTGCATATTTTTTTGCGCCCGCTTCTTTTTTTCTAACAACGTGTTTTTATTGTTGCGTTTACTAAGGTTCGTTTGTGTTATTATTTATATGATTTCAGCAGAAATCATTACACTGGAAGGACATGAAACGTTACAGGCTTCAACGAGCCCACAATTTTCTACTTCATCAAATATAATGGTAAAACGTGGAAAATCTATTTGTAATTTAATATTTGAAAAGAGAAGGATTGCTAAATCTGACGATTTTGTAAATATGCCAAAACCGGGCAGTGGTGCCACTTTATTTCATGCTCTTGTTGTTATTTTTCTTGAATACTTTGCTTGGGGTTTATTGACTGTACCTGTGATAAATGTAAGTTACCATTGCTATTGTTGTTTAACAACTAATATTTAACTTTTAGGTCTTAGCTGATACTTTTCCAAGTAATAAATTTTTAATGAATGGCTTAATTCTGGGTGTTAAAGTATGTTCTTACTCTTTTTAACATAACTCTTGATGAATGCTTTATTTTAGGGTCTTTTGTCTTTCTTATCTGCTCCACTTGTTGGTGCAATGTCGGATGTTTATGGACGTAAAAAATTCCTTCTGTTAACTGTTTTTGCTACATGTATGCCAATCCCTGTACTTAAAATTAGTCCATGGTTTGTGATTTTTCTCTTTATCGCTTTAACCAATTTTCTTTTTATAGGTGGTATTTTACCCTTTTCACACTCTCTGGATTCTTTGCTGTTACATTTAGTGTTGTTCTTGCATATGTTGCTGATATTACTGAAAAGCATGATCGTCCAACTGCTTGTGGTTTAGGTTCATTTAATGGCAATACAAATTAGATTTTTATCTTATTTTTTTAGTCTCTGCAACCTTTGCGGCATCACTTGTAACTTCTCCAGCACTTGGAGCATGGATTTCAAAGGCTTATTCTGATGATGCTGTTGTATTACTGGCTTCCATTGTATTTGCATTGGATCTTTTATTCATTGTTTTATTTGTATCAGAATCACTTCCACAAAAAGCTCGTGCTGCAAATAGTGAAATGTCTTGGCAATCAGCAGATCCCCTACAAACTTTGCGAATTGTTGCAGAAGATGGAACTATTTTAAAATTGGCTGGTGTTGTATTTTTATCATATCTGCCTGAAGCTGGTCAATTTTCATGTTTCTTTGTTTATCTCAAGCTGGTGGTTGGATTCTCGCCTGAAGCTGTTGCAGGATATATTGCTTTGGTTGGAATATTGTCAGTGTTTGCACAAACTGGAATTTTACTTATGATTACAAAAGCATGTGGTTCAAAGCATACAATTACAATTGGTCTTTGCTTCCAATTCCTTCAGCTAATTTTCTATGGTCTTGGTACACAAAATTGGGTAATGTGGACTGCAGGAATATTAGCTGCAATGAGTCAACTTTCATATCCATCAATCAGTGCTTTTGTAAGCTTACAAACTGACAAAGATCTTCAAGGAACTGTTCAAGGTGTTTTAACTGGTATTCGTGGTTTATGTCAAGGTTGGTTTTATTTAACTTTAAGCATTTAAAAATATATGTGATTATACTGTAGGTTTTGGACCAGCAATTTTTGGCTTCATCTTTTACATGTTTGGTATGGATTTAACAGAAGATTCTGATAGTGCTGGACATATTGGTGTTGGACCACAATTTCCTGTACCAAATATTCGACCACAACCATTTGATCATATTATAAGTCCAAATAGAAATGAAAGTGTTGTTGAAAAGCCTACATTTGATATTGTAAGTTTTTTAAATTTGATGGATTTTAAAAATTATTTGTTTTCTAGAGCATAATCCCAGGCCCACCATTTTTGCTGGGAGCTTTAATGGTATTTTTGGCTCTTCTTGTAAATACAACTTTACCAAGTTCTCTAAATGGTAAAAAACTTCTTTCAATGAGAATATCATCAACAACTAGCTCACCGCGGAATTCAAGTTCAGATACAACACTTTTAATAGATGAAAAAGATTAAATTGCATTTGTTATATTTTAAACTTTGTTCATTCCTAAATTATCCCATCAAGTTTCTTTTTTTATAAAGCTTAACTTGTTTTTTTTGTCTGTGAAAATAGTGGTTCTTTTTTTAGTTTCTTTCTTTTATCCGAACGTGTGATCATCTTTGATTGTTATGGGTCTTGTTTTTTTTTTCTCTATCATGATAAAGCGGTCCTATTATTTGTAAAATTTGTTTTTTTTTTGTTCATAAATTTTTATAAAATTTAATTATTAAATCAATAGAGACTACAGTAATATTATAATAATATTTATTTAAAACTCGAAAATTTTTAAACTTAAAATTAAAAACCAAAACAAAACACAAACTTTAATCAACAACAATTTGTTCTTCCTCTTCAGCTCCACCTTCTTCTTTTGTACTATCTTCTTGAGACTTTTTCTTTTCCCATGGTCGACCATGAACATAGTGATGATTGTGCTTGTCATTGTAATCTTGTACATATTCTTTTAATGGTAAAGCATTTTCTTTAGCTTTAAAGCTTTCATGAATCGGAACATTAAGAACTTCTGGAAGCATCCATGGTTCAAGCCATCCAACTAAAGGTGTATATCCAGGAGTATACCATCCATCATTACTATAATAAAGCAGTCCATCAACATCAAAGCCCATTGGTTCAGACATCATCTTTGCCATTTCTTCAGCAGTACATTGACACCGAGGTGGAACAACAAAGCATGGAATCTTTCCACCACGGATTCGTTGAGAATTAATTACAATTTCTTCGGCTAAAGCTTCCAGTTGATTAAGACGAGTAACAGCTTCAACTTCACAAAATGACATCATATTTGCAAAAATTACATCAAGAATATAGAATTGCTTCTTATTTCTTGGATGACGAATACAATCAAGGATGGTTTTACCACGTCCAGCAGCTCCACCACCAGGAATTCCACTTTTAAATTGATCAAGGCAAAATCCATGTTTGCTATAAACTCTTGTTTGACCCTATAAAAGCTGTTATTATCACTTAAAAAGGATGGGAAAAACTTTACATCTTTAGCAACAACAAGGCATCTTTTACCTTTTGGGGATGCAACCATTGTCCATGAACCATGAAGTTCATTTGGAATATCAATCAACCATTCACTAAGCATAAGCTGATCTTTATATTTTTTACATATACCAGCTTTTCGTTGAAGTTGAAAAGGATTACCACTTTCATCCATATCCATTGAAGTTGCAATAATCGATTCTGTATCATCATCATCAACATCATCTTCAAGCATTGGACGCTGACGATTATATGCATCATTTCGACGACTTCTTTGACGTTCCCGATGTTCTTCTCGACGTTCTTTTTGATTGTTGGCAATTTTGCCAGCATTTTTATAATTATCAAAATGTGGATGCTTTTCTGTTGCAGAATAATCATTTATTGAACTGTTTGTTGTCATAAGTGTAACCAATTCATCCATTTTTTGATCAGAAGTAGATATATTTGAATCAGCCATGACTATAAAAATGTTTGAATGTTTATGAAATTTCAAAAGAAAAAATTGGAAAAAGTTTAACACAAAAATGAATCAACATTTAGCATTGGTACACAGATTGCCAAAAAGCTTACGCTTCATAAATTTTTTTATAAATCTGCATAAAAAAACATTAAAAAACCTGTGTATGAAGGTTTTACAAATTTTTTTGAACATATTTTTAAAATTAAAATTTTTTTAATATAATTTTTTGAAAAAATTACAGAATTTGGCTTCTTGAATGTTACAGATTTGTAAGAATACACATTTTTTACATCTTTTTTTTTTGAACTTCGACCTACAGTATACCACCTCATTTTAAAATTTGTTCAATGCGTAAAGATGGACGGATTTTATGCCCCGGGCCCCGCTTTTTTTCCAGGCCATTTTAAGACATTAAAAGCGTTAGCACTCTTCATTTTTTGTTTAAAATAACTTTAATGAAGAACAACTTTGATAAAAATGACCTCTATAAAGGTCATTTTTATGATAGATCATGCTTAAAACTCCATTACAACACCCGTTTTGCTAAAGCCCCGGGCCCCCGTCCATCCTTATCAATGCGTATAAAATTTACAGAAAAGAAACTTTGAAATCAGTGTTTTCCCGATTCCACTTTTTTTCGATTCCGATTCTTTCGTTTTATCGATTCCGATTCTTTGCGATTCCCGTTATTGAATAAAATTTTTTTTGACTCCTAAAAAAATTCCATTTTTTAAAAAGTTTTTTTGACTCCAACTTTTTTTTTGTTCCAAAAAAATTGTTTTGATTCCAAAAACACTTTCTTTTGACTCCAAAAAGTATGGGAATTTTAAAAATAATTTTTTTTTTGCTTTTTTAGGATTCTGAATTTTAACATTTTTTATTTTAATTTTGGAATCGATTCTTTTGATCGATTCCACCGATTCCGATTCCCCTTATAAAGAATCGGAATCGGGAAAACATTGTTTGAAATAAACTTTTATTAAACAAAAACAACAAATTTTCAACCAAAACTCAACAAACAACTTAACAAATCTATTTTTGATTTAAAATAACATTTGAAACAATTCCATTTCCAAGAATTTTAATAGTTTCCATAAATTCTTCAATATTTGGAGTTAAACCTTCTTTAGAATTTTTTCGACAATACGTTCGATTAACTTTATATTCAGCAAAAGCCTTCTTAAAATCAGGACGAAGCAAAACACCAATTGATTTTCCACCATATCGATCATAAAATAATAAAGCAATATTTCCAAAATATACTTTTAGCTCTTCAATAAATTTCATAGGAGGATTAAAGTTTACGATTGGTAGAACAGATTCTTGGGTTGGCTTTTTAAGCTTTGAAATAATTTCTTTTCCAGAATTATATCCAAATGAACCAAAGCAAACAACTTCTTTATGCAATTCAATAACAATATCAAAGCCTTCCATTTCAGAAAAAAAGATTGACTAAAACAACTTCAATCAAAAAAGAAAATCAAAAGTACAGTATACCTTAAGATTTGTATCAATTACACCTTCCAAATGTTTTTTAATAATTAATAAAGCACATGAAGACAATTCCAAAAGTCTGCTAAACACAATCATTTCTGGCCCAGTTTTAGTAAATCGAATTCCAGATTCATCATCACTAGTAAAAAGGATTAGCGGTGGTAGCACTGGACGAGCATTAGCAAAATGTTTCAACATTGTTTCCTTCTTTTCAGAATCAAGATTTCCATTAAAATCAATAAATAATGGCTGCTTTACAAAATCATGTGAAGTTAAAAGATGTAAAATATGCGTAAAACCAGAGAATGGATCTCTAAAGTTTAAAAGTACTGTAAAAAAACAACAACGATAAAAACTTACAAAGGCGGATTACCACGTTGTTCATCAAGAGCCAAAAAGACATGTGCAACAATAAGTTCCACAGCAATATCATCAAAATGTTCAAGCAAGAAATGTGAAGCAAGAAATTTTTTAAAAAGTTGACACGTTTCAGCAAATGCAGCAAATCGATGTGTTAAACCAGTAATTTGATTGCACATTTGTGGAAGGAATTCAATTTTATGTTTAAGGCTTTTCCAATCCCCTCCAACTGGAATCATATTGTGTCGATTTTCATTTTCTAATCGTTTTGCAATTGCTATTTCTTTTGTTTGTCCAATTTCAACATCAAATGCAATATCATTCTAAAACTTATAATGATGAGGTAACGGTATTATAGTGGTAGGGCATAAATTGCTGAAACTACTCCAATTTAAAAAAGTACAAAAGTAAACTTACAATTGTAACAAAGAGATTCTTTTCAGTTGAAACAGCAAAAATTTTATGATCATCTTTTAGCCGTTGTGCCAATTCAATATAAAAAGCAGTTTTAAATTTTGCAATAATTTGTGGAGTATCACCAAATTTGTTACTATGTTCCATTGTTAACATTACTAAAAAAATAAAGGTTATTAAAAAAAGGAAAACAAAAACTTTTACCTGATAAAGCAGGAGTAAAATATGGTGCACGCTTTATTGTTGTTGCTCTAGTAGTTTCTGTTCCATCCATTGGATCATCACCTTCAAATTTTAGCGAAATCCTTGCAATACTATCTTCTTGAACTTGAGAAGCTTTAGAATTGGTAAAAAGGAATTTTCCCAGCGGTGGAAAAGGTTCTGTTCGACGATAAAAAGGTGAAGTGCAATAAATTGTTGAAACTGCCAAAGGAAAACCTTTAATATCACGAATTGCAGAAGCAAGCTTTTCAAAAGCCGCTGAACATTTTGTATATTCCGATGCTTCAGTAACCAGCTTATCCCAATTGAAATGACGAAACTGAATATTTATTGGTGCATAATGCCTTAAAAAAGAAAGATGATTATAAAATTATACAGCAAAAAGAGAACATACTTTGCAAGGACATAATTTGCAATTGTAACCAAAATTTGTTTTTTGCTACTTCCAGGATTTTCAGCATTATACCATACAACAGCTTCTCGAATTGAACCATCCAATAATTTTCTCATTTCAGATTTTTCGCCATAAAATTTTCGAAATTCTGTTGCTGCTGGGGTATTTGCTTCAGGTCCTTTTGTAACAGATTTATCCCAATCAGCTGTAAGTTTTACACCAATCAACGCTCGCTGATTCTTTGTTGAAGGATTTATGCCAGCATTATAAATCTCAAATTCTTCAACCCTTTCATTCCATCCTCGAACTAAAATTGGCTTCACAGATTTAACAAAGTTTGAAAATGAATGTTTATCATTCTTCTTTTTCTTTGGAAGTTCAACAAAATAAAATTGATCGTATTTTAGTAGCCATTCAGGTTGAACCTAAATTTGTTATAAATAAACAATGAAAAAGATTTAAAAAAACTTACATTTTCAGATTCCATTTTTCAAAAAAATCCCCAATCAAATTCTGCAAAAAAAATAAAACTCAAAAAAAAGCAACAGCAGATTTTCTACAAAAAATCCCAGCGCGAAAAAAGCTAAAATTAAAAAAAAATTTTGAAGCAAATAATTTACAGAATTCTTTCAATCAAATATAATTTTTAGCATTTTCCAAAAAGCAAATATAACAAAATTTTTATAAAGCAATTTTTAAACTCGTGAAGATTCCAAAGCATCAAATCCTTCTTGATTACCAGTATCAAGACTTTGAACGGCAAGTTCCATTGTATGATCAAATGTTGCCTTATTAAAATGTCTAAAAGAAAGAAAGAGTAATTTTAAAGCTACAACATAAAATCAACAAGTGAAACCAAAGGTGCTTGTTTAATTCCCAAATATTTTGAAATATATCCTTGTCTTATTGAAGCAAGTTTTATCTTTGTCTTCTAAAAAAGTATACTGTAACCAGGGTTGTCAAAGGGAAATTCCCGGGAAATTAGCGGGAAATTCCCGGGGAAATTTCCCGGGAAATTTCCCGATTTTTGCGGGAAATGAAATTAATTTCCCGGACATTTGGGTATATAATTACCAAAATTTTTTAAAAATTATAATTTTTTTTTAATTAAAATAGGTTATTTTAGCTTTAAAAATAATTAGAACGAATTAATATAGGTAAAAAAAGGGTAGTTACTCTTAAATCATGTTTTTAAATTTTTCGGGTGTGAAATGTGTAATCTGAAAAATTGGGTTTACGGGAAATTAGCGGGAAATTCCCGGGAAATTCCAGGGAAATTTCCCAGGAAATTTCCCGATTTTTCTGATTTCCCGGGAATTTAACAACTCTGACTGTAACTAATTCAAAAAAAAAACTAAAAACATACTTCCAAAATAACAACAGCAAATTTCACACCATTATCACTCAATATTTTACAAATTAATGGTAGCGGGGTAAAATACACTTCGTTATCTATAAAGAAATGCCACTTCGATCTTAGCAGGGCCGCAACTGCCTTAGGGACATCGGGGACATGTCCCCCCCCCCCTCAAATTTCAAATTTATAGGGAAAAAATAAATTTATATTAGGTAAAATGAGATTTTTTAGATTTTTTATATGGATGTTCCCCCCCTCGCTTTGGACTTATTTGCGGCCCTGGATCTTAGAGAATAAAAGATCGTAATTTTTGTCACTTTTTAAAAAAATCAAAATCGACCACATTTCAATGTGAAAAAAAATGATGAAATTTCAAATGTGTACTTTTATAAAACCTTTCTGATTTTGTGAAAGTTATAACAAATTATTTTTCGTTTCGCATAGGGTAAATTTTTTAACTCTTTTTTTTACCCATTTTTTATGGATTGCCACGCATCGGATTCGAACTTTTGACATTTTTTCAAAGTCTAAAGTCTTAACCGCTGCGCCATAGCGTCGATCACATTTTAGTTTCTTTTTTTGCTTATAAACAAAAGGCGTTTGTGACAAAACGCCAATATTAATTAATAATTAACAATAAATAATGTTAACGTCTTAATATTTTTAAAGTGATTTTGTTTAATTTTTAAAAAGACTTTTTAATAATGCATTTTTCAAGTTTGTGGCGATTAACCTTTTTTTTCTCTCTTGGCGTTTTGTCACAAACGCCTTTTGTTTATAAGCAAAAAAAGAAACTAAAATGTGATCGACGCTATGGCGCAGCGGTTAAGACTTTAGACTTTGAAAAAATGTCAAAAGTTCGAATCCGATGCGTGGCAATCCATAAAAAATGGGTAAAAAAAAAGAGTTAAAAAATTTACCCATAAAAAAATGGGTAAAAAAAAATAGTTAAAAAATTTACCCATAAAAATGGGTAAAAAATTTTGGTCTAAAATTTTACCCAAATAATGCTTGAGTAAAAAAATCAAAAATGCAATATTTTCTGAAATTTTACTCATTAATTTTATTTATGAGTAAAATCACTTAAAAAGCTGAAAAAAAGCAATTGAATGAAAACTGAGTAAAATTCCTTAATTTTTAGTGTTTTTTCATCAGTTTGAAAATTTTTTATTTATAGTCGTCTTATATCTCCGATAATTTATTCTACAGAAAGATTCTCTTTTTTTCATAAATGTATTTGACACATATTTCACTTTCAACTCTCGAGATATCTTTAAAAACTGCAAGAACAAGTGCTGGAATATTTCATACTTTTATTATTGATGAGAAAATACAGTATGAAGAAACATGAAAAACTCGAAAATTTCATTAGCTATGAGTTACAGTATATAGAGTTCTGTCGTCAAAACTCTTACGCTACTACATACGCTCCCATAGTTTTACGTGAAACAAAGATTTGCATTAAAATTAGGATGCATTCATTTGTTCGTAAACTTATAAAAAATAATTTGTTAAGATTTGTTTATTCTTTCTGTATTTCATTTTAAAATCAAGGTTAAAATAAAATGGGAATTTGTTACTCAACCTGCTGCAAAGAAGAGAAAGAAACATTTTCTTCGAATGATCTTGGAGCTGCTGGTCGATCTCAAATTAATAATGAAGCAGCTGCTGCAGCTGCTCCAAGCAATACCGAACTACAAGCTTCTTGTGCTGCTCCTTTTACTGATATTCTTGATAATCAACCTACACCAACACCAAACGATCATGAAATTGAAAGTGACAAGAAATTCCGAGATTGGATAGGTGCTGAAAATATTGTTATCGATATTCCAAAAGAATCTGAATCTTTTCCACGTATGTTTTGTCTTCTTTGTCTTTAAATATTTTATGATAAATTTTAGCACTTCCACCAGAAGCTTTGCAGTTAGTTGAACGTGCTTGGAATCGTCATGAAAATGAAGATGAAATTTTTGTTGATACACCTGCAGTAAAAATTAAAAGAAAAGATCTCAAAACTCTTTCGGGACTTGCTTGGTTGAATGATGAAGTAATTAATTTTTATTTGGATTTGGTTGTCAAACGTTCAAAAGAAGATGGCAGCTTACCAAAGGTAAACATTTTATTGCAAGTGTTTTTTTTATTACGGTATAAATATTTTTTAGGTTTATGCTTTTCAAACATTCTTTTATTCAACTTTGATTACAAAGGGTTATGGTTCTGTAAAAAGATGGACAAGAAAGGTTGATGTTTTTGATTATGATATTTGGATTGTTCCTGTACATCTTACACATCATTGGTGTATGGCAATTGTGGATGTACAAAGTCAACGAATTGAATATTATGATTCAATGCTTGGACATAATCGACAAGTTTTTGAAGCTTTATCGTAAGTTTAGATTACTGTAACTAACTGCTTTTTACTAATGGTTTTTTGTAGATCATACATTTCTGCAGAAATGAAAGACAAAAAGAAGCAAGAAATTAATACAGATGGATGGATACAAGATCGAAAACAAAATATTCCAACACAAGAAAATGGTAGTGATTGTGGAATGTTTGCTTGCAAGTTTGCAGAATATGCTTCACGGCGAGCAAAAATTGATTTTAATCAAAAACATATGCCATATTTTCGTAAACGAATGGCATGGGAAATTTTTCAACAACGATTAATGTAATCTCTTTCACTTCTTTTGTATTTTGTTGAATTCATGCTTTTTTGTTGTTTGTTTGTAATGATTTTTGTCTTTGTTAAAAAATGGCTTACAACCAAATTTGAATAAAGTATATCAAAAATTTTTTGTAAATATTGACTGAGGGGAGATTTAAAAAGAAGTTATACTGTAATTTTTTTGTTGGACAAACAATTTAAAAAAGTAAAAACAGTAATTTTTAACAAAAGTTTCTTTTGCTTAAATTTCAAAGAGTTTCTGCCTTGATTTGCTTTCAGAGGGTACTTCATACATATTTGTCCACATTTGTTTGCATTTTTGAAAAACAACAACAACAAACAAAAAACAACAAAATAATATTGATAGATTTTCTCCAAACGAATATTGATACACAAAAAAAAGTGTCAGTATATCTTTAATGTTTAAAACAAACATATAGTGAAATAATTTTTAATGTTGTAACTATTTATGTATTGTTAAAAATGTAATACACTTGGTGCAAAAAGTTACATTTGGTGGGCTTTCCACCAAATGTATGGCGTTCTCAAATCATTTGAAGCAAAAAACTTTTACTCTTTTTGTGATGATTTTTAAATTCGATTATTTTTTTCCGTTGTAAGAGTTTCTTCCAGGGATGAGAAATGCGGCCTAAACATGTTAGCCTAAACAATTTAGCCGGCCGCGGCGGCCGGTGAAATAAAATTTTCAAATTGAAATTTTTTTCTAACATTCGAAATATAGGGTTTTCTTATGTTATGTTAACATATTTAGGAAATTTTAACTAATTTTTCTCCGTTTTTTTCCCTTGAATTTCTTTGCGATTTTTTTGGTTCTTTTTTCTAGTTTTTTCAAAGGGTATACACCCTTTGCCGTTATTTTCTGTTAAAATATTGCGGCCGGCCGGCGGCCAAGACTTCTCGCCGCGCCGGCCGGCGGCGGCCGCCGCTCGCATTCCTCATCCCTGGTTTCTTCACTTTTTTTGAGTTTGATTAAATTTTTTTAACATCAATTTATTAATGTTTATTCAACTAATTTTTGTATTTAACGTTAATAAATAATAATTAATATTTTTTTAACACATAAAAACATTATCTTTAGTTTTTTTAAGCAGTAATTAGGATATGTTAAATTCAAGTCATTGAAGTTGTATTAATTCTCGTGTCTATCTTGTTGTTGAAGAAAAAACAAATTTTAAAAATATTTCAATTTATTATTTTAAAAAAGAAAAATTCTTCCAACAATTTATTTAAGAAAATACTGTTTTAGTTTAAAGATTTTTACACAGTCGGCCACAGCAGCACCATTATCCAGAGCAAACAGTTTTATAGGATTGCTTTCCCCTAATTTTTTTGGAATCCAAATTTTCAACTTTAATACTTTTCTTAACACCATTTTTAAACAACTTTTTTTTGGCACAAAGAAATGGAAAAATTAAATCATTCCGATAATCTTTCATCACCCCTAAAACAATCAAGGAATCTAACAGAGTTCGAATTTCTCGAAGGCATCTCATTAAATTTGATGTTAATAAACATTGAAACCAAAATGGTAACTGTGTTAGAACTGCACGTTTAATTGTAGGTGGAATTAATGTTGTGCGACCTTCTTCATCATGTAATTGAGCCAAAAATTCCATGACGGATAAAAAAATTAGGGTTGTAGTTTGAATAGAAAAAACGGAAACAATTTGAATATTTGTTTTTAGAAGGTCTTTGTTTGATTTCCACTATAAAAAAATTTGTAATTTTTTAAATACAATAAAGAATATATAAAACAGTAAACAAATTTTTGCGCCTTTTTTTGCCTTTTTTTATGAAAATAAATACTTAAACCGACAAAACCCTAACACGGCAGACCCGTTCAAAGAAAAAATGAAAGTGGGCTGCGCGCAACCTGCAGCAAAAAAGCCACTCTTTTGATTTCTTTTTTTAAAAAAGAGTGGCTTTTAAAAAAACAAAAAGTCAAAAGAGTGGCTTTTTCGCTGCAGCTTGCGCGCAGCCCACTTTCATTTTGGGTCTGCCGTGCTAAACAGAGGGGAGTGTTAGGGTTCGGCCAACACTGGGTTGTAAATACCGTAATTTTTAAAAATTTAGTTATTTTTAATAGCCGTATTACACAACAAGCAATTGCTTACCTGAAATTTAAACAAATGAATAATTTTGAAAATCATTAATGCAACAAAAATAATAGAAAAAATTAAAGCTAAAAATGGAAGAATTTCTTCAAATAAAATTACATATTGAATCCATTTGAGAGAATCAAAAGTAGTATTTTTGCAGTTTAATAAGTTTATTTCTTGACATGCTGTCTCATTTTTTGTATTTTCATCGTCACATGCTGCTGTAGTCAAAATATTTTTGTTATTATTGCTTAAATATTTGAGAAGCAAAAATGAGTTTGGTTCTTTTTTTTTAACATCTATCGTAAGACATTTCTGTGCAACAAGAATATCAATTAAATTTAGGGGAATTGCATTAAAAAGCGTATACGTAATGTCAATAAATAAAATTACTAAAAACAAGCAACTTTTTGTAATCATTTTGTATCAACGAAAATTTAATAATAAGCCTTAACGAATTAATTTAGTGATCTTTAATGTTTTCAATGCAACTTTGTAAAATAAAAAGAAAATATTAAAAAACTTTTTTGTGTCCCGACACGATTTTTGTGTTTTATAGATGCAGTTTATTTGAATTTTTTCAATGGAATTCAAAATTCAAATATCACATTTTTGCCGTTCAAGTGACAAAGTGATTTCCACCGAAGTGATGACATAAAATTAATTAAAAAATTGAAAAAAAAACATACCTAAAAAAATTTTCCAAACTGCTCCAATTTGTTTATATAAATTTGGAAAAAAAAGATTTAAAAATCGACTCGCAGTTAAAGTAAATATTCCAATATATGGTAGCCTTGAAATCATTCTTGAAAGATTAATGTATTCTGGAGGGAAAATATCAGCAGGGCAATTCCATCCTGCTGAATGACAGATTACATCATAGCATGTCAATAAATCAATGAAAGCCATATTCAAAATAAACCAACGATAATGAAGTTTTATTCGTCCAAAAATGGAAATGATTATAATTAAAAGAACAAATCCACTGGCAATAAATCCAAAATGGTAGTGTTTTAAAATATACGGTAATAAGAGAATTATGCATTCGAGGGGTTCAGGATCAACAATGGAACCGTCTAAAATTTTAAAACAGACTTTTGAAATAGCATGTTTTATCAAAAAAGTGTTACTTAAATCACAGTTTTTGAAAAACTAACTTGAAGATAATTTTTGAAACGCAAAACCATCAAAATTGCATTGTTTTGTGTTATTGTTCATTTTTTAAATTTAAAAAGTCGTTGATCACAATATCCGTATTTTTAAAATATTTATAAAATATGACAGCCAATTTTATGAATTTATTTAAAACAAAGAATACAAAGAAAGTAGAAAAATTTTATTGACAGATTCAAAAAAAAAAATTTTTGCAAGCTTTCTTCTGTCGCTGGAAAAAACTACTTTCAAAATTTATGATATTTTAAGAAAAAAGAAAAGTTTAAATGTGTAAAAAACAAGCAAATATCTTTGACTTTTATTAACTAATACATTATTAGATTTCTGTAAAAATTTTTTTTTTCTAAATATCAGAGATTTATTTGCCAATTTTTGTTTTTATTTGATTACAATTGCGTTTGACAGTAATTTAATTACATCGTAATGGTAAGTAGCGATGTGCAAGGGCAGCATGCGACGCGACTGTTCCCCGCATTTTCTTCGGTCAAAGTCAGTATACCTCTCTTTTATTTTCCTTTGACTCAAAGGAAAATGAAAGAGAGATATACTGTAAAAAATGAAACTTTTTTTAACATTATACTTTTTTATCCTATTATATCACATATATAATCAGGTCTCTCAAATGTTCCTAATACGTTTGATTTAATTTTTTGTTATCACTAATATTTTTACTGATGACAATTTTTGTACGTTTCTTTTCCAGCAATTATTCTTAACTTTTACTGAAAAATAATAAATGTTTACAACAGTTTTTTATACAAAAAAGGTTGAGAAAAGCTACACTGTAAATTTTCATAAACTGGAATTAAATTATCACCTGATTCCACAAATGTGATGAAAAATACTGCAAATTCAATCATCGTTTAAATTTTTTACCAACAATAAATTCATTTTTTGTTGTTTTTTCTTACTGTGCATTTTTTCAAATAAATTTTTTTTGTTGGATTTCGGTGTTCTGATCCCTGAAAATTTGCCCGGAGGGCAAAGCCCCCCCCCCCCCCTGAATTTTGCGGTCCTGACTGAATTCAACCATATGATTCAAAAAACATCTCTAAAAATATGTACGCAAAAAATAATTCCGATTTTTAATGTCATTATAAAACTAGAAGGCTGTCAACTATACGGAATTATAATTTATTAGTTACTAACGCTAAATACAAAAATCAGTTGAGTAAACATTGATAAATTCAAGTTCAAAAAAATTTGATCGAACTCAAAAAAAAGTAAAGAAACTCTTATAACGAAAAAAAAATATCGAAATTCAAATTTTAAACTTTAAAATGATCGAAAAAAATTAAGCTTTTTGAACGCAAAAATCAAAAAACTTTTGTAAAAATTACTGTTTTTACTTTTTAAAATTTTTTGTTCAACAAAAAAATTACAGTATGACTTCTTTTTAAATCCCTCCCCCTCAGTTAATATTTACAAAAAATTTTTGATATAATTTATTCAAATTTGGTTGTAACCCTTTTTTACAAAGACAAAAGTCATTACAAACAAACAACAAAAAACCATGAATTCAACAAAATACAAAAGAAGTGAAACAGATTACATTAATCGTTGTTGAAAAATTTCCCATGCCATTCGTTTACGAAAATATGGCATATGTTTTTGATTAAAATCAATTTTTGCTCGCCGTGAAGCATATTCTGCAAACTTGCAAGCAAACATTCCACAATCACTACCATTTTCTTGTGTTGGAATATTTTGTTTTCGATCTTGTATCCATCCATCTGTATTAATTTCTTGCTTTTTTTTGTCTTTCATTTCTGCAGAAATGTATGATCTACAAAAAACCATTAGTAAAAAGCAGTTACAGTAATCTAAACTTACGATAAAGCTTCAAAAACTTGTCGATTATGTCCAAGCATTGAATCATAATATTCAATTCGTTGACTTTGTACATCCACAATTGCCATACACCAATGATGTGTAAGATGTACAGGAACAATCCAAATATCATAATCAAAAACATCAATCTTTCTTGTCCATCTTTTTACAGAACCATAACCCTTTGTAATCAAAGTTGAATAAAAGAATGTTTGAAAAGCATAAACCTAAAAATATTTATACCGTAATAAAAAGGCCCTTGCAATAAAATGTTTACCTTTGGTAAGCTGCCATCTTCTTTTGAACGTTTGACAACCAAATCCAAATAAAAATTAATTACTTCATCATTCAACCAAGCAAGTCCCGAAAGAGTTTTGAGATCTTTTCTTTTAATTTTTACTGCAGGTGTATCAACAAAAATTTCATCTTCATTTTCATGACGATTCCATGCACGTTCAACTAACTGCAAAGATTCTGGTGGAAGTGCTAAAATTGATCATAAAACATTTGAAGACGAAGACAAAAAAACATACGTGGAAAAGATTCAGATCCTTTTGGAATATCGATAACAATATTTTCAGCACCTATCCAATCTCTGAACTTCTTTTCACTTTCAATTTCATGATTTATTCTTCGCTTTTCACATTCATATCCATTCTTTTCATATTGCATACGTTCAGCATTTCGAAGAATTTCATCTCGTTCAGATTTGTATTCACGTTCAGAGCGTTTTGCATCAATATCATAAATCTTTGAATTATTTAAACCTTTTTGAATTATTTCATTATCAACTGGAATTGGTTGAACTTCAACAGATTTTTTAATTGGAGCTTTTCTTTTAGGAAATGGATGATCATCAATAAAGCTAAAAAGGATAAACGTGGTATTAGTGACATCTACAGTACGATGATGAGATAACAAAGGTGGAAAAGACAAACCTCAAATCTGGAGTATCATCATCATTAAGTATCATAGATTCATCATATGGAACAAGACTTCTTTGAGATGGTAGCTTTACAGCTGAAACATATTGCTCTATTATCTCCAAATCAGTTGTCAACTGTGGACGATCTTTAAATCGTTGAAAGATTGATGAAATATTTCCCATTTGTTTTCCTTGTTCTTTTTTTGAAATTAATGATAAATTAAATAGCTTTGAAAATCCGCTTTCGTTAAGGATGTCTTGTCTTTCTTTAATATATGTTGGAGTTGTGCTATCAAGAAACTGACGAGATTGATCTTTAAAATTAGAAGCAAATGATGATTGTGATTGATGACTTTGAGTTAGAGGTTCAAGGAATGAACTTGGCTTCTTCTTTAAGATAAATTTTGGAGTACTTGCAATAGATCGACGAAGAGAAGGTTCTGGTGTACGTTGATTATTGTATTCAGCAGTTGGATCAGCAACCTATAAATTTATATGTTACACAAATGTAATAAAGCTCAAACTCTTACCTTATTTAAGATAGACTTTGGAGTATTTACAAGAGATCGTTGAAAAATGCTACGATTTTTAAGTTGACTTTTATCTTTATGCAGAACAGTTTCAGGTGTATGTTTAAGTAACTGTTGATAATTGTAAAAAGCAGTTGGATCAACAACCTATAAATGGCACGTTATAGCAACACAACAAAAACAATACCCCTTGCCTTGTTACGATTCTCAAAATGAATCCGTATAAGATTTTGTGGTCCCAATGGATTTAAAGTAAATGTATGTAAAACTTTTTGAGTAAATTTATCAACAGGCTTCTTTGAAGTTTCTTCTTCAGCAATTTTTGATATTGATGGTAATATTTCAGAAAATGTTGTATCAAGTTCAACTTTTCGCCGTTTATTAAGATTAAATAAACCGTCTAAAATTTGAATGTTAAAAAATGATTACGTAAAATAAACAAAAAAATGTATGCTTACTTTCAAAATCTGATTTGATATTTTCTTTTTTTAACCACCAAGCGGTCATTCTTTATAGATGGTTAAAAAATGTAAAGAATAATTAGTTAAAAAAGATTTAAACATGCAAAATCTTGAATACAAATATAAAATAAAAATGTAAAAATAAATTTGTATTTTTTGCGGCAAAGGAGAGAGGAAACGCTTATAGTTGCATATTAACCACTCCATAAGCACACACTTCATTTTTGTGTTGAGACTATTTATTCAGTAACGCGTTTTGTTGAAGTGCAAAAATATTAATGAGTTTTTTTAGTTGTTGAAAAGCTATTTTAATAATTTCCTCAGCTTCTTATTACATATTTAAAAAATCAAATTAAAAATAATTAAACAGTATAAATTGTTTTGACATGCGATACTGGGATTTTTAAATTTCTTGAATTCCAAATTTTTCAAATTCGTGTCTTTAAAAATCGTTTGTTAATTTGCCAAATGAAAGTATTTTTCTTAAAAAGTTTTCAAAATTTGATGGTTTTAAGTGCCTATTCGTATATTATATTCAGGATACTGTAATACCCTTTTAAGTTTATTAATTGCTTATGGAGCATTTACAAACTATTTAAGAAGAGACCCCATTTTTGCATTCATATCATTTTGCCAATTTTATCATATGATAAAGATTTTTTTGTTTTAACAAAGATTACAAATTTTTGAATTTATTATTTAAATAATGAATCAATCAGATCGTAAAAAGGCGACCCATCTAAGATGTGAACGACAAAGGCGAGAAGCTATTAACGTAAGTTCCTTTAAGCTACAAACTTTTGTTTCATTTTTTACACTTTTAATTTAACAAACTTTTCAAAATTGTTTGAAAAAAATTTTTAGTCCGGATATAATGATTTAAAAGATTTATTACCAGCAAATTCATCATTTGTTGGTTGTAAAACGACAAATGCAGGTAAATTACATAAACTTTTAATTCACTGACTAAAATAAATTGTTTCAGCTATTTTATTTCGTGCTGCAGATTATGTAAAACAATTAAATGATGAAATAAAAAAGGATGAAGAAGAATTATCGAAAATGCAAACACAGTTATCAGCTTTAGAATTAATTGCACAACAATATGAAAGTTTTTCATTGGATTCTAAACCTGAAGCTCCGATTCAAGTTGAAATGTTAGAAAAATTCTTAGATAGTTGTTTTGAAAATTTTTCAAAAACTTTTGATGATAAAGATTATCAAAGTGTTACACGTTCTTTTTTGCAATGGGTTGAAACAACTGATTTACAGGTATGGTTTTTATTTTGGGGCCGGAAGTGTTTAACTCCTGCAAAAAAATTTTTAAAGTTTTTTATATATCCTTCCAAATTCACATGCAAATTTAGTCCAAGATTAAAAACTTTGAAAAGATTTTGTGAGAAGTTGTGTACCTTAGAAATTCTCATTTTTTTTGCCCTTTTGTAAATGATTGCTAATGACTGACATTTTTTCAGAAGCCTGCACAAGATATGATAGCTGTTGCAAAGAACAAATAGATTTTGTTGGATATAATTTTTTATTTATTACTGGTATATATTTTTTTACATGACTTGAGATTATTATATTTTTAAAATTTTTTATATTGATTACGGTTACTGTAAAGCTGTTACACATTAATAGATAGTGTTTTGTTACTGTAGCGAATGAAAAAATTTTTTAATCTCTTACAGGTTATCACATTTTTGGTTAGCACATGTTTAGTCCAAAATTTTTTGTTAGATCATAGTTATTTTGTAATTATTGCAACTCATATTACTTTTGTAAATTTTTTATTTTTCAACTGTGATTTTTAATAAACAGACTTTCTTAAAAAAACGCTTTTTTTGACTATTTTAAAATAACAAAAAAATGGAAAAATGAAACTTTTAAAAAACTCACTGCGTTTTTTTTTGTTTTATTGAAAAAAATTACTGTAGCAATCGAAAAAGTTATTTTTTGGTTACACTAAAAAATTACTGAAGTTTTACCAAAAAAGACCTAATTATGCGATTTAAAAAATCCTTCGTATATTTAAGTCTTAACTGTAACATTATTTTTGTAAATTTCCATTTTTAACAACAAAATGTGATTTTCATGGAAATAGTTTTTTAAAAAACGTTTTTGTCTGTTTTTTATTTGAAACTTTTTTTTTATACTTTTTATAATAACAGGAAAAAAAGGAGTTCTTTGTGTGTTAGAACGAAAGAACGCAATTTTGAAGTTGATCATGATTTTTTTATTTCCATGTGTGAAAAAAAATATTTAGTATCGCGCAAAAAATTAAAAAAAGAAGGAAGGAAGGAACGTATAGACTGCCTGGAATGACTGCCTTTAAATGAAGTGATGACACTCTCTCACTTCTCACCCGCAAACAACCCCGCGCAACTTCTATTTCCTTTCCTTTCTTTCTTCTTTCATTTTTCGGTGGCAGTTAACGCCAAAAGGAAAGAAGAAATTCTCGTTTTTCAAAAATATAAAAAAAATATATTTTGTTGAATTATCGCGGCATAATAGAGTTGTCAAAAATATTAACCACATTGACTGGTTGTGTATGTATTCTCTTTGTTGTATGAGAGAGATACAACAGACATGCCAAAAATCATGTTTCAATATTTTTTGAAAAAAAAACATGAAAAAATTTGTTGTAGAAGCCTTTTGTACATATGTATTGGGATATAATTCATATACATATGCTTCAATGCTTCTGTTCAAAAATCAAAAAAAAATTTTTGCAGGTCGTGTTTCATAAAATATTTCCTTCTTTTTTTTTTGATCGATGTTTTTGAAACATTTTTTCTTTGCAATTATATTATTATTACAGAAAGCCCATAAAAAAATGAGTACTCTCGTTTTTCTTTTTTTGTGACGTCACAAATTTTGTACCACCTTTTTGCCCATATTTTTTGTGTTCTTTTTTTTGAAAAAAAGATTTTGATAGATTCGAGAAAATATTTCACTTTTTTCAGACATCAAAATTTTTTGTCTCAAACAACGGGGAAATTATTTTCCTGAAAAATCATGTTAAATTTAAAAATATTTTTTGTTGCAACAATTTTTTCAATTTTTGTGCAGATTTCTTGTGCGGATCCGCTGCAGTGTGATGTCTTTGATCCAGCATGTCGAGCCCGAATTCAAGCATCCAATTCACATTCCGTTCGAACAAAAGCTCGTAATCAATGTCATTATCAAGATATTTGGTTAATCCCGGGTAGAGCCGATTCATCGTGTAGTAAGTTATAAAAAAAAAGAATCACGTGTTTAATCAATCAATTCAATTTCTTTCTTTCTATCTTTCAGCTCGTCCGGATGCAAAGCGTTTAGTTGATATTGATCCAAGACAAGTACATATTAAACCTGCAGTAGTGAAATTTCCTGGTTGTTTTACACTTGAAATTCGAAATTTACGTGTTCATGATCATCAAGATGTTTTATCAAATAGTTTTTTTGCGAAAAGTGAATATCAATGGTTAAATGTTAAAGAATTTGGAGATGTTAAATGTCAAAATGCATCAAATAACGGATGTGGAGGTTATGGTAATAATTGGTTAGTTTTTTCTCTTGCAACGAAAAATTTTTATAATTTTTGTCTTACAACGATAAATACCGTAGCTGATATATTTAACAACAACAGAAAGGCTTACTATAATTTTTTTCTTACAACGAAAAAGAGCTTACTTTAATAACTTTTTAACCTATTTTTTGCAGTTATTATTGTGACATTTGTGAATCTTTACAAGCAATTGATCGAGATGAAATAACCCCAAATAATGACAATGGCGGATTCGCGGAACAGTTTAAAGGACTTAATTGCCCTCGCAAAGCTGGGTAATTTTCTATTTTCATTGCATAAGTTTTTTTTTCAAATTTAGGTATTATACATTTCGAAAAGAATTTTGCTTTAATGATTGGTCCGCATTCGATACGGATGGAGATTGTCAAATGGATTTCTTACAATCCGATAAATCAGATTATAAAGGAGCTTTGCAATCTCTTCAACAAATTGGTTATGTAAGTTTTCTTATGGCATTTAAGTTTATTTAATGGCCTTTTTTGTAGGGTACCGTAATTGCAAAGATTAGAATGGCATATAATGCCACAGGCGGAATTCAAAGAAAAAAGGATACAAAAGAAGCACAAATTGAAAGAACCGTTTTGCGAGAATTGGAAGAACGTAAAAGAACATGGGATATAAATCGTGGACAATTTGAAAAATTTCAACAATGGTATATTGAATATCGTAAAAATATTTGGCATAGGTAATTTTTTGTTTTTTTTTAAATTTTCATTGTTACAAAAAAATTTACTTAATTGAAATAGCCCAAGTTTTGTATTTCCAAAAAAGCAATTGATGACAAAAAATGATGAAATACAAAATTCTATTGTTAAAGTTTGACGAACTTAAATCCTGAATTAAAAGTTTAAAAGTTTAAATGACTATTTCATAAGAAAAAAATTTTTTTTTGAAAGAACGGTTTTATAGAAAAAAAAATCAATGATTAATCTTTAAAACTATTATTTTGAATTACGTAACGAAGTTTTTTTTACTAAAAATAGAGTTTTATATTGAAATTTTTTGACATCGAAATCGAAATAGCGAATTTTTTTTTATCTGAAATTAATTTTCTGTTCAAAAACAAAAAACAAAATTTTGATTTCTGTATTTAAAACTTTTTGAAATCGAAATTTCAATTTCGCAAAGCTGTGCTTAAAATCAAAGTTTTTTGAAACAATAATTTTTGGAAAATTAATTTTTTTAAAATTTTGAAATTTTAATTTTGCAATAATTCTGATTATTTTTTCAGAGAAGAATATTTGCCATGGTTGTTGTATGAGAATGAAATTTCATGTTTAAGGCTTACATTTGATGTATGTGAACGAGTGCCTCGACGAAAACCCTATGGTGGAAAAGGTTATACATGTGATTAAAAAACATTTTTTAATATAATTTTTTTAACAAATTTTTTATGGGTTTTATTTTTGTTTCATTTTTATTCTTTTCCTTTTTTTCCGGTATATACTGTAACGTATTTTTTATTGTATCATAATTCTTTCATTCTTTTTTTGTTGAAAATAGGCATTTTTTGTTTCTACAGACTATTTTGTGATCTCAATGTTAACAGAAACAATAAAAAATAACTTTTTTTTATCTAAATTCCCTAAGGCGATAGATGATATGTGTTGTCCAACACAAAATTTTTTGAGGAGGCGATAGAAAAATTGATCGAAGTGTTCTTCTCTTATTATCACATGGTCTTTCATGTTGGCAAATAATTTTTGATTTTTTTTTCAAATTGTTTTTAGGTTTAAAATTGAAAAAATTCCATTTGTTTAAACGGTTTCTATTTATTTTTAAAACAAATTTGTTTACCCAACAATTTTTTTAAAAACAAAAAGGTGTATAAAAAAAAGCAGGAAACAATAAACCAATTCATTTTTTTCAATGTTCCAAAAAAGAAATTGAAGGCCATTTTTTCTTGTTATCAATTTTTATGCTGCTGCTGCTGTTAAAAGGTGAAAGTGAAAGCCATCAATAAACTTTTAAATCATCTTTTTTTTCTTCTTTTTGTTGCTGCTTTTAGGGGGAAAAAGAGCTGCTTTTTTCAATCACCTTTCTACAAGCAGACGACAAAAGTAGAAGAAGAACAACAAAAAAAGCCTCCAGACATTGCACTTGTTTCCATTCTTCTGAAAAAAGGTAGAAGAACCGGAACCGTCACGAGAAAAAAAAGAAACTTTTTGCGCAGGAGAAAAAAAAAGTCCAATGTTACTGCTTTCTCTTTCTTCCTTTCTCTTTTTTTATACAGCAATGAACGAATGATGATGATGTTGATGTTGAGAGAAGAAGAAAAAAAATTGTATACTTACAAACAGCTGGAAAATAAAAAAAAAGAATATAATGTCTCACTCTCTCTCTTAAAATCTTTGTTACTGCAGCTTTTGCTGAAAAAAGCTTTGGTCAAAAAAAGCTTGAAAATAATTTTTTAACGTCTAAAAAATTAAAGTTGACGAATTGGCATTTTTAAAAAATGTCAGCTGTTTTATATTTTTTTTTCCATTCGCCTACGTTTTTTGTTGTTTTATTTATTTTCTTTTTTTAGACAATAATTTTTTGAAATTCAGTTTTTCAGGGTTTAAATAAACCAACAAAAAAAGGAAAGAATAATCATGTTTGAAGATTTATGCATTTTTGTTGGAATTCCTGGAATTTTGGCAGTTATTACATATTTCATTTATCAATATATTCATTCTGGTTTAACTGCTTCCATTGAAGTAAGCATTTGATTTTTGCTTTTTATCAACCCCAAAAAAATTTTTTTCTCATGGTTATTGATTCTTCCACAAAAATGTGTATTTTCTTTAACCGGTTCTTAAGTTTTTAATGTTGATCACTTAAGGACACTTTCATTCAAAGAACACTTGAAATTATCAAGAAACTAATTTTAGAAGATTAATTATTTTATAATTTTAATAATCGAAACTTTTTTAGAATTAATCTAAAAATTGGTTCCAAAACAATTTTCAAAACAAAAAATTAAGTGTACTGTAGCTTAGTAAATATTAGCTACAGTAACCAATTCAATATTCAAAGTTTTTTGCCCTAAAAATTTTAGGCTATAATATTATATTATTATTATTAACATCCACTTAAATTTTGAAAAATAACAATTTCAGGTATCAGAAAAACCCCATCTATCAATTTTGCAACGAACTACAACCCTATTTTATAAGCATCATATTGGCTCCTATTCTGCACATTCTTCAATTCTCTCTGAATTAACATCCCTTTTACCACAAGGTGCTTCAACCATTCAAATCTTTTATGATGATGCCTCAAAAATTCCTGCCAAACGACTTCAATCTGCAATTGGATGCATTTTTGGAGAAGATGGTGAAGATTTTTATACCCATAATTTTTCTGTACAACTTAAACGATTTGGTTATGAAAGACTTGTGCTTTCACCTGTCACAAAAGTCTTGCATGTTTCATGCCCCCATAATGGTTCAATCTTTTCAAAATTAAATATGACATATCGAATTCAACCAGCGCTAAATGCGGCATATGAAAAATTACAAGAAAAACCTGAACCAAAACTTATTATTCAAGTTATTGATACTTCTTCTAATTCTGTTGATTGTTTTATTCCATTAGAATCAATTGAAAATTTTATTGATGCCCAACATATGTCCCCTGATGAAATGGATAATAAATTAGCTCGACAAAAATTTGATAGCGATGAAGAATCAAGTGAAAGTGAACCTGAAAATGATGAAGCAGAAGATGAAGAAAAAGAAGAATCAGAAGTTGAAGACGAAAAAAATCAATAAAAATCTTTCAAAAAACATTCTTAAAGTTGCTTTTCAATGAAATAAAAATACTGTAGATTATTTGCCATTTTTAGAGCTCAAAAATTTTGTTTTTGTTTACTTTTTAAACTGTACATAAAAAAAACAATAAAATCCTAATAAAACAATATAAATCTAATTAAAAGCACATAGTCTTTCAAAATAATATGGATTATAAGCAGCTAAATAATACATTTCACGAAGACCTTTGTCACTTCGAGCTAAAAAAAAGATTACTGTAATTTTACAAACTCCTAAAAAAATATTAAAACAACCTTCTTCAGTGACGAGCCAATTCTTTTCTTTATAATATTCATGAATAATTCGAGCTTCATCTGCTGTATAAAGTTTTGTTTCAATAGGAATAAATGGATCAATATCTTCAAAACCATGTTCAGTAAAAAGTTCAATTGGAGTATCAATTGGTACAGCAAGTGAATCACGAGCATCAGAAATTTCACGCTTATCTGCAATCATTAAAACAAGACCATTTGTCCAATCATCTTTTAAGAATTTTTTTGTTTGATATATTAATGATAATTCATCAGGAACAGCCTAAAAATAATAATAAAGAGGTTTTTGTAGTGGTAAAAAAGCTTACAAAACTTCTATCAGCTTTTTTAACCAATGTTTTTCCATAAAGTGAATTTCCGCCATCCATTGCAACTAGCAATTTTATTGAACCATTTGTTGAATGTCGACGTAATTCTCGACAAAGTGCACCAATACAATCATTTGCAACAAATGGTGATGCAATTCCCATTTCAACAATTTCTGTAATTGGTCGATCTTGCGCTGTCTTTTCAGCTTTTGTCCATTCATAGATTCGTTCAGTTTTAAGTTCAGACAACGCTTTCCAAATATGTTGATTTTGTTGTTTAAAATGTTGAAGGAATACAACAGAATGTTCAGGTAAATCAATTCGTCCAGGTTTAAATGTTGAAGATTGAACATCTTTTACTCGACGAGTCAATTCCATTACTGTAATTGTGTTAATTAAAAATGAAAAGTCTAAAAAATAGCTTACCATCTCGAATATTAAAAATTACCCAATTTTGTGTTTGTGCAAAATGAATTGTCTGCGCTAGAGTCATGGTTTTACCAGTACCAAATTTTCCCCATAATACAACACGAATCGATGGCAAATTTTTTCGTACAACATTTAAACAATTTAATACTTCAAGAAATTGTTGACGACACAATATAGCGCAATCATCCAAAGTATTAACTTGTTTGGCAAATTTTGATGGAAGAATTTTTTCAAATGCGAGCGCCTTTGTTGCTTCTAAAGGGATGTGATAAAGCTTTCCAACATCTTCTCGAGTTAATTTTAATGGATCATCTGTTGAAGTTTTTGCATAAAAACGGTGGAGAGATAAACGAGCCAAACGAGAACTGAGATTAAATGTTTGCTTTGAAGCTAGCATACTGTAATAGTGATGCTTATGATAAAGAGCGGAAAAAGTTTAAAATATAAACGGCAAAAAAACCCTTGTTAAACAGCAAAAAAACTTTAATAACAAAAATAAATTTATTTTAAAATCAACAAATATCCCCATAAAATTTATGAAACTTTTGCATATTCAAAATTTCCACTTTTTTCATATTCTGACATATCGATTGCAACTTCACAACTCTCTCGTACAACTTGATCAATATCTTTTGCATATTCTCGAACAAGTTCTTCACATTCTGGGGTTGCAATTGCTCCAAGTGCTTCAGCACATTCATGTCGAACCATACAATTTTCTTTATCATTCTTTAAACCAATTGCAAGATCTTTGACAGAAAGAGGTGATTGAATTTGACCTAGTACATAAGCAATTTCATGACGAAATAGTGCAGAATCTGGACAATGAAGACCTTCTCCAAGAGCTAAGATAGATTCATCAGAATTAATATTGCGAAGAGTAAACATTGCTTTATAACGATCAAATAAAGTTTGTGAAGGATCAATAAGAATTTTTTTTAGCTCTTCAACATTCTTTACAGTTGATGAAGGTGTTGGATCTAAAATATACTGTTAAGCATGTGGAAAAAGAAGGATATAAACCTTACCAACAGAATCATAAGGAGAATTTGTATCCTTTCCTTCTTTATGGACCCATTCAATCCGTTGATATGCAAGTTGACATGTTTCAGCAACCTCAGGCAGCGGATCTTTTGAATATTCTTTTAAAAGTTCAAGAACAGATTTATCTCCAATTGCACCCAGCGCTTCACCAGCTTCATGTCGGACCATTGGTTCTAAAAGATATTATTAGCAGACCCTAGAAAATAAAAAGACATACCTTGTTTAACATCTTTCAGCACTTCAGATAAAACTGGAATAGCAGATTTATTTTGCATTTGTCCAAGGCAATATGCAAGTTCATGCTTAAGCAAAGCTGAAGAATCAGAAAATGCTTTTCCGATCCATTGCACAGATTGATCATCTTTTAAATTGCGTAAAATAAATAATGCACGAAATCGAGCAGCTAATGGAAGGCTTAAAAAGGGAGATATAAATTATGTGAAAAAAAAGATGGATAAAAAAATGATTTAAACCTTGAATCATTTAGACTTTCACCAACTTTATCAATTTGTTCGGAAGAATATTCAGAAACTTCTGCCATTGTTAAACATAAAAAGGATGGAGTAAAGCTAAAAAATAGTTGTTCAACAATTTTTTAAGATTTTGAGGTAAAAAAATCTTTGCGCGAAAATTGAATAAAGTTTCAAAGGGAAGATTTTTAGTTGATGTCAGAGTTGATCAACGTTGAAAAAAAGACAGCAGCATCTGGTTGCAGCAGCCGACTCTTTTTTTGACACGTTGCTTTTTCTTCTTCACTTTTTTGATCGTCAAATAAAAGAGAGAAGTGCTGATTCGATCGAAATTTATATACGTAATAAAACCCCAATCAATTTTCTTTTTGTTATACCCTTTTTATTTTATGTAGTTATTTTGCCTTCAGTTTAATTAAAATATTAAAATAATATGGAAGAACCATTACAATATCAACGAACTGAATCAGTTTCAACACTTGTGGAACCAGATTCTTCCAGCTTGAAGAATGGTGAAAATGTAAGCGATTACTGTAAAAAATTATCTTTGCAGAAATTCCATGTATTTTCTTTTAGCTTACGCCTGAACAATTGTGGGATAAGTTAGTTGTTGCACAGGAAAAAGTTCAAAGATATGAAGATGAAAATATTGAATTGCGAGCGCAATTAGCTGTTTTTAAAGATTCAGAAAAGGTTTTTCCTTACATTTTGGATATCAAAAATATAAAAAGCGTTTATAGGAATATAAGCAACAGCTTGAAACTTTATCATCGTTAATAATTTCAAATGGTTCCCATCAAAAAAGTGTTGATTTGCAACGAATGTACGATCAACTGTTGTATAAAGATGGAAGGATTGTTGAATTAAATAATCAAATTCTTGAAAAAGAGAGACAAATAATGGATTTACAAGAAATTTGTCGAGAACAAGGTGAAGTTGCAGCAGCAAAAAAGCAAGCCGTACAAATTGTTAATCGCCGACTTCAAGTAAGACCTATAGTTTGGAGGGTACCGTAATCCCACTTTTTTGATGATTTAGGAAATTGATTCACGAGATAAAAAAGATGCTTCAACGGAAACAGATGTCGTATTTTCTGAACGTCGTGGAACATCCAAGAAGCGTGTAAATTCTCCAGGACGAGCAATTCCACAACTTCGATTATCAGCTGGAAATGGCTCCCCTCCACCCTTGGATCCAGCAGAAGATCATTCATCATTTACAACTGAAACGGCAACCAACGATGATCCAGAAAGAGAATGGTCTCCATCACCTTCAGCTTCACATGCATTAAATCGAATTTCACGAAAATATCGTAAAAAAGTTACATTTGATTTAAATCCTGCAGGAAAGAAAGAAAAAGGATTAATTAAACGTGAAAATTTATCTCCTGATCCCTTAAAACTTCCCCTTCAAGGAATTGATGGAGAAATTGCACAACAAATTATTGATTTAACAAATGAAAATGATGAACTTCGAAGAATTATTGCTGAAATTGAACGTGCACCATTGCCGGAACAGCAGCTTAAAATTGAACAAGTTAGATTTTTACTTTTTTGGGATAAAATACATCTTCTTTATATTTTTAAGCTTGAAGAAGAAATTGAAAATGTTCGAAGAAATGGAAAGAATCAAGTTTTACGCGCACGTGCAACTGCGCAAGCAAAGATTAAAGAGCTTGAAGGACGAATCTTTGAACTTCAAGCAACACAAACAAAAGAAGTTGCATCTTTAAATGCAACAAATGAAGCATTAAAAGCAAGTCGAGATTTTATTTTGGATGAAAATGCAATACTTTTGGAAAAAATTGAAAAGCTTAAAGAAAAAGATGCGGATCTTCGAAGTGAGCTTGAAGGTGCAAATGAACTTGCAATTGGATATCGTCGAGATTTGGATACAGAATTACGAAAATCTGAAGAACTTAAAATTCGGCTGAAAGAAGCAAATGCTTCAACACAAATGGCATTCGATGAACGGCAACTTGCATTTAATGAAGCCGAAAAGCTAAAAGAAGCAATTTTTGCACAAGATGAGTTAATTCAAGTGCTTGAAGGTGATTTAATTGTTTATGAAACAAGAGTTGGACTTTTGCAAGATTCACTTGGTGCAACAAAAGTTGAAGAATTACAAAATGTTCGAGCTAAAGCTGTTAGCGCAAAAGTGAATGCTCTAGAAATTGAAAAACAAGATATTATGAAAAAGAGAAGTGGTAAGTATTTATTATAAAAAATATTGCTTAAATATACATATAACAAAAAAAGGGGAAAAATACTCGCTAAAGTACCGCGTATTATTTCAACACATTAGTCTTTAAAAAAAGCGTTAAAAAACTGCACAAAAATGAAAAATCTCAAAAAAGTATAAATATTAAAAATATTTGATTAATTTTTTTTCTGCTTTGTTTGAACAAACAAAGGTTTTTTGGGTTAATTAGTTTAAGATTGAACATGACTTGTTGGAGCTTGACTTGAACCTTGATTTGGTGTTTGATCTGATTGAATTTGAGTTGATGTTGGAGCTTGACTTGATTGTGTTTGAGTTGATGGAGGTGGTTGTCCAGGTCCAACTTGATCAGCTTCAACATCAACATTTTGTGGTAGGGTTGTTGAAACAATTGGATCAGGAATATTTTGATTTCGTCGAAATTGCCATTTAAAATTTGTATAATATTTGAAACTTTTTACAACTTTTGGAACGGTATCTTCCACAATATATACCTAAAAAAATTATAATTGTTAAAAACATAGAAAAAAAAAACAAAACTTACTTCATGATCACAATGTTGGCATCGTAATTTTCGCCGTCTCATACAACAAAAAATTCCACATGGAAAGCATAAAATTGCCATTAAAATACCTTTCCATGTAAATTTTTCAACCAGCTGTGTTTTACATACAGGACAAAAGTGTTGAGTCATTTTACTAAAACGACACATAGCTTTTTAGTTTTTTTTACTTTGGATACTTTTTTTATTGACTTTTTAAAAGTGGAAATTGAAATATCGGGAAAAAACAATATATATTCACGGGTGACACGTTTAATATTAGAAGAAAGGACGGAAACAAACAAAAAAATTGAGATCATATTAAAACCGGTTAAATTAAAAATAGAGAGGAAAAAAGGTGTATGAAATTCAACAGCAAAAAATTGATTCAAAGAATTTTTTAAAAAGTGGTCAGAAAAAAAAGCAGCACGTAAAAAACGTAAAAAATGCTAACAACTATTTTTTCGCTCAAAAAATCTATTGTAAAAGTATAAGGAACTTTTCAGTGACTAATAAATGTTTTTCAATCAATTTTTTTAACGAAAAACATTACTTTTTTATGAGATCTTACAAAAATAGTCAGCGCAATTTTTTCTAAAACAACAAAAAAATACCCAATTCAAATTTAAAGAAGAACCACGGACGCACGCGTTTGTCTCTTTTAAGCTTTAACCTTCTTTCATTTTTCTTTTAACTCTGTGTTTGTCTTTTTACACTTTGTTTTTTTTCTTGGACTTTTTAAAATTAAAAGTTGGATGCTTAAAATCAAAATAGGTAAAGAAAAATGATAGAAACAAAAAGTGGGAGAACGAAAGAAGGAAAGAAACAACAGTTGTATAAACAAGCAAAAGCAAGAGAGAAAATAGCACTGATATTTCAACAATGATTTTTTCATAGCTTCTTTTTTTTAAAAAAACAATCAATTGAATTTTTAGAAAATGTTTTTAATTGAAAAAAGAAGCTTTTAACATTTTCATTAAACATTTAGAAAACATTTAATAAACAAAAATGGATTATTGTAGCATTTAAAAAATGTTTTTAAAAATGTCTGGAAAAATCTATTAAAAATTTTTAACAACAAATGAATGTTTAAAACACTCAACAAAACTTTGACCTAAAATAAAACAAACTTAAAATCCTAAAAACTTTCTTATCAACTGACCCCACTCTTTTTTTCAGACGAAAAGCTTCTTATCAAAGGCCTTCACATTAAAATTAAATGTTTGGAAGAAGAAAGGTCAGAACTTTTAAACCGAATTCAAAAACACGAAAATCATGAATTTCAACCACAATCTTTGGAAGATTTGCGACGTTTTGATGCAAATGTAAATATTTTTAACTTACTTTCTTTTCTTTTCAAACTCTGATCATTGATTTTTTTATAGCGACAAGTTGTTTACCATTCCTCTTCCTCTTTACCATCGCAGCCTATTGTTCATGAAAAACAACAACATTTTGTACAACCACCACAACATCACGTTTTTGATAATAACAGTTTATTACAACAACAAGAACAACATCAAGAAAATCAAGAACGTGAACAAGAGCGCCAAGACCAACAACAAAAATTGCATGAACAACTTCAACAACAATTAGATTCTGTAACAGCTGAAAAGGAAAGGCTTGAAGCTGAATTAATTTCCTTAAAATCAAAATCTAAAAATGATGCCAATGGTTTCCTTAATCTTCTGCATACTGTTGAAGATATTGCAATGGCACCAGTATTTGAAGATCGAAGATCTGAAGAAATTGATGCTGGGCTAAATGTTGAAGATTTAAAAAAACTTGAAAATGAAAATGAACAATTAAAACAAAAAAATAGCAATTTGGCAGATAATTTACAACAATTTAAAGAAAAAGTTGTTGAAATGGAAGCTGTTGCACAAGATGCAAGCCAAGTTCAGAATTTGCTTGAATCTCAAAAAGCTACAATCGAACACGAGTGTAATGAATTGAAACGTAAACTTTCAAAGAATGAAGAAATGTTAGATAAAGTTCAAAGTTCAAAAGAATTGGAATCAAAATGGAAAGCTGAAAATGAAGAACTTCAAAAAGAAAATGCTACACTTTCAGAAGCAAAAAAACATCTTGAAAGAAAAGTTAAATCTTTGCAAGAAAAACTTGAAACAATTAAAACGGAAAAAACACTTCTTGAAAATAAAATTTATGGATTAGAAAAGCAAAATATTGGTTTAGCAGAAACAAATGAAAAAATGTCCAAATTTGAAATTGAAAATAATCGACTTGATGAACTTGTTTCAAGCCTTCGAACCCAAGTTGAACAATTTCAAGTTGAAGCAGAACTTTCGAGAACATGTTTAGATGATATGCGAAGATTAGTTACTCGAGCAACCGATAAAACAACATGTGCAAGTGGAGTACAAAGAATTCCATCAGTTGATGAAGCGATGACATTTAAAACTGCTTTGGAAGCATTACATGCATCATTACCTACTGCAAAAACCGAGCAACTTCCTTATCAGCAGCAACAATCAAGTGCTGTATTATCGTCTCGACAATCGTATGACAAAGAAGACGAAGATCAACAACAACAACAACAACAACAAAAGCAATCTCTTACAGAAAGTATTGGAGAAGAACAAAGTGAATCAGCAAAATATGTTTTAATGTCACAAGTTTCGGTTCATTTGGGAGCAGATCAATCAAAATCTCCAAATCATGAAGCAAGTGCACCAACTGAAAGTCCAATTGAAGCACAATATTATCAGCAACAAAATGTTCAAAATTCAAATCCCTATATCCTTTCACATATTAATAGTTTTGGATATCAACAACAGCCAACACTTACAACACAACTTTATCATACACAATCAGCAGATTATCAGCAAAATGCTTACTATCAACAACAAGCTGAACATTATACTGATAATCATTCGTATCCGAACCAACAACAGCCAGAGCAACAAATTGATCACCAACATATTGAAAATCAATCATATCCTCTTCAATATCAACAACAAGTACAACAACAACCCCCACAACAAGAGATTCAACCTTTAGAAACTGAAACCTCACAAAAACTTGATGAAACTATTACTGAATTAAAAACTCTTCAATTACAATATACTGAACTTCAAAAATCTTATCGTGAATTACAACTATATTATGAGCAACGGGAACGTGACCTTCTTGAACAAAAAGAACATTTTGAACATCGGGCAACAAATTTATCAGCGCAACTTTCAAAAGCTGAAGAAAAAATAGAAGAATCTTTTAATCAAAATGTTGAACTTGAAAATGAGAATTTTAGTGCAAAAGAACAAATTAAAAATTTGGAAAAATTATTAAAACAACTTGAAGAAACAAAGACAAAGCTTGGAAGTAATGAAGAAGAATTGTGTCAATTGAGAAAACAAATGGAAAATATGGATAATGATTTTAATCATTTAAAAGATACAAATAAGAGATTAGAAGGATTTTTAACAGAAGCTCGAACAAGTTTAGGAGAAGCTGAAGAAACAAGGAATACATTAGGTATAATTCAAATTTTGAAAACTTATTTATTTATGCAATTTTTTAGGATCAGAAAATCGACAACTTCGTGAAACATTGGAAACACTTCAAAAAGCGCTGAATGAAGCACAAGAAGAATCTCGAATTGATATTGAAGAGCAATTCCTTTCTGGTAAAGCATATGAAGAAACAAATCGAGAATTAGAGATTGAAAATGCTCAACTTCGTGCACAATTATCTGCAGCTTTAAATAATATCAATGATAATACAGAAATTGTTGTAAATTCAACTTTGCGAACACTTGAAAATAATTTTGATGGTAAATTAGTTAGTCATTATTTTTTGATTAAAAGTGCCGAATTTCAGATAGTCGACCAAAAACTTTTGAAGTTGAAACACAATGTCAACTTTTACAAGATGAACCTGCTGTTGTTTTGGATTCTGTAATTGATCCAAATGTTGAACCACAAATTTCTGATATGTTAAAAGATTATGTAAAAGAAACTTCAAAATTTACAGATTATCTTTCACAAGATGTTGAAAGTTTATTCGTTCTAAATGAGGAACTTGCAAATGCTGCCGATTCTTTGAGGGGACAAGTATGGGCTTTAAATCAACAACTTAAAAAATCAATGCTTGATCGACAAGAAATTTTGGAACAAATTGAAAAACTTGAAACACAAAATTTAAATGCATCTAATGAAAATTTGCGATTGAAACAAGAGCTATCAGAACAACAAGAAAAATTAGCAGAAATTCAAAATCAAAGTAATAAATGGAAGAATGAATTATCGTTGTTGTATGATAAAAAGGCAGAAGTTGATGCAGCATATAATCAACTTGCAGAAAGTTATTCACAACTTCAAGAATCTTATAATGTTATCCTTCAAAAATTAACAATTCCAAAAATTGATGGTTCCACAGATCCGTTGATTGAAAGTGATGTCATAGATTCTGCAGAAGCAATTAAAAATGAATATGTAAAACTTGAAAAAACTTCACAACAAATGCGTGCAGAACTTGAAGCTCGTTCTGAGAAGATTCGAAATCTTGAACAACAAATCACTCATGGAATTACAGTATCTCATTCCCTTCAAAGTAGTTCACAACCTTTAAGTGCCGAACATGTTGAAGAACAAGCTCGTGGAGAAAAAGCTACAGCACATTGGACAATGCTTGAAATTAAAAAGCTTTTGGTTGAAGCTGCTGATACTCTTCAACGCCTTCCAATTGATGAAGCATATGAACATGTTCGACGGGAAACTGAAGTTAAATGGTCTGAAAGAGTTCATAAAGCAATTAAATTTTGTGAAAATGTTATACATGAAATGCAAAAATGTGATGAAGAAGGAACCGAATGCACAACAAATTTTATCATTCCTGAAGATTCTGATAATGTTGGAATTGAAACTGTTATTTTAAGATTACATGAAAGATGGAGACTTAAACATCATCAACTTCTTGAATCTTCAAATATTTTACAAAATCAACAACAAATTTGTCGGGAATTAGAATCTCGGCTAAGTGATGCACATGAAAAATTAGCAGAATTAGAATCACAACGATCTTCTGAATCTCGTAAGTATTTTTTTAAAATGGTAGAGAATCCTATATTTTTTCTTTTTTTGCACTTTTTCTGTTTAATTGCTACAGTAGCAATGCTTCTGATTGGCAATTAAAAACTTATTATAGAAAAGCTTTGTGACAACGACTCGTATTTGCTTTTTGTTGTGCTTTTGAAGTTCTGTTTTTGCTCTAACATTTATTCACTGCTTTTTTTTCTGTTATCAAATGGAAAAGCTACAGTAATTTTTAAAATGATGTAATTTCAAATTTCATCACTTTCATTAAAAGTGATGAAATTTGAGGTTCGTAAAAAATAAAACTGTTACTATTTTTAAAAGTAATTAATTGTCTTTTACAATAATTACTGTAGCTTTTCTATTATTGTGATTTTTGTAACACTTCTAGCACAAATAACACCCTTCAAAAGTCTTTCAAAAAATATAAGCCGGTCAAATTTTAAAAAAAAATTTAAAAGAATTTGACACATTTAAAAGTTTTTGTAATTTGTTTTTTTTGACCCGGCTTAAATTTTTTAAAAGGGATTTTGAAATTCATTCACTTCCCTCCTTTTTGAGTTTGTTTTTATTTGTTTTTTGTGCAACAGCCATTGCCATTTTTCTTCTTTTGCAGAGGAATCTGAAGCTGCATACCCGTCACCAGCATCTTCAACAACAACAACACTCAGTCAATCACAAATAGAATTTTGGAATCGTCTTCTCGAGTCGTTTTCACAAAGCTGCCGCGCTACAGCATCCGTTGATATGAGATTGAAATCCACAAATAGCCTTATTCATAATGCTTTAAAACAGTTGGATTCATCATCAAATGATGCAAATAAAGCAATGGTTTCTGCAAAATTGCAATTTGCTATTTTAGCTGCCCGTCTTACTGCAAAACAAGCTGACAATGATGCCCTATTTCGATCAACAGCAGAATTGGCACATACAAATGTTGCCTTACAAAATGAAATTGATGATTTACAAGAGAAGCTTGAATTAAATAAAATTGAAGAAAATGTTGAAACTCCTGAATTAAATATTTCTATTGATGCAAGCTTTAAAAAGATTCGACAAGGTGCAAAAACGAGAACAATTGTTTCAAATAAATCAAAAATTCATGAAAATATTGAAACAAAAGTTGAAATTCCATCAAAGCCAAAACCATCTGCGCCATTTGAATCTCCAAATCAAAATGATGATTCGTGGAGTTGGAATGATGAAACCACAAAAGAACAACCAAATCATGAATCAGAAGCCACTCCAGCTTCAGATGATTGGGGATGGAATGAAAAAAAAGAAATTCCAGAATCAGATAAGGTTTCATCAAAAGAGAAAGCTCCAACCAAAGAAGATGAATTAAGTCTAAATGTTTCTTCAACTGCTGAATCTACAGTCTCTCATCCAACACTTGAAGAACAAAAACTAAAGCAAAAACCCGCAAAGCCAATTCCTTCCAAAAAACAAATCCCAAAAATTAAAGAACCTGAACCATCCCCAAAAGTTGAAGAAGAAACAACAGATGACTGGGGATGGAATGAACAACCCCAACAACAGCAACATTCTTCAGCTGTCCCTAAAGTAGTACCTTCAAAAAATAAAAAGTCTTCAAAACCTTCAACTCGTGAAGCCACACCTTCCAGCCTTTCCCCTGCTTCTCAACCTCCACCTAATCCATCCACAACAACAACTACAGCAACATCAGATGATTGGGGATGGGGTGATGAAAAAGAAACAGAAGAAAAAGATTCAAAAGTTTCTGAATGGGCATGGAATGATGATGAACCTGCCATTGTTGAACAACAGCAACAACAACAACTTCCAATCCGTTCAACTTCCCGCGCTTCATCAACAACAAGCAAAACTTCTAAAGCTTCAACAAAGAAAAGTGCTTCAATTAGTAAAAAAGTTGTTGTTCCACCTCCTTCAACATCAGATGATTGGGGATGGGGTGATGAACAAGCTGTTAAAGAAGAAGAAGAACCACCAAAGCCAAAATCCCAAACAACCAAAGCAAAGAAAGTTCAATCAAAGCCAAAAACAGATGCATGGGGTGATTTTGAAAAGGCAGAAGATGAATCAAAGGAAGCATCTGATGATTGGGGATGGTAAACAAAAACAAATGTGTAAGTTTAAATTTAATAAACCTGAAAAAAATTAATCTCTTAATTTCAGATTTATCAACTCAAAATATTTTTTTTTCAAAACGGTATACTGTAACTGTCACAGGGTTTTCTTTTCCGCAAAAATTTTTTTATTATTATTTTAAATTTATTGTAAACATTTATAAAAACAAAATAAAATATACAATTTTATTAAATATATTCTTATTTTTGGCTTTCATCGAGTGCACTTGTATTTGGATTTTGTGCTTGCAGCTTTGCAGTTTCTGCACAAAGTTTATCAAATGCAGGTCGAACTTTTTCACATTCTTTTGCAGCAGTTTCATGAAAGCTTTTCATTTCTTGCATTAAATAAACAACTTCAACTTGATGCTTTTCACGTTTTTTTGACATTTCTTTAACAATTGTAATTACCTATAAAAAAGGTATGGTAAACTAAAGTGCATTAAATGCATAAAATTAACACGCCCACCTTTTGACATTGAGTTTCATAAACTTTTTTAGCTTTTTCATATCCACGAGTTTTTCCTGCTGATGGATTATGTTCCATTTCATGTTTTGCAAAATCCATTTGTTGTCGGCAACTTAATACTTTTTCACGTTCAACTCGAATAGCTTCCAAATCAACTTTTAAAAATGTTCGAATTTGATGAAAAGTTTTTCGGCATTTTTCTTGATATTCACGATGAGCTTTTGCAAGATGTTTTGAAATTTTTTCTAATGCAGCACTTTCTTTTGAATGTGATGAAACTTTTGAATAATCATCTAAGGCTCGTTGAAGATGTTCATAGCAATCTTCCCCCATAGGTGCATCGATTCCGTTACGAATTGATGGACCAATTTTATCAGCAGGTGGAATAAAATTTTCATTTTGTTGAAGAACTTTTGTTACAGAATCCATTAAATATTGTAGAAATAACTAAAAATTACAAGCTACAAAAACCATCTGCAATTCAACTTGAAGAAGCTGTCCGTTGTCGAGATCGGACGTCCATGTTGCGGAACTTATACCTGTCCTCCCTCTCCTCGGATGTCCAAGTTGGTGAACACAGGTATACGATTCCCCTATTTCGAGACAACATTCGTTTTATCCCCAAAAAAATAAAAATTCTCAACCTTATAATTATCAACTTGTGTAACAGCAGCTAAATAATCTTCACTAAATTCTGAAGTTTTAACAGTTCCAACAGACTGACCAATTTTTAAAAATAATTTTTTAAATGCACCAATTTCTTCTTTTTGTTGTTCAGGATTTGCTAATTCCATTGGTTGTTGTTGATCTTTTTGTATTTCATGATGTGAATCAACAGCTTGCTTTACAGTTTCTTTTGAATTTTGATTTTTATTGTCATTATTATTTGGTGAAGATGAGGCTGTCGTTGGTGAAGTTGATGGAGTTGTTTGAATTGGTGGAGGAACAGCTGGAGGAGGTGAGGGTACTTTATCATCTTGCTGTCTCGGAAATTCGAATGGATTCTGTAAAATTAAATTCAACTTGTGTATTTACTTTTGAGATTTTACTTGTTTAATAAATTTTGTAAGGGAAATGCCATTTTTCAAATCTCCCTTATTTTTTCCATCAAATGGATCAGTTGCAACAACTTCAGCTTCTTTTTCATAAGCGGCAATATCTGTTATAGTATTTTTATTATCAATAAAAGGAGACAAAGAGATAAAACTTACGAAGTGATAAAGTGCTTTTGTTGGAAGTTGAAGATTTCTTCTTCCATTGCTTTACAAATTCTTCTTTATCATTAATGTTAAATTTCAACCATTCAGAAGGTTTATCCAATGAAAAAAACTTTTTTCTTTCTTTACAGTATTCAGATACTTTGGAATCTTGTAATTTCGCTGTTGCTGCAGTTCCCTCCGCAAAAAAATTTTTGGCATCTGTTTTTCTAACAATATTTATTATCTGTATGTCAAAAAATAATACTTTTTGGATAAATGCCAAAATGTTTTATTACTGTAGTCTTTTTTGTGCTTTAACAAAAAAATAACGATGTTATTGTTTATGTTTTGGGGAACAGCGGCATTTTTGTTACCACAATTTTTATCGTTATATGATTTGTTACAAGATTGAACAGGAATTAAAATTGGAAGTTGTTTAAAGCTTTGATTCAAATTTAGATTAGAATATTGATTGTCATCATTTGTTTGACAACTATAATTTACAAAGCGTTGTTGCTTATCTTTGATGCTTGTTTCCATCTAAAAAATGTATTTTTACATATTTATTTCAAATGGTTAATAAATACAGGCTTAAAAAAACAATTTTTTATTCAATGCAAGTTTTAAAGAAATGAAAACCAGAAAATTTGCTAGACAGTGGGGTTGTCTAGCCAAGCATCAAATATTTTCTTTCATACTCGAGCTAGCAAGAAAAAAAAAGAAGGTGTAAAAATGACAAAATCTTGCATAAAGAAGACAGAACACGAGAATTTCAAAACCACCGTTTTCAATGTTCCGCCTTTTTTATGCAGACTTTTGTCATTTTTACACTTTCTTTTTTTCTTGCTAGCTCGAGTAGCATATTTTGAAATTTTTTCTGTGAGAATTTAAAAAATATATTTATCTACGATAAAAAAGTAAGAATGGTGCAATATTATTGATTTCGAAAGACGGTGCTTTTTGAAGAAAAACAAAAATGTTAAATGATTTATATTAAAAAATTATTCATTTAACATCGTTTTTTTGAGCAAAAGTTTTTTAACATACGATAATGTGCTGTTAGAAAAAATGAAGGAAAACCCTGCTGAAATCATAATATGTATGAGCAAAACTAGTGTTTTTTATTTGTACAAGTTTGAAGCAAAGTAAAAGCGTCAACTTCATTGTTGGATATAAAAAATGCGCAAATAAAAAAAAAGTCATAGTTTTTAACCCCTTTGCTTCCTTTTTTGCTGTACCTCAAAAAAAGGAAGCAAAGATATTTGTTGTGTTACATTTTGATAATAATAAATAAACAATAAAAAAGTTTATTTTAAAATTCTTTCAAACGAACACAATATTTTAGTACGAAAAATTAATTAAAAATATTTTAAAAGAGACTTTAAAAACATACAACAGAACAAAATGAGAGTTATCAAAAACCCTTATTAAAATGTTAAAAAGAATTTTTCCAAAAACATTTTGTATAAGAGAATTGCACCAATGCTGCTATAAATAAAAAGTTTATTAGCAGAACAATGAAGATTACAATCAGTAATTTGTCCGCCATAATTTGCGTTAACATTATCACAGAAATAATTTGCTTTGTCTTTTCCGCAATCTTTATACAAAACATCATAGAGACAATTAATATATCCTTGTAATTGTCTAAAATTTAAAAAGTGATATTAAAGTATCAAAAACAGAGCAAAAAAAATATACCCGCAACTTTGTGCATTTTTATTGCATTTTGCTTTATCTACATTTGCATCATTGCAAGATGCTGCATCTGTAAAATTTATTTAAATTAGTAAACAGTTAAATGTTTAAGTATCTGGTTTTCATTAAATATTGAAAACTCATTAGAACTTACTTGAAGGTGAAATTTTTGAATTTATGCTAGAAAAAACCATCTGCTTAAAGGCTTCTGAATTATAGGATTTGTCTCCAAAGATTATGGAAACCGAAATCAATACAAGTAAACCAATGAAAAATTTACTCATTTTTGACAAAAAAAAATCACAAAAGTCTTTTTTCTATAGTTTTAGAACACAAATAAAAAAAGTTTGGAGACGGTAATATTTATATTGTTTCTTTTGGGCAAAAAAGAGTGTGAGATTAAAGGTGTGGAATTCTGTTATCTCTTCAAGCGGAGGATTCAGTAGTCAGTGACGAAAACCTTAAAAAAGTAAGAAAGCATAAAAGGGAGTGTTAAAGTTTGTGTCATTTTTTATATCAATATTGTTTAGCATCCAATGGGAAAATGGCAAAAGCATTATAGAATAAAAAATTTTAAAAATTGCAATTTTTGATATTTTTTGACTTATATAACGATGGAATTTCTTATTCTCTAAATTTTTGTAATTTACGGATATCAACAGATGAAAATATTTAACGCTTTAACACTCTCGTATAATTCACACCTTAACCTTTTTTTTAAAATACGCATTTTTCTCATAAAAAAGTGTCCCACTCATTTTTTCGCTTTTCATTCATTAATTTAAAGAAATTAAGTATCTTTTTGAACACTTAAAAAGTTATAACACTTTTTAATTTTCAGAATATAGTAATTTAAAATCATAGAAATCAACTGTCAGAGCTTCCATTTAATTTGGAGTAAAAATGTTCCGTTAAACAAATTGATTTTATTGCTTTTAACCATTAAAAAAGTGTACCGTTGTCGGATAAGTAAATGGCACACACTGTTTTTTAAAAATTTTTTCTTTTCTTTTTCACTCAAATTGAAATATGGCAGCAGCATTGCCGAATCAAACAAAATAATATGTTTTTCAATTATATTTTTCAAGCATCAAAAATATTGATGAAATTCAACGTTCTATTGCCAATTTTGTTAACGCATTATATCGATATTATTTGGCAGAAATCTCTTTTGTTTTAACATCTCTCATAATTTTTATATAAATTTTTGGAAAAGGAAGCTATCGTTGTTTTATTTTAAATAAAACCATATGAGATTTTCTTTCAAGTTTTGACTAAAAATATATGTTCAAATTCTATGATAAAAAAAGTAAGAATGATGCAATAATATTGATTTCTATAAAACGGTGCTTTTTTGTGAAAATAAAAAACACAGCAATGTTGAATGTTTTATATTAAAAAAAATATTCATCCAGCATCGTTCTTTTGATTAAATATTTTTATGACAACAAAAAATGTCATCAAAAATTTTGTGCAAATCATGAAAAAGTAATATGGCTACAAAATGTATTCCAAGTAAAATTTATTATTGTTTTTGCAAAAAAATAAAATATTTAAAAAAATATAAATTAATCGGATGAAGAAAATGAGCTATCACTTTCTGACCCATCATCTTCAGATTCTTCAGGTTTTACTGAAGGTGGATCAATTAAGGCATTTGGAGTATCTAATAAATTTGTATCAATACCTTCAGATGCCATTTTTTGTTTAACTCCAAGTTCCGGGATACCCTATAAGTTTTGGAGAGAGTTAAATGAAAGCTGGCGAAAATGCAAAAACAAACAAGACGAAGCATTTTAAAATATTTTGAAAATGTTGGATGTTCACTTATTTTTATTTTATTATTTCCTTCATCAGCTTTAGATTCTTGTGGGGCAATAACTGGTGGAGGGATATCTTGCTTTATTTCAATAACAGGTTCTTCAACGATGGTTAAAGCTGGGGTTGGAGCAGGCAATGGAGCATTTGCTACTGATATCGAAGGTGATGGCTGATCTCTTGTTGCTGCTTTCTCAATGTTTGATGCGGATGGTGGGGACAAGATTTCTGCAGAATTTTTAACTTCAACATTCTCTAGCTGCAAAAACAAAATTTTATTAGCCAAAAAGTGTAAAGAAAAAACCTTTGTTTCAACCATCACTAATACAGTATCCAAAGCATCAATCTTTTTTTCTAATTCAAAAATTTTAGTTTCCATTTTTTGCATAAATGAATTTGAAATATCTGCAATTCGAATTAAAAATTCATTTGTTAAATGAATAATTTTTTTTGTTTCAAGCCTTGAAATATCTTTTAAATTTACATCCGGTTGGATAAAGCTTAAATCTGGTTCACCACGATTTTGGTACATTTTTCTACAAAATTTTTTTCTTGCTAATAACAAAGGCGAGAAAACGAGAAACTAATAATAAAAGATATTTTGTAAGAAAAGTGTACTGTAAAAATTCAAAATACAAGTGTTGATTTAAATAACATTCATTTTTGTTCATGTAATATTTACAAAAGTGATATAAAAATGCAAATGAAATAAATAGATTTTAAGATTCTTTATCAACAACTCGACATTCTTCTATTGGTTCAATGCTGAGAGTTCTAGAATCTATTGTTGGTGTTGCGGTTGAAGGAGCAGCAGGAGTAGAAGCGGAAGAATTTCCAATTGATGAATAACTTGATTTTGGCATTAAACATAGCGGTGGAAGTCTATCCATTTCAGGTAACAATTCATTCAACGTTTCAAGCACTGGAATAACTTCTTGAAGTAGCAGATCAACACTTTCAAGCCGTTCTTGTAATTCTTTAACTTTTCGAAGTTCTTCACATAAGCGTTCAAATTGACGAGAATTTTGAGCTAATTTAAGTGTTACAGCAGACATAGCTTGATCAGTCTAAAAAGTTAATAAAAAAAGTTTAATAACAATGATAAAGAAAAGCTTACTTGTGCAATATTTGAAAATACTGTAGATTGTTCTGAGCTTACAACTTGACAGCAAATAGCAAGATGAGTTTGAAATCGATGCGCAAAACGAATAAAAGGCTTTGAATCAATTTTTGAATAAACATCTGTTCCATCTCGCATACCCGGAAGACATCCCTTTAATATTGGAGTAAAACGTTGAATTTCTTTTAATCGTTTAAGATCTAAAAAAAGATTGGATATTAAAAAAACTTTGATATAAGTCACATTGCCTTCATCATCTTTTGGATCACCAATCGGCTGCCCACTTGCATTTACAACAACAATTTGAGATCGACGAGAAGGAGGAGGTTGTGGATTATCTAAAAAGAATGGTCACATTAATTTAATATAAAATAAGAAAGCTTACTTTTACGAGCTAAAAAAGAAAATGAAGATGAAACACCACCTCCACCACCAGTGGAAGGACCAGCAGATGAAGGATTGAATGAGCGACTATTTTCATTCCCCATTATTTTTATCGTTCAACTGGTGTATCTTCTGCGTGATTATGATCCAAGCACATAAAAAGTGGACGTTTATCGTCCCAAGGTTTGGCTTTATCTTGTTTACGATCTTCTTGAAAGTCTTGAAGTAATTCAGGTGGAACAAGGAATGTTTCGTCTGCTAATGAAATTTCTTGTACTACAACTTTTCCCAATGCAATTGGTTTACAAACTACTCTTTCAAAGAATCGTTGTTCCGCCGACATTCATTCAATAATAAATCTAAAATATTTCGTATGGTAAAAACTGTACTTTTAAATTAAACATGCTAATAACAAAGAAAAAAAACGCAAAGAGTTTACTCCATTTCATAAAAATTTAAATGAAATAACAATCGTTTTCGGCACAAAAAAAGAAATTTTAAATCAAATAATTTAAATTAAACTTTAAAAAAATCTTAAAAAGTTTTTAATTTGAAATTTTTTAAAAGTAAAATTCATTCGTGTCAAGAATTCTTTTAACACGAAAAACAATGCAAGAATAAAATTTTAAAAACAAAAATATACGATTTTTACAGAAGAAATAACCGAAATGATTAGTTTATGGAGTCCAAAAGAAAAAATTCCAAAAACTTTGTCAGAGATTAATAGAAATTTTTAAATGAAGCTTTTTCAACGAAAATTATTTTCTTTGTTTTTTGTTCAGTATCTTAAGCATTTCACTTTTTTTTATGCGACAAAACTTAACTTTAAAAAATTCTATTGTCGATTTAATAAAAAATCTGTAATATTTATTTTACAATACAAAAATAATTAACAAAATATAAAATATAATTATGCACGATAAACAAATACCCATCACAAAATTAAAACCCGAAAAAAATAAAAAAGGCAATATTTGATAAAATTAATTAATCAAAACGTTGAACAAGAAAATTATTTCCTTCATCCTTTTTATACCCAAATTTTTCATAGAATGGAATTAAAGCATCTTTGCATTCAAGAGAAAGTTTATAAACTTCAAGATTTTTTGCAAGTTGAACAAGAGTTTTATTGAGAATTGCAGCAAGACCAAGACCACGCTTTTCTTTATCAACAACAACATCTTCAATTCGACCCCGGCATCCAATACCATGAATAAATTTTAATTCAATTACAAGTGTTGCAGAACCAACAATCTTTTGAGTTCTAAAAATATAAATAAAATGAGAAGATAGAATTTATTATTGGAAAAAACATACTCAATATCTTCGATAACAGTAATATAATATGATAATGGATTCATTGATGCCATACTATTAAATCGATCCAAAGCTTCTTTTGATGTAACTTCTCCAACAACAGTTAACTGAGATAAAAGTTGAAGAAATCCATTATCAAAATCTCGAGTTCCTAATGGACGAATTTTAAAGCCTTCAGGTACATCAATATTTATGCCATTTAATAAAGATGGAGGATAAATAAATTCTGGCATTTTTGTTGATTCCCTAAAAATGTTGATTTTAAAGGGTTCAATAAATCGAAACGGTTTTGTAAATTAATTAGTCCTATTATTTAGATCTTAATGATTTACAAAAAGTGGTACTTTACAAAAAGGGTAATAAATAAATAAAGTTACACATTTTGAGTTTATTTTTTCAAACACAAAGTGTAACATATAATACAAAAAAGTAGTACATTGTTAAAACACGTTTAAAAAAATTATGAACACCTTTTAAAACACATTATTATTCATACGCGTTTTGCCAAGTTAAGGGATACAGTTTTTGTATTTTAAAAACTTTGAAATACTCTGTTTTTAAATGTAGTAAAAATCGAAATGATAAATTTACTTGATGGAATGATTGCCATGAATTGATGAAATTGATTCATTAGGATTGAGAAATTTTTGGGATGCTTTAAATTGTGCAACTTCCAGTTTTGTGGCTTCTTCTTTTTCTTGCTGTCTTGGAAATTCAAATGAATTCTATAAAATTATAAGTTGTATTAACAGCTTTTTGATATTAATGATTACTTGAATAAGTGAAGCTGAACCAGCTGAACAAAATTCTCTATTATTAATTAAATCATTTGTTTGATTGAATTTTCATAAGCAGAAATATGAAGGGAAAAAGTGCTGTTATTGCTTCTTTTGTTGAAGCTTCTTGAATTATCTTTATTTTCAAATTAATTATGATTGAGATTGAGAAGATCAGATTTTTTCCAGGAACACGAATCTTTTTTTGCTTTTAAATTTTTATCATCTTTCAATTCTGATAATTTTATTTTAGCTGCAGTTTCCTTTTTTACAAAAAGTCAAAATAACGGAAAGAGCAAAACAGCATTGATTTTAGAAGAAAAAAAAATTCGCAGAAAAATTAAAAAGAGACTGCAGCCTTTAATTTTTGTTGTTACCACAATTTTGAACTCTTTTGTTATCAATTTTACCAGTTTTTGAGAAAATTGAACTTTGACAGCTTTGATTTAAATTGAGATTATAGTATTGAGCATTTGGATAATTTTTTGATGTTAAACAATAATTTGTTGTTGCCATCTAAAATTTTTAGAGCTTATAAAACAGAAATTTAGGTAAATGTTGATAAAAAAAACATAAAATAAAAACAAGAAGTTTTAAATGCACTGATTTTGGAATAAAAACGGCAGAGGCATTTTTAATGGGAAAAAAGGTTTGACACTGGATCAGAAAAGTTTCGTTTTTGTAAAAGAAGAATGATGTAATATGATGGAAAAAAAAACGAAACCTTTGAAAGTGTTGCAATTCTTTTTGGGAAGAAAAAAATTTTTAGATTGTCAAGTGACTTTCTTTTTCGAATTTCAAATTCTTTCTTTTTTGGGGGTCTTGGGTGATAAACAGTTGTAATGTTTGTTATTTTTCTATTGTATTATTTTTTATATACTGCAGCTATATGTTATTGTTATTGTTCTTTTTCTTTTTCTGCAAATCCATGTTTCTATTTCACAAATTTTTTGCTTTGTTTCCATTATATATCTCAGAACATAAAAAGGTCTCCTTTTTTAAAGTTCCGAGATTTTTAATTTTTGCCGAAAAAGAACCATATTTTGGAATTAAAGTGTATGTTTGTTTTGACAGATAAAGGTACCAAAATCATTTTATTACAAACATACAAAAAGTAAAGGAAAATAAACAAACAAAGCAGCAAATTGGAGGGATCATACATGGACACATAGGTGCAAGAATCTTTGAAACTCTACGGACTTTGTTAAAAGTTTAGTTGTTTAGTGGTATGATACATTTTATTGGTTTATAATCATTTTATTCCAGCAGAAAGCTAGCCGGCCGGCAGCAACAGGAAAAGTTATAAGCAAGTGAATAAAAGCAAGAAAAAGTCTATCAAGCTTTTAAAAGCGATCAAAAAGATAAGAAAAAGAAATATCGAGATTTGTTGTAATCACAAATCTTGACATTCCCGAGAAAAAACGTTGTCGTTAAAGTTGTTTTTACTTTTTACGACATCCTCCCGAACAAAAATTACAATTTCAAAAGAAAGTTATTAGTAAGAACTGTGACAATATCGGGAAAGGATAATTTTACAATTAAATCAAATGGAGGTTAGTAATAAACAATATTCAATGGAATTTACCTTACGTAAATTAATTTGCAATCCCCGTCAAAACTCAAGACTAGAACGTAACTTATAATCTTAAAACCAAGATGCATGAGGTTGAAAGAAGTTCTACAGTAAACAATGCCGTTAGATAAAGAGGCTTAAGCAAGCTCAATTTTTTAAATTACAATTTAATGTTAAATCTAACTGTAGTAAATCAATAGCAAAAAGGAACTTATGTATTACGAACAGATCGATTTTCTGTAAGGGCTTTAACATTTATTTTGTTCATAATTGCAGGCGTTACTGGAATGCATGTGTGATGTGTGAGTAAGTACGGCTTGAAAATACTCCATCTTTGAATGATCCATTGAAGCACCATTTGAATTTTCTTTCCAAAATATGTAAATCATGGAAATTAATGTGAACATAATTTGGGTTAAATATGAATAAAATGCGGCAACCGGGCTCGATCGGTTGCTGGAGCCCCCATGTTAAAAGTTTATCAAGCTTTTAAAAGCGATCAAAAAGATAAGAAAGAGAAATATCGAGATTTGTTGTAATGACAAATCTTGACATTCCCGAGAAAAAACGATCACAAATCTTGACAGACTTCAGAATTTGTAAAAATTTTTTAAAAGATGTGTTAAATTTTTTCCTATTTTGGCACAAGAATTACCTAAAGTATTTGACCAAAAGAAAGAAAAAGAAAAGGCTTTTGGATGAACCTATGATATAAAAATTATTTAACTTCTTCATTCAAGTATATTCTCGAGGAATAAAGGAAATGAGGTGTCGAAAATTTTTTTTTCACATTTTTTCCCCCCATTTTCCTTTTTTCTATTGTTCAAATGTGCCGTGATTAAAACAAATTGATCGAATTTATTTTTGCACATTTATTGCAAAAAAATTTTCGCAGCCGGTGATGTTTTTTTAGTGTTCATAATAATCACTTTTATTCAAATTTTTCAAGTTTTGCAAAACTGGAAATTTTTTGATTGAGTTAATAATTTTTTCAATAATAAATGAGGTTAATGAAAAAAATCCGAGACAAATATTCGATGAAAATCTCCCTTTTTAAACCTTTTTTGAGCAAAAAAGGTAAAAAATAGGAAAGTGGATAAATGAGACTTTCACTTTTACATAAAATTATGCTGTCTCGTAATTTTTTTAATTAAAGATAAAAATTATACGAAGATAATAAAATTTAATTAAAAAGTCATTAAAATATTTAATATTATGTTTTTGTAAAATAAGCCATAAAATGAGAAATTTCACGATTGGCCGATTCATAAAAATTGCATATATTTTTACAATTTTTATTTATATAATTAAACTTTTATTTTTTCCAAAATATACATGGATGGAAACGGAACACAAATTTAGAGTTGAATTAAAAGATGTAAATATTTCATTTAATTATTTTGGATATGGAATTGAAAATGCATGTAATGAAACACATTATGTTTTAATTGCAACTCTTTCAAGGCCGAATGCATTTAATTTAAGAAAGTCAATAAGGGATACTTGGAAAAATGATATTGTAAGATTTTTTAGGGGAGGGAGTATTTTGGATATTGTTCAGCTAAATGGGACTGATGAGTTTGATACATTTTTTATTTTAACGTTTTTTTTCGAAATTACATGAACCTGACGATCAGGGTTCTTTTGTCCTTTTGCATCATTTTCAATTTTATGCCATTTCGAAAAAAATGTAAAAATGAAAATTATATCAAAGTTGAAGAATTGACTGAAAAAAGTGTAAAAACTAAGTTTTTAGCCTTATAGAATTACACACAAATTTTTCATCGGTTCCGTATCAGATGAATCTCTTCGACAATCATTGATAAAAGAATCATGGCAATTTGGTGATATTGTTTTTACAAGTATTCAAGATGCATATTTAAATTTAACCCTTAAAGTTTGTTTTTAACACAAATTTAATAAATATGCAAATTTCTCAATTTTAGATGAATGCCCTATATCAATGGCAACAAAATTATTGCCCACAAGTTTCATACCTTTTAAGAGCTGATGAAGACACAGTTTTAGATGTAATAAGATTTGAATATTTTTTATATGAAAAATTTAATCCATTAAGTTATGTCTTAAATGATATGGCAATTTTTGGACATTTATTTCATAAAAATCCAGTTTTAAGAAATCCAAATGAAAAATGGTAGGGTTTTTGTAATTGGGGGAAATCGAAATTTCGACTCTACGAATAAATTGTTTTTTTTTTAAATTTTAATCAAAATTTTAGATTAAGAAATTTGTAAAAATTCTGTTTTGACGTTTTTGCCTAAAATTTTGAAATCAAAATAACCTTTTTAAATTTTTTCGAAAATTTCGATTTCGAAAAGAAAAAAGTTTTGATTTCTAAATTTTGATTTTTTAAATTTAAGGTATGTCCCATATGAAGGATACAATGAAACATATTATCCAGAATATGTTCAAGGACCATGTTATTTAATATCCTCAAAAGCAGTAAAAGCAATTTTAATTGAAGCAAAAAATCATAGACACATAACTGTGGATGATGCATTTTATATGGGAATTGTGAGAGAAAAAGCTGAAATTTCTGTTATTGATGCAAATAAACATTTTGGATATGAAAATCCCCTTTTACGAAATGAATGGGAATGTGATACTGATGGAAGGCCATTTTTATTTAATGTTTGTGATAAAAATGGTGAAATTGAAGAAGTTCCAAATGGATATAAAAAAACTCTTAAAATTTTGAAAGAACTGAAATGTGAAAAATAAAAAATAATTTGTAAATTTTTAAATTTTTTTAAAAACGTAAAAAGAACAATTTTCAATTTTCGGGAATCATCAGTGAAAAATTTTACACGATTATATAAGTTCCTTTTAACATTTTCATTGTGCACCATTAGCATATTTTAGAATTTTGTTTGTTTAAAAAACATTTTTAAATACATAAATTTTTAATAAAAGAATCAAGAAATCATTTGAGACAATTTTTAAATTTTTCAAATATTCAAAACCGACTTAAAAATGGAGTCAAAAAAAGTAAACATTATTTATTTGTGAAAGATTACTTAAAAATCAATGAAATTCGTATTTTAACGGAAGCTAAAAAACTGGTTTTACGCTTATGGTCAAATTAAAACGCATTTTTTTTTCAAAATCGAGCGAAAACACGAAATTCGTCCGTCGTTTTTAATGTGATTGTATGAAGCTGAAATTTCGCACATAATTTTGGTCCAAAAAAAAGAGGCGGGGTTTCAAGTCAATTGCTCCCCCGAAATTTCGATACCGTAACCCAGTAACCGTATACCACGAAAATTTTAAAGGAGGCGGATGTTTTGATACAGTTTCGTAATCTTAGATTTTCGTGATTTTCGGCTTATATCTTTATTAGCGAAAAACGAATTAGCGAACTCTTTTTCGTGTTGAGAACTTTCTTCAAATATCTTTGTTAGCGAAAAACAAATAAAATCAAAGAATTTTTTTTTTTTAAACTTTTAATTAATAAATGTGTTTTTAAACATTATTTTATTGTAAACTAGTAATAATTGTTATTAGTTAAGCATTGTTTAACTTGTTAATCGAGATTTCTTTTTGTTTGATTATTATTATGTGGTATAGTATTTACTATTATTTTTTATTATTTATAGATTGACACAAATCCAATGATAAACAAAAGTTCAAATTGTGGAAAAAGGTGGATTCGGAAAACCTGGAGGATTCAAAAAGTTCAACGATAATCAAGAAGAGTCAAACCGTGATGGATTCAATCAATCAAATACTGTTGATCAACCTGCTGGATTTGGTAATCAAGAAAGCTCAAATTATGGTGGAAGGGGCGGATATTGTGATGGCATCAATGGTACCGTCAGGTAAAAGTTTTTGCTGTTATTATAGTATATATTTTGTATCGGATCTTTTAAGAGTTATCAAGCTTTTTTGTTGTTTTTAAATTACTTTAATATGATGATAAAGTCCTTACTGAGGAGTCCTGCTTTATCATGGTATTAAAGTAACCAAAAATCTGAGTTTCTCTTTATTTAAGTATTACTCTAATTTAAAACTTTAAAAACCGTCTAAGGGAAAGGACGAAACGGTAAAAGTTTTACTTTCTCTTACTTTTTTCAATCTCTTAATATGCTGTAGTTGTTCTAATATTTGTTTTATAGTACTGTATGTATTTATTTTTGTTTTTAAGTTTATATATAAATTATAATAAAAAAGGTTTAAATAAACAAATGTTTAATAATTTTATTGCATTTGTTCATGTCGTGGAATTTGTGAATAATTTTCATGATATTTTCAAGCAAACAATTTTTTAACAATTAATATGCGTTTGAGAATTTTCATTTTGAAGCAGACAATTTTATAAACAATATACATGTGACATGTGAGAATTTTACGTTTAAAAAAAAGTTGAACAAGTATATTTTAATTTTTTCAGCAATGGAAATTAGGGCCATAAAGATTGTTGAGAAATATAACAAAAAGATATATAAAACACAACTTTTATTAACTTTAAAAAACACAGAAAATGATGAAATAGAAATATAAAATCAAAACCAAAAACAAATATAAATTTTATAACTCGATTATTTTTCTGAATCGAGAAAAATAACAAAAGAAAAAAGGTAAAAAATAAAGAATCTATGGGTTGCTTTTATACTCATAAACATTTAGAAAAACAGAAGGACAAATAACAAAAAAGTTGATCGTCTGCCGATCACAGAAAAGAGAAAAAGGATGAATAATGAAAATATTAAAAAAGAGAGAAAAATGTATGAAATATTAAATATTAAAGATTATAAACTGATAACAAAAATAATTACAAATATGAAAGATAAAAAAATAACAATTTAAACGATTACAATAAAGACAAATAATAAAAAGGAAACCAGGGACAAAGATCATCGGTGGTCCAGTTACTGTAATTTTATTTGATCAGTGCTTCTAATGTTTTTAAAATTTTATAACCTTTATTCAAAAGTTTCCAATATTTCATTCATTGTTGCATTTGTATCTGCCTCATTCAAATTTGTGATGAAGCAATTTTTGGTGATATATGGATATCTGCTTTTACAACAAATGAGGTTAGAGCATAAAACTACAGGTCCAGCACCTTCTTGAGGTAAATTTGTTGTTGAATTGATAAATATTATTGGCTCATAATGTACGACCACAATTCGTCTTGCAGGAGTTGCTAATGATGTTTTACAATGTCCACAACGTCTATTTTTGTAATCAGGGATTTTATTATTCAATGTTAACAAAAAAGGCTTTTTATTAACATGTCTTTGCATTACAGTACCAGGATGATTGTCGTAAAAAGATCTAAAAAAGGAAGGATGCCATTTAAAAGGGACTACTTTATACATTTATAAACACAAGGTTGTTTTAATAAACAGATATTGTAAAAAGCTGTTGCCAAAAATTATCAACTTACTCAATTGCCTCTTTTACATCATTGCTATCACTTTTTAAAAATGTCATATTTTGTTGAAAAGAGGTAGCAGCACGAGATGTTTGTGATGTTTGTGTAGTTGTTTCTTGTGACAAAACGGCTGTAACACCACCAGTAGCTCTGTTTGTTGCCGAAGGATTGCTTGCTGTTGTTTGAAGTAATGATGATGATGTCAATACTGGGCGAATAACTTTGATCGGAGATCTTGGAAGTCTTTCAATTGAGGTAGTTGAACTTTGTGTATTTGGAGGTTCAACTCTTCTAGTTTTAGATGGGGGACAAGGAATTTCATCATTTTCATGTGGCAAACGTCTTTTGGTGTTAAGATCAAGAACTGTATGAATAACTGTTGTGTTATTTCTGGAATCAGGATTTCCATGCCGACGATAGGTACCCTTTTTCATTCCACTTGTTGTTGTTATTTGGCGCTGAGTTCGTTGATCTCTTGTTTCCGTTGCTAAGAATTCTTTCATTCTTTCCAAAAGATTGATTTCTGGAAATTTCAATGCAACGGCAAGAATATGCTGGCATATAACTCTTTTCCCAACAACAAACTTGCAGCTACATTTTACTGGAAGAAGCAATGTAAAAACTTTTGCAAGATCATTTCCTCTGGTAACAACGTAGCTGCTTGGTTCTGTAGCAACTTGCATTACAGTATAATATTTTGAACTCCTGGCCATATCTCCACGCTCTTCTTCTGAAAGGTTCGGAGCCAGTTCTTTTGGAAAATCCCAAGCTTTTACTTTAAATCCAGGAATTTTATCAGTAAAATGCATGCCAATACTTGCCAAACTTTCCAATTTTTCTTCAACAGTAATGGTTGGCCAAATTGCATCACCCACAAATAATGATTCATCTTTAAGTAAGATTGGTGATTTTGAAACCAAAGAATTTCCAACTTGTTCCAATTGGATATCAACATAATTTTGTAACGATTTAATAAGATCTTGTACAGGCATCATTGTTTTGAAAGTTGAATCACCTTTAAGTATTTGATTTAACCCTTCAATCCCATTTCCTGTTGCTCTTTTAAAACCATGTCCACCAGCAACCTTTTGCATTAAATTATGTCGATCAAAGGCAAGAAGTTGTCTTGGGCGAGACTTTGCGAAATCCATGATTTTTGGATATTGTTTCCATTGTTCTGTAGCAGATAAAACATTTATTTCATTTGTATAGTCATCAAAATCCATGTGATCCATTAATCCAACAACACGAGTATTTCCTTGTTTGGTTCCAAAAAACTGTGCTAAAATTACAGGATCTTCTTTGCACCAAGATGAAACATTTCGGAAAAAATGTTCGTCACAATTTAAACGAATGCATGGGGTTGAAAAAAGTGGAAAACGCAAAAAAGCGTCAAGGGCAGGATCCCCATCAGTAACAAAACTCCATGCAGTTTTGGAATTCAAATTTAAACTCAATTTAGAGCATCGGCTTTCCAACTGTTCCGCCATCCATGCATAATCTGCAGATTTAAGATTTTCAGAAAGCATGATGCAAGAAATTTGTGATGAAGGTTGATTGTTACTGGAGCTCAATAAATGTTTTGTGGTAAATGTTAATGGTGTAACAAACAATCGTGATAATCGGAAAGTTGAATCAGCAGAACATACTGCTGACATTGAAACATCTTCATATTGCTTTGATTCAATTAATTTTTTCAGTTCTTGCAACCGTTGTTCTTTTGGAAGAGTTTTGATGTAATTAACTTGACGAACAAAATTAAGCACCACAGCTTTTGGTAACATAGAATGAATCATTAATCCCAAAGAAGTGTCGTTTGATAAAAAAATTCGTTCATCAGTTGGTGTTTTGTAACGAGCTTGAACAAAATACCCTTCTTCGAGTAAAGCTTCAATAACATCGCTTCTTTCAAATTTAGGGCGTCCTTTTTTCGTAACAGGTTTTCGAGTTGGATCATTTCGCGCTTTTGCTTCTACTTGCTTTCGTGTTACTGGCCGTGAATCTCCCATAAATCCAGCATTTCGATTCACAATTGATACAACTTTTTTTGGGGTATTTGTCCGAAGTTCATTTGCAACTTCACCAGCTTTTGATGGAAGCAATCGAGATTGTTTTGATGGAACATAAGTAAACTCTTTTGATACAACATAAAGTATTACAACATTTGATCCTTCAGTTGGAACATTGTCTAGAGACGTTGTCAATGAATAAATTTTACGAACAATAGGATATTGAAAATGTTTAGAATGCTTTTGTTTAATAACTTTTTCAGCGCCTTCCTTTTTCTTGGTGACAGCTTTGTAACCACTGCCTTCTTTAAATAAACCAATTGGATCAGTATGAGATGTTTTGTTTTGGCTTATATCATTCCAAGGGGCAAGGCCATCATAGCTTATGTCATTGACATTGAGGATAAATCTGCCATCAATAATACATTTATAAATGCCCGGTTGAACTTTCACAAATTTATTCTGATCAGATGTACCAGGAGGACCATAAGGAATTTTTGTAAGAATTCTTTCATTGTCACATTCAATATTACAAACATTCTTACAGCATTGTGTCAAATCATGTTTATCAATTTTTGTAAATAAAGATTCATCATAACTAAAAAACTAGGTATTTTGAGATTTCTAACAATTTATTCGGAATAATAAATTTTAGTCAAATTCTATTCAAACTGAAACTGTCAGAAAAAAATTTAGAATCTTTTTTAGAAACTAGTGCGCGATAAAAAAAAAGAAAATTTTTTGCCTAAAAATACATGCAAAATTTCATAGACTTCACTAAAACCCATTTAAAGAAATAATTAACTATCTCAATTATTTTATACGGTATTTTCCAATTTTTACTTCTTACGTATTATCAAACGTGCAAAATTTGCACTAAATTAATATTTACGTGCCAAAAAAATTGCTGACCTTTCTGATGTTTCCAATTCGCCAGAAACTTCTTCGAATTGTTCATTTGCACATAATCCATTGTTGGGGGATGTTTCGAAATTTTCGTCATCCAACAAATATGACTGATCCAAAATAACTGAACTGCGACTATCGCCATTGTTATCACCATTTTGTTGTATTGTTGGATGAAAATCTGATTCATTTTCAAAGGAATCACCAATTGAAAGATTGAAAGAGGCATTCGGACGATCACTTATTAATGAAGGAAAGGTTTCATTTGTTTCTCCATACAAATCAGCATAAAAATCTTCAAATTCCCCGGATCGTTTAACTTCAGCTTCCTATATTTTATAAGATTTTTAAATATAAGATTTGTCATCACTTACCGTTGACCAGTCTTCTTTAGCAGTAAAACTTTTATCAAACAATGGAGAAATACAGTAACCAAATTTATCCGAAATATTGCTTTCTTTTAAAATATTTGATAAACTGATTCTTTGTGGGTAATGTAATTTCGTTTTAATAAGTTCATAATTGACAAAATTTAAAGAATAAGCAAGGACTTCTGAATAGGCATTTAAATTTATTGCCTTTAATAAACAATCTTTCGCTTCATCCCATTTACCAAGTTCAATATGGCAAGATGCGAGTCTTGAATAACCTCTCCACCAGGTTGGATCAAGCATTATTGATTTTTCTGCATCTTTCTTTGCTTTTCGTAATGCATGTTTCTGAGATAACTTTAAAAAAGCAGCGCATCTGTTCGAATATATCACAGATTTTTGATGTGGTGTTGTTTCACAAAAGGCTAAGATATCACCATAGGCTTTAGCAGCATCATCATATCTTTTTGACTAAAAGAAGTGAATTAAACCAGACACCTTATGCTTTAAAGTTTACTTCAAATAATGCATTAGCATTTTCTTTCATTTTTTCATATTTAGTTTTTGGAATCGGATGTTGGACAATTTTTAATAACTTCATCGATGGTTTGAACTGCATCACTTCGGGGCCATTGACATCTTCGATGCATTGGAATTTGAATGGGCCATTAACATCTTTGACGCATGCAATTTTAAATGGCTTGGCTGGCTTTGATGCTTGAGATACTGCTGAATTTTGATAAGCGGCGATATCTATAACTGTATCAGGTTTAACTAATGTTTTAATGCAATCAAAACTAACGAAGAGAAAGTGTGCTGCTGTTGGAAGATACATCTTTATCCAAATCAGCTTTCTTGTAGCCAAGATTAAGAGAATCCAATTTAGAACATAAATCTGTCACAGACGATGGTTTATCCGGTGTTTTTAATGTTTCTTTTCTTTTACAATTATCAGATATGGTAAGATATGAGAAGTTGCTTGATAATGCATCTTCTTGCTTTTTTGGTGATTGCATTGGACATACAATTGGACATTTATAATTACGATTCAAATTGAGGTTAAAATATTGATTTGCATTATCAGCAAAAGAATTGTGAGCATTATTTGATGAAGCATATTTATTTTTTGTCGTCATCTAAATAAAATGTTCTTTTTTAAAAACAAAATATTTCAAGTAAGCGGTAAACAAATGACCAACAGCTCAAGCTAGTAATTTTTTAAACAAAGGATTGAAAAAAGTTTTTTCACTTGAAAATAAAAATTAAAGACAGTTTCAAATAACTGAATATTACAAAATAATTGGGTTAACATTATGGTAAGAATGGACGAGGGCCAGCAAGGACGTCAGCAGGATTTATTTCGGATGGAGCAAAATTTATTTCACGGAGCACGCCTTTGATTTTTTGCCGCCGACATTCTTATCAAATGAATGTACAAAAGAATAAAACTTTAAGATTTGAAAATGGGTGTACATACTTAATAACCAAAAAATTTTTAAAAACCGTTATTATAAAAACTTTTACAAAAAATAAGTAGGTTTTTAATCAGCGTCTAAAAGTGGTAAAATTACCATGGAGCGCTGTAAAAGTAAAATAGAAAACTTCGCAAACAAAAATCATTAAAGAGAATTTTGGGTAATTTTGCCTTGATGAACATATTACGGTGGAAGTAACAATAAAGTAAAAGCCGCAAATTTTAAAAAAAGCCATCAAAATGTAATGTACAAAAAGATTTAATTTTTTGATACGGTAAGAAAGATACGAAAAAGCATATCCCATTCTTCACCCCGAAACAAAAAATAATTTTTGGGTTACTGTAATCCAACATTTATCACAAATTACTTATTACCGGTCGACAAGAAATATTTCATCAGGATCTCCATATTTTATTACCCCCAGATCATATTTTTAAAAATACAAAAAGTGAAAAAAAAACTTTGGGTTACGGTATTTACCAACAATTGCAATTACTGGATTCACAAAAACATTTTCTCTGTTCCCAAATATTTTATTATCCCAGAATTACTTAAAAATAGAGGAAACCAGAATAAAAGTAACTTAAAGACGCATACAAAACCTTTTAAGAGTTGAAGCTATCACGTGAAGAAAAAAAGCTTTTTACAAGCCATAGTCAAAAGACTCTTTAGCTTTTAATGGTAAACATCTGATGCATTTTCGTTCCCTTCAACCTGTATTTATACAGAAATATCTACCAGAAGATGCTGTCTGTCTTTACTGTATTATCAAAAGTGTGTCCTTGCTCCGCCTTTTTCCAGCTTGAAACTTGTATTACAAAGCCAACAAACTTCAGGAAGCTGAACAAATTTTGTGATCCCGCCTTCAAATGTCTGGTTTGAATTTATGTCTAGACTGCTGTTCATTCCTTCTGTTTCCTTCTTCAGATTTTCACAAGCTTCTATTTTACGATCAAGTCTTAATAGCCCAAAAAGCTGCAAAATTTGAATTGATCCGCCTTTTTGGCTTTTTGCAAAACCCAAGTCTAGACTTTAGCCTATTGTTTTTCCGAAGCTTCTTTTTTTGGTATAGAGAAACGTCTATTGAAGTCTCTCTTTTGCCCCACCTGCAGGCAACAAAGAACGCTCAATTGCCATCTTTTTACAAAAGCCATGTCTAGACTGTTGTCTTCCTTTTTTCGGCAATCGATCTCCCTTCCGACCCGCCTGCAGGCAGCAAAGAACATCCAAATTGAAACTTTTTAATAAAGCTTATAAGCCAAAAGAAAACGTGTGAGAAAAAATATTTTTAAAAAGCGTATGCCAAAACAAATTATCAATGGAAATACATGTATTTAAACATTTTGAGATAAATTTTATGCATGTCTATAGATTACAGTATCACAAATGATACCCTTCGCATTTGTTAACGATAATATCGAAAGCAAGTTTCTTTTTGGTTACATATTCGATTGTAAAAGCTTATAGTATCCTCTTCACAAAAATCTTTAGCAAAAGAAAAAAATTTTGTCATAAAAATATTTATTTCAACAAACATATATTTTGAATAAAAATTGCTCGATTGAAAAAAAATTAATTTCTGGTAAACATTACTGTAACAAAAATAAACAAAAAAATTTATTCATTATCAATACAAGTATTGCTGATATTCAAAGATTCATTCAATTTTACCAAAATTTTAAGTTAGAAACAATTAAATGGTTTTGTTGTGCCAATCAAAAAAACTTAAGCGTTATTTAATTCTGAATAAAAAAGCTGTATTACAATTGTTGTATTGTAGTTCTAAACTTCAAAAGTTATATTTGAAATATTTTATATCTTACACATTTAAAAAAAGTTGTAACATACATAAAAACAAAATGGTCAAAGATATATAAGTTCAATTAAAGTATAATAAAGCTACAAAATAAACAACCACTGATTACTGTAAGTTCATCAACCTGTTTTTTAAAGCCCCAAAGAATACGTTTAAACACAAAACCCTTGTAACTGAACTAAGCTTTTTATTTTAAAAGCAAAAAATATAATAATTACACATTAAACACTATCATCTTATTTTCGTTAACAGTAAAAAGCTAATGTTGTAGCAAAAACAAACAAACAAAGAAACATGTAAGGTATTACAACACAAAGATTAAAAGAACTAAAACACATTTAAGCAACTTTTCACATATAAAAGCAAGAAGTAAACGTTATACAGTTTCGTCCTTGCCCTTAGACTGTATAATATTGTTTTAGTTTTGAGTAATATATACTTAAACAAAGAGAAACTCAGGTTTTGGATTACTTTAATACCATGATAAAGCAGGACTCCTCAGTAAGGACTTTATCATCATATTAAAGTAATAAAGACAAAAAAAACTTAATAACTCTTAAAAGATCCGATACAAACTATATACTATAATAACAGCAAAAACTTTTACCTGACGGTACCATTGATAGATTATTATAAATAAGTTGCATTTACACAAACCCATATTGTTATTCTTCTTCTTTCCATCTGGACTATTTTGAGATGACGGACCAAATTCCTCTTTTTGTACAACATCCATAAGCTTGTCAGATTTCTTCTGTATATAAATCTAAAAAAAATAAATAAAAATAATCAAACGAAAAAGTATTGTAATAATAATCAAACAAAAACAAATCGCGATTAACAAGTTAAACAATGCTTAACTAATAACAATTATTACTAGTTTACAATAAAATAATGTTTAAAAACACATTTATTAATTAAAAGTTTAAAAAAAAATAAATTCTTTGATTTTATTTGTTTTTCGCTAACAAAGATATTTGAAGAAAGTTCTCAACACGAAAAAGAGTTCGCTAATTCGTTTTTCGCTAATAAAGATATAAGCCTGATTTTCAGGCAAACTCAGAGTCTTGAAACGAAAATGCATCTTTTTTGATAAGAGGCTGGCCGGTCGCATTTCTCATCCCTGATTTAAAATTACCAAAAATTTTGACCCCCGGGAAAACCTTTTTTTCCGACCTACCTCCCGGTGGTCTGACACGTACCAAAAAATGCGCTACAACCAGACGTTCATTTTGATATATGATTTACGTTGATAACTGGTTTACAAAATCATTTTTTTGTCGAAAAACCATCAAAATTTAATACCTCCAACATCATTAAAAATTCATAATTTTTATTTTTTGATACTTTTGTTTGTATAATAGTAATTTTACCTTTACTGTCACCTGTGTTTCAACGTAGGCAACTGAAAATTGTAGTTTTATATAAATAAATTCTTTTCTAAAGTTTAAACAAATTACTCTTTTCATCAAAAGTTGTTATTGCCAAAGCAGATTGCATATTCATAGATATAACAAATCAGCTAATTTTTAAAAAATAATCCAAAATCGAATAATAAAAACAATGCTTGTGTTAAAAATAATATTTAAAGCAAACTCAAATTTTCACTGTGTATCAAAAACAATCCTTATTAATTTAATTTTCACAAGTTTTTTTCAGCCTTCAATAGAAAATTATATACGGGTGAATTACTTTAATTCTTAATGTTTATTAACGATTGTTTTAACACTTGAATTGGATTTTTGCAAATTTTTATTGGAAAACTAACATAATAATATTGATATTAATTAGAACATATAAATCAAACAAATAAATGAATGCCCAAGAGTCAAAATTTTCTTGACGTTCATTTTTTATTAATGGGGGGAATCAAAAAAATTCCTTCTACACTTTATAAATATTTCTCAAAAATTCAAAAACGACTTGAAAATGGAGTAAAAAAGTGGGAAAAATGATCATTATTAACAGATTATTCGACAAGATAAAAATTGATTCCATTTTTTGTAACAAATATGTACAAAAACAGCTTTCACTTTTTTATTGTCAAGTATTTTAAATTCGTTCCATAAATGAATTATGTCCGTTTTTTTTGTCAAAAATTTATTTTTTGCTATAAAAAAATGACGTGATAAGAAATACATTTAATAAAACCTAATAAAACAACTTTTATCAAACAAATTTTTAAACATGCTTTTTATCCATCTCTGTAATACAAGAAAGTCCACAATTACACTGCAATAAAAATCTCAGGTAATAAAAAGAACGGATTTTTTTTAAAAGCACACATAAAAAACATTAGTTTCAATCAAATCAATTTTTTTGTTTGAGTGTGTGTATGTTTCTTATTGACCGAAACTTTCTCTTTTTTTAATCGAAGAGGAAAACAGAAGTGGCGCGAATATTTTGTGCGCGTCTTTTTTTTTATTTGAAAAAAAGTAGAAGAAATAAGCCGACTGGCAGCTGTCCACTCTTTTTTTTCGGCTGTTGTTGTGTCCATCTTTTTTGCTGCTGCTGCTATCTTTCTTTTTTTTGAAGAAAGGCGAAAAAAATATAATATTAAACCGTGTGTTTTTAAGAAAGCTTTTTTGTTTGTTGCTAAAAAAAGTAAAAAAAAAGGCTTACTCATTCCTTTTACACAAAAAAGTTAAGGATGTTATAGCTTTTAGAAAATAGAAGGCAATATATCTTACTTTTCCCTCTATTTTGTGCCTCAGGAGATTTGTTTTTGTATATTTTCTATTTCATTTCATTGACTTTGACACAATTGATTACTCCTTTCTTTTTTAGTATTGGCGGTAAAAGACTTAAAAACAGATTTAAAACTTTTAATCTGTGTTTTTTCAACTTACATTTTGGCTGTTTTTTGCTGTGTTAAAAAAAAAATATATAATGAACATTTTTGTTTAAACTAAACTAACAAACAATGACTGAAGGAACGCGTTCATTTAATGCAAAACGATCTCGGTAAGCTTTTTAAGCTTTTAAATTAAATCCAGATGTTATATCTATATCTGCTAATTTCCAAATATCTTTTTCCAGATTAACAGCAGCTGAAGTTCGACGAAAAGTTTTAGAAGGTTCATATATAGCTGGAAATCAACCGGAAAGCTTTGATCCAAATGCTGCAATGTCCTCTTCAACCCATCAAAGAATAATTTTAACAGATATTGCAAATCCAGTTGATGTTGAAGAAGCTTTATCCTCAAGGGTAATTGCTCGGACTGAAATTAAAGCTTTATCTTCATCACCCCAAAGGTTTTTTTTCTTAAAAAACTTTTTATTGCATTCATAAAACCCTCCCCTTCTTTTTTTCAGGATAAGAGATTTAACAGAAAAAGATGTGGATATTGTTGTAATCCCGAGAAATAAAGCTATATCAAATCCTGCAGTCTTTGATGCCCTTTCTTCAGATGCCGTTGAAACACAAGTAAAAGATATAATTTGTTCATATGAAAAAGATTTTACGGTTGTTGAACGAAGATACGAAAGTTTTTCATCTGCAGAAAGTTATACTCGAATGGCACAACAGCGTAAACAAATTGCTGAAATAAATCCAAAGCAGATATTTGAGAATGATATTGGAGAAATTGAAGAAGAAGCAGCTGGAAGGATTCCGCTAAGATCTGTTTCACAAGTTGGAGATCGTGTAAGCTTATATCCTTAAGCTACTTACTCTAAATGTTTATCCCTGCATTATCCCCTAATTTGCATAAATCTTTTTTTAGCCACATGGTAATCGTGAATCAACAATTTCAATTGAATCAAATGGTTCATCTGGTTCAAAAGATGATTCACAATCCCAGCAATTACATGCTTCAACCTGTGATCCAATTGTTCCAAATGTTACTCTAAAACTTTCTAAAACTCAAATTGATGAAACAAATGAAAAAAAGCGGCAAACAAATCGTTCAAATTATTTAATAAATTTATTACCACTAGAATCTGAAGCAGAAGTAATTGAAAAACGACCAAAAATTTCATGCCCAACAGAATCAACAACAACCCAGAGATTAGTTGTTCGATTGTTAAAGGTATACTTTTTAGAAGGAATCGGATTTAATATATCCTTTTTTTAGCTAAACCTTGATCCATTCTTTGAACCCATATTTGCATCGGCTGCATTATATGATATAAATGAAAAGAAAAAATTATCAGAAAATTTTTATTTTGATTTAAATTCTGAAGATTTATTGTCACTTGTTCGAGGGCATTTGGGATTAGAAGAAGAAGCAAGGTATATCCTAAACGTAATTATTGGATCTCATATATCCCTATATATTTTAGCAAATGCCGACAAGCAATGTTCTCTGTTACTGATATTCGTCCTGGATTATTTTTAGTTTTTAAATTGGAAAAAATTTTACAATCTTGTGATATTGGAGAAGCAATTGAACCATATTTAAAGGAAGAAAAGAATAAAGAAAAATTGTATCAAAATGCAAAAGAATATTGTTCCCGGCTTGGCGGATATCGAATGCCATTCGGATGGGCAGCGTTAGATTTAAATGCGGTACTTTTAAATGCAGCAAATTTATCAATTTTTGATATTGGTGATTCAAATCATCGAATTGATGAAGAGCTAGAATCTATTGGTGGTGGATCATTATATCATGAAACAGAATCAATAATATCTGCAGATCGAATTTCAACAATGACTTCTGAAACCTTGCAACATACTGCATCATCTGCAACAATTACATCACAAATTTTAGATACTCCATCAAAAAAGCGTTCATTCTTTACTTCTTCTGCAACACTTTCCCAACAACAGCAACAAGCAGCAGCAGCAGCTTCGGTTGCAGCAGAAAATATTCAACAAAGAATTTCAAAAATTGAATCTTTACAACCGTTGCTTGTGAACGTTAATTCCTTCTATAAACAAGATCCAGATCGGCTAACTGATGATGAGCTGATTAAAACTTTGACAGAAGCTAAAAAATCAAATTCATCAAAACTTGGACGACTTAAAGCAATTCCAATTGAACTAAAATTGGAGCTATCGTTAATGAAATTGGATGAAATACCTGCAAAACTTTCAACCGAATTAATTCCAATGCAACCATTTATTCGAGAAATTTCTGACCCTCTTACAAAAGATATTCTTCCATTTGCAAAAGCCAAAGATTTTACAGTTAATACATTTTATCGGTAAGCAACAACTTTAAGTTTATATTTATAGGGGAGGGGGATACGGTATTTGTACCTACATCAGGGTTCATCGAGATGGATTCGATATTTTAGAAGAACAAATGTTTCAATAACTTCGATTTTTGAAGAACCTTGTATCCCCCTAAAGTTTTTTCTCGCTACTAATTCAGTACAATTATCTCAAAAATTTCAGAAATTTACTTTATATTCATCCAAAACATGTAAACTTTTCTGGTCGACCTGGAAATGCTCGAAATATATGTATTCGAATGCAATTAATGGATTCTAATTCAAAACCTTTAAAAGTTATATTTGGAAAATCTTCAACCTCTAATTTTTCTGATAAATCTTTTTCATCTGTTTTATATCATAACAAGTTTGTTTCATTTTTATCACAAAAATTTATCTTTAAAATGTTTAACATTTTAGATCTCCACAATTTGGTGATGAAACAAAACTACAATTACCTGTTGATTTAAATGATGGACATCATATATTATTTACATTTTTGCATATTTCATGTAAGCCTGGAAAACAGCAACCATCAGAAAGTTTAGAAACTCCAATTGGGTATACTGTAAGTTGTCGCTTATAATTTGCATAAATTATTTTACATGAAATATTTTAGTGGCATCCATTATATCGAAATGGCCAATTACAAACAGGTGAATTTGCCCTTCCAATTTCACTTGAGCCACTTCCATCATCAATTTGTTATCTTTCACCATTTGTAAATGTTCCATCAATAAAATGGCTTGATTCACATAAACCATTATTCCAAGTCTCCATTACAGCAGTATCAACCATTCATCCACAAGATGAATTTCTTGCAAATTTTTTTACAACATTTCAAGCTCTTAAATCTGATTCAAAAAAGCCAAATCAGCCAATTCCAACAGAATCTCGAATGATTGATGTTGTAAAAGGTGTAATAAAAGCTCCCCCGCAACCATTGGCAAATTTTTTATATGCAATTTTGGATCGAATTTTGACATTAATTGGTTGTCAACCATTTACTTCAGCGTTAACACAAGCCTGCTTTGAAACGCTTTGTCATTTGGTAAAAGTCTGTACAATGCTTTTGGATTTTAATTCTGTTGATTGTTGTGGCAGAAGTCAAATCCTTACAACATATTTAACATATTATAAAATTACAACGAGTGATTGTCTTAAAGTTGGACAAGAATTTATATCTGATACTCGAAAAACTCCAACAATAGCACCATTAGCTGGATTTGAAGAATATATGCCATCACCAAGGAATAGTGCCAGAGATAGTGTGGATTTAATAAATGTTATTAAAAATTATGAACGAAAAACATCAAATAAACTTTTGGCATCAGTTGAAGAAACTCAAATTGATGGGGATCGAAAGGTATGTGGATTAGGGGAAAAACGGAATTTCAATTTTTTGTTGAAACATATCTTTGTGGAAAATTGTTAAATTTCAATTTTAAAAAAAATTTCGATGTTTGGTTAAAATATTTTTTTAATACAAAAATTTGTTTGAGAGATACTTTTGAATACCACTTTAATTTAGGTTGATAAAAATTTCAAAATTTCGATTTTACAAAAAAATTTTTGGTAGAAAAATTTGATTTTAAAAATCCAAAATTTTCGTCAAAAAACTTTTGTGAAACAAAATTTCGTTTTGTCTTTGATTTTTAGAATTTTGATTTTCGAGAAAAATTTTGGTTTTTCTTTTACCTGATTTTAAAATTTCAATTTTTGGAAAAAAAGACTTTTTTAATTTGAAATTTGTATACCAAAAAAATCTGTTTATTCGGTTTTTGTTTTGCTGAATAAATCCCATACTTTTTTAGTTAATGCATGAAGAAATTGCTGCATTTTTGGTTAAAAGTACCGGCTCAATTCGTGAAACAATTTCATCATTTTCATGGTTTTTCTTGGAACTTATTGTAAGTAATTTTAACAATTTCGATAAAAATCCCACAACAAAATCTTTCTAGTATAAAGCAATGTCAGAATATTTGGGTTCTTGTAATCGTTTCTTCCTTCCACGAAAACTTCGATTCCGTGATACATTTTTACAAAATATTCATACATTAGTTACAATTTTAATCAATGATGTAATTGAAAAACTTATCAAAGATCCACGACAAGCAAAATCTGTTAATGCATCTTTGGGATTTTTCCTTCGCGATTCTTTATCATTGATGGATCGATCGTTTTCACTTCAATTAATTCGAGATTATCTTGTTATATTTTCTGAAAAGTTATCCCTTGCAACTTCTGAATCTTCTCAAACATCACTTATGTCATTAAGAATTGCATTTTTGAGGATAATTTGTTCACATGAACATTTTACAATTATTAATTTACCATTTGATCTTTCACCAACTTCAACAAATTCAACTTCAACAAACTCCAATTCAGTCTATCAGTCACCTTTTAAAACTTCAAACAGTTCATTCAATAATGGAATCAATGCAATTTCATCATCTTCAACAACTTCGACATCAAATAATCAAGGAGCAGCTCCACCATCACCATCTGGGTCATCAAGTTTATCAAGTCGTGAATCATCTTCACATGCAACCGATTCACAATGCCCTTCGAATCTTCTCGAACTTTCATCATCATATAAATCAAAACATTTCTTGCTTGGAGTTGTCTTGTCAGATTTATCTGCAACTTTACATTCAACAAATTCAACGGCACAAGCAAAAACTATTGCATTGGTTAAAACGTTACTTGCAACTCATGAAACAGATTTACGATTATCAGATTCTGCTTTAAAGAATCGTGTTGCATCTTTGTATTTACCATTAATTGGAATTTTGATGGATGTTCGAGGATGTCTTTTTGATCCATATGGGCAATGTTTAGATGGGTATGTCTTTCTTCATCGAGATAAACCAAAAACTTTCATTTCAGGACCCCTGTATTCCCTCGGCGAACAAAACATTCTCCAGGTGTTAATCCAAAAGTTGCATTAGCTATTAGCGGATTATCTCATTCTGATACAACCAAACATTCAAAATCCCAAATTTCTCATACTCTCTCAAAAGATCTGACCCAACAACTTTTAATATGCTTTTGTTGGGTAATTAAAAATATTGATAAATCAACGCTGAAACATTGGATGAGGGAATTATCGCCACAAAGAGTTCATCAATTTGTTGATTTATTACAACTTTGTATTTCATGCTTTGAATATGATCCATCAAAACAAACTTCACTTGGTTCAACAGCTTCAAGTGCAGTGATTGATAATTCTGCGGCATGTTTGGAAAATGATGAAACTCTTATTATGAAATCTATTGAAACTTCAAGCTTATTTGGTGGAGAAAAAATTACTGGAACAATTCGATGGAGAATGGATGAAGTTGGATGTTTAAGTCGAAAAAGAAGTGAGCTTGAGAGAGAGAAAGATTTTTAAGGGATTCTGAAATCTAAATTTTGTTTTAAAATATTTCAATACAAAATTACGATGTCGGAATTTCAAAATTTCATTTTTTGTGAAAATTCTGAATTCCAAATTTTCGTTTTAATTCTTCTTCTTTTGATTTTAATACAAAATTTCGATTTCGAAATTATGAAACTTTTTCTTTTTTTATTCTATTTTTTGATGAATGATGAATTTTTTTAAAAATTTGAGAAGCTGATACTTTAAAACTTGAATCCCAGTTTTTTATGGTTTTTTGACTCAGATCAAAAATTTCGATTTCGAAATTTATGACTTTTTCATTGACTAATGCTACTATACATTTTTCAGAAACAACAATTTGTTCCCATCCATCTGAAGTTGAAATAGCATTGGAGAAACAAGTTGCAACAGAAGTCACTTTAATAACTGTTGATACAATGGAAACGCTGTTAAAAGTTTTGGCAATGCCTGCTTCGGATCATTTACATTATCTTCGACCAATACTTGTTCGACTTTTAATGCATATATTTGCTTGCCATCAATCGGTACAATCGTTGGAATCTGTTTTTGCAACTCAAAGATCAATTGTTGCGAATTATGCTTCTTTAATTTTTGAAGAACGAACAGAACTTTGTGCAGAACTTTGTCTTCAACTTCTTCGACATCTTGCATCTCGGCTTCCAACAATTCGTTCCAATGCTGCTGCAAGTTTATACCTTTTAATGAGAAATGCTTTTGAACATTCATCATCTTTTTCAAAAGTTAAAATGCAAATTACAATGTCTCTTTCAACGCTTGTTTCAAATGCCTCTTCATATGGTTTTGCTTTGCATGAATCAAATCTTCGAAGATCTCTAAAAACTTTGTTAACATATTTGGAAAATGATTTATCCGTTTCAACAGAACTTCAAAAAACTTCTTTTGCAACACAAACAAAAGATCTCGTTTTTAATTTACATATGATTTTATCGGATACTGTAAAAATGAAAAATGTTTCAAATGATTTTGAAATGTTAATTGATTTAATGTTTCGAATTGCAAAAGGTTATCAAACAAATCCAGATTTGAGGCTGACATGGTTAATAAATATTGCAAATAAACATGCAGAAAGGGAAAATTATGCTGAAGCTGCACAATGGTAAGCCCCAGCTATATCTCGAGAGGCTTTGATAATTTCAGTACTAAAATTTCAATTTTTGTTGAAGAATTTTTTTTGATTTCGGTCCTTAAAGTTTAGGATTTTAAAAAGTTTGTTCAGTAAATAAATTTTTTTATCCACTGAACAAATTTTTGAAAAAAAAGATTATTGTTTTGGCTGAATTTCGTTTTTTAAAAACAAAATTTCGGTTTCTCGTTTCTCGTTTCAAATTGAATTTCGATTTTGGTCCGCGTTCCAAAGTCGAAATTTTTTGCGGCAGTAGTACATTTCAAAAACTTTTTTCGATTGCAAAAAAAATCAAATTTTAATTTTATTTCGAATACGTCAGAAAAAAAATTATTGATTTCGATTTTTCAACTTTTGATTTCCGAAATCCCTGCTATACATGTTGCAGTAACCCGATTACAATAATCTTGAATATTTTAGTATCTTACATTGCGCTGCTTTGGTTGTTGAATATCTTTCAATGCGGTCATCTGGTGAATATTCAATTCCAAAAGGTGCTGTTGCCTTTGAAGAATTATCAGAAAATATTTTGGAAGAATCTGCAACATCTGATGATGTAATTTCCCCCGATAATGATGGAGTATGTGAATCTGCACATTTTTCAATAGATGGTTTTGTACATTTAATTGAAAAAGTTGCAAGCTTTTATGAAAAATCACAAATGTTTGAATTGCTTCCAAATGTTTACAAACTTATTTTGCCACTTTATGAAGAACGAAATGATTTTACAAGGTTGGCACATTTGCATCAACATATTGCTGATCAGCTGAAAAAGGTTGAACCACCAGTTTCTGCAATATTGGATGTTGCAGATGCATTTCCAACCCCCCTTCCGGGTTCTGATAAACGTTGCTTTGGAACATATTTCAGAGTTGGATTTTATGGTTATCGATTTGGTGATTTAAATGGTGAAGAATTTGTTTATAAAGAACCAGCAATAACAAAGTTATCAGAAATTAGTCATCGATTAGAAGGATTTTATGCTGAAAGACTTGGAAAGACAAATGTTGAAGTAATTAAAGATTCAAATGATGTTGATCCAAGAAGACTAAATCCAGAAAAAGCTTATCTTCAAATAACATATGTTGAACCATATTTAGAAGTATGGGAACGACGAAAAAGAGGAACCCATTTACAATGTAATTATAAACTTCGACATTTTTCATATGCAACTCCATTTACAAAAGATGGAAAGGCACATGGAGAATTAAAAGATCAATTTAAACGGCGAACAGTTTTAACAACACAATATTCATTTCCATATTTAAAAACAAGGCTAAGAGTTATTGCACGAGAGCAAACAACTTTATCTCCAATTGAAGTTGCAATTGAAGATATTCAAAAGAAAACTCGTGAATTAACTGCTGTCTTATTTGCGCCACCAGATGCAAAAATGCTTCAAATGGTTTTGCAAGGTTGTATTGGAACAACTGTAAATGTTGGACCTGTTCAAGTATGTATTTTTCGAAGGCACAGATGATGTAGCACTTTTAAACTTTTTTTATGACAAAACTTGAAAATCAGGCATTCAAAAACTTTTTTTTTGTTGTTTCAAAGAGCTAAAGCAGAATCAACGAACCCCTGATTTTCAGGTTCTATCACAAAAGAGAATCTATGAGCGCTACTTTTCTTAACACGAAAATAATTTTCACATTTTAATATTACAATTTTGTCAGAAAATGACTTTTAATTTTAATGAAAACTTTTAGATTGCAAAAGTTTTTTTATCAAATATGTCCGTGGATGAACGTGGAAAGCCACGAGATAAACTTCAAAATAAGCTTCGACTTTGTTTCAAAGATTTCACAAAAAAATGTTCCGATGCTTTAGCAAAAAATGAACAGCTGATTGGTGCTGATCAAACTGATTATCAGGTATGACTCATATCTTTTTGATAGATATTTTTTGGGGCCAACAGCAAAAAGATTGCTTGGGGGAGTTTTTTGAGCTCAAAAAAAAGATGTCACACTTTGTCATCTTTCAAATATCTCTTTTTTTTGTTCAACACCCACTCTCACTTTTTTTCAAAAAAAACAAAGTCAAACGTTTTTCAATCAAAGAAAAAAAAAAGATTGTTGCATGTTCCATTTTTTTTGACATTCATTTTTTCGTAAAGGAATTGCCTTTGTTTTTTTTTGGGAAAAAATATGCTTGAAACCCCCCTTCAAATTTCCTGTCTCCTTTTAAAAAATGAAACAAAAGAAATTACATTTCCTTCAATTTCTTTTTTTAGCGTGAACTTCGTCGGAATTTTGCAGAATATACGTCACAACTTTATCAGATTATTGGAATTCCATCTTCATCTTCTTCAATGACAGGAAGAACCCCATTAGCTTCAATTCAACTTCAACATTCACATCATTCAAATCCTTTAGCTGCAATTGCAGCAGATATTGGACCTGTTACAGCTGTTTAAGGATTTTGAAAATCCTCCCCTCCCTACAGCTGTATAAAATCCCATTCTGTCTCTATCTCATTTTGTACAAAAAAGAACCCATTTATTGCCTTGGAAATTATTAAAATATATTTCGTGCTTTATTTATTTTTCTGTTATTTTAAAAAAAAGTCTTTCAAAAAAATCGTGTTTGTTTTATAAAAATTTGTTTTAAAAAATATTTTTTGTTTAAAAAAGAGTGGAAAAACATTTAAGCTTAAATTTGTAATGTCTCCAATTAGCTAAATAGCCATTTTTTCTTTTCTTTTAAAAAGTGAAAAGAAGAAGCGTAAAGTAACTGAATTATGTGTACTTCTGCTTTAGTTTCAGCTTCAACAAAAAAAAGCAGAAGGCAACTGAAAAAGAAGCAACTGACTCTTTTCTTGCAAGCTTCGTCTCCTTCGGTTTTTTTCAAAATAGAATTAATGAGCCGTTTTTGCGCATCTTCTGCTTTTTTCCATAAACGAAAAAAGGAAAGAAAAACGTTTTACAAATTGCTTTTTTTTCTGAGATTACATTTTTTTTGATACAATTTAAATAGAAAATTTTTGAACGTGATTTTATTCATTTTTTATTGAAAATGGATTTTTGCTGTTTTTTGAAAAACTAGAAGTACATTTGCAAATTTTAAAAAATGTGGAAAGTGAAATAACTTTTTTGTGCCAATCAAAATTTTGATGGGTTTGATTATTTAAGACTTTCATTTTGGGAGTTTTACTTTTTAAACTTTTAAGCCTATGCAAGGCCTTTTTTGTCTTTGGCTACATTATTTTTTTTCTTTACTTTTGGATTTTGAATGGCATTTTTTTTATCGTTCAGAAATATCATTCTGAATTTCAGGGGGGTGAGAAGGACGATTAAAGATACAGTATTTTTTTTTGTCTGCTAAATAAAAATTCTTTTTTAATATTTTTCCGCATTTAATTATTTGCCTTCATACGATTATTTAAATAAGCTGTATTTTGGATTTATAATTTTAAAACAAAGAAAAATACAGTAACTGTTTTCTTATTTAAGTATATTTGCGATCTTTAATTCGTTGATTTCACGCGATTATTAAAAATTTAAATTTTAAAGAATTTAACAACTTTGAACTTTTTAAATCTGTTCTTGATAATTCAAGAAAACGCTTTTTTGAGAATAGAGTAAAATTAAAGTTATTCCATAAAACAGCGCAAAAAGATTGCTGTTAAATTTAAAGCTTTTTTTCCTAAGGCATTTATTTTTAACTCTTGAAAAAAAAGAGTAAAAAAGAATTTTCATGGTGGTAAAAAGAAGAAGAAAAGCATTTTTGCAGTTTTTAAGTTTTAACTTGTTTTTTTTTTGCTTTTTTGAAAAATATTATCAAAAAAGTAAAATTTGAACATTTTATTTTTTGTCAAAATTTAATTGTTTTTTGTCTCAGAAAAAGAAAAAATTTAATTATTTTTTGTTATACTTTTTTAAAAATGGCAAAACTCCCGCTGTGAAATCTTTGAAGGTTACAGTTTTTTTTTATTAAATTGAAAAATTCCAATTAAAGTTTTTTTGAACGGTTTCGAAAAAATGTTTTTGATTAATATTTTGTTTTCAAAAGATAAAGTATAAAAGTCGTTTTGAGACACGGAAATTGATGTTGTTTACGAAAAAATGTTGCCCCTGATTTTTGATTGTTTTTTTAATACTTTCCCTTTATTTTTTGCCATCTTTCGAATTTTTCTTCCAATATTTTGGCATTTTTTTGATGCAAAGTTATTTCATTTCCTGTGGGTTTTATTTTACGTCATTAAAGCGCACATAACTTTTTTTATTTTATGTGATCCCAATTCAATGACGTCAAATCTCTATCAACCTACTAATCTTCTTCTTTTTTTTGCCAGATCACGTCTTTTTTTTATCGCTGATATAGTTCCTGCTGCTGCTGCTTTAAAGCAAGAGCAGAAAAACTTGCTTTAAAAACATTTGCTAATACTTTAACAAAGTTTTTTTTGCACATAAAATATATCGGGTCACAAAAAAACGGAACCAACAAAGCAAGCAAAAAAATTAAGTGACATATGTCCGATGGCATTTAAATTGAATGAATGAAATAAATATAAATCTTACATCTTTTTTTAATTCCTCATTAAATCATTGATTTTATTGGATTTTAACTTTCTTTAGCTGTTTCTAAAATGTTAAGTGTACTTAAATCTTTGACTCTTTTTTTTTATCTTTTTTTGATAGGGAAAAAGATTGAAGGTCAATTTTCGTTGTGGGAGATTCGATAGGTACGGTAAGAGATAACAATAGAATTTTTTAGGATAAAAAGTTTCGATTATTTTCGTTTTTTCAGAGATCTCTTTTCTAAACTTATTTTTTGTCCATTTAAATTTTTTTGAGAAATGTGTTACATTTTTTAAATCTAAAAAACTGATACGCCCTTAAAAAGTCAAAAAAACACCAATCAAAAAAGCCAGGGTCGTTTTTCATTTTCATTTCAAACATATTTTTTCCAATTTTTTAGCAAAGAAAAAAATCTCATTTTGTAAAAAAGCGCCCGTTATGCATTTTGTTATGGCTGTGAAAAGGAGGCAAAAAATATATAATAAATAATGCTTTCTTTTCTTTTTTCAATCTTTTGTGTTTAAACATTTTTCAAAAAAATAAATAAATTGTTTGAAAAAAGTTCGAACAAAAAAGTTTAAAATTCATAAAAAAACCAGTTTTTTTGTGTTAAACATTTTTTAAGAATAAAAATTGCATAAAGAACAATTGTACTTTTATATTTTTGGCATTGAAAATTATGCGGTTAAAAAGTTTTTAAAAGGAATAAAAAAGTAAATAATAAATTTATGTGTTTACATATATTTCTTTTTTTGGAGGCAAAAACTCCTAAAAATGTTGCTTTTTGACAAAAGTTTTTTTGTTAAAGGAAGCATAAGAAATGTTTGCCTTTAATTTTTTTGGAAGAAAAGTTATATGATGCTAAAAAACTGGTTGTTATTGTTACTACTTTTCTCTCAAAGGACCCAATAGTATTTTGTATATAGATGTTTATTGGTCTTGGGCTTACTTTTGTTGAGGTTGTTCAAATATTGTAACAAAATGATGTTGTTTTTAACTATTTTTTTTTATTTTTAGTTTAGTATTATTTTTTTAAACTTAAAGGAGGCGAACATTTTGACACACTTTTTATTTTAACGTTTTTTTTAAATGGTATGAACCTGAAAATCAGGCAAAAGAACAAAAGGAAAAGACCCTGATTATCAGGTTCATACCACTTCGAAAAAAAACGTTAAAATGGGAAATGTGTCAAACCATCCGCTTCATTTAAATTTTAAATTCCAGTTGAGAAAAATTTTTTGAATTTTGTTTTTGAGTTTAAAATAATTATTAAAGATCAAGATTAAAAACTAATTTGGTTAGAAAATTTAAACAATTACAATGTAACTTTTAATCCATTACTTTTAATCTTAAAAAATTAGTTTCAGAAATCTTTAATTAAAAATTGTACAATGAGTAAATATTTTATAATCATTTTAGACTAAAATCTTGGAGTTAGTTTAATGAATAAAATTTTTAATCATTAAACTAAATCCTTTATTTACGTATTTATTTAAAAATGAATGGAAATCCCTTTAAGGCATTTAAAGGAACACTTTTAAAAGAATGAAAAATATTTATTCAATGAAAAAACTTTTCAGTTCAAATCTTTTAACAATTTCCTGCTTTTTTCTTTGCTGAATTTAAAAAGTAGTTAATTTTATTTTGCAAAATAAATATTTTTGTTTTTTAAAAGTTTAAGCATGAATTTGTTTTTAAGGGAAGAGTTGTTAGCGTATTTATCTTTTTATGGAAGATAAATATTTGAGAGAGCTTGAGTGTACTTGCTTGTTATTATTTTGGGTTGTTGGAAGAGAGGGATGCGGGATGTTTTGTTGATGTCAAATTTTTCTCCACTTTTTCTCTCTCTCTAAAAAACATCATTTTGATAATTAACATAAACTGCAAGATGGGGACACATATTTTTCATTTGGAGTCTTCTTCCATGAAACATATTTTATTACATTTTCATTCATTCATACGCAAAAAATTGGGCGGTTTGATATTTGTTTTTTTTTTCATAAATTTTTTAATCGTTGAAAAACATTTTTGAAAATGAGCTGTAATAATTTTTCTCATAAATTTTATTTTTTCTGCTTTTAACTCTTTGACTTTTGGGACAAATTTCATTCTCTCATTTGTTTTTTTCTCCCTTTCTTCTTCCTTGTTTTTTCTTCTCGTTCATCTCTGTTTTTTTGACGACAAAAAAGTGACTTTAAAGTCACACATATTTTTTTAACAGAAAAAAGCTTTACTCATATTTTTAATCCTCTTTTTTTATGCCCATATTTTTCTTTCCTTGTTTTCATTATTTTCTCCGTGTAATTTAACGTGTTATATAAATAATAGTAACCGAAAAAAGAAGGAAATATGTTAAAATATTTTTTTTGAGTTTTCACATTTTTGTATTTTTCTTTAAAGAATGAAAAGATAAAAAATGCATTAATTTTTTTTCTTTATCCCATTTTTTAAGGTGCTTTTTTTGGAGAAATTTATTATTTCTTCTATCCTTTTTTCTGTGGCCAAACAACCAACCAAACATCCCAATCCAAAAATCCACTTTTTCAATAAACAACGTCAAACAAAAGAAGGAAAAGAAAAAGATATATTACAGTTTAGTATTTTTCAATTTTCTTCAATATTATATTTTTCTGCCTTAAAAAGATATATTGCTATATTTTTGGTGGTGGTGTTATAATAACCATTCTTTAAAAATAAAGCAGTAGAAAATTTTTTTTGTTAATACTTGTTTTAAAAAAATGACACTTGTAAATCGCCGACAAGCATGGAGGCAATATCGATCATGGACAACCGCAACTCCGCCATCAATTCCAGAATAGTAGGTTTTATTTGTTTTTACTTTATTTCGAATTCCGTTCGAGAGTCAGAAGTTTTTTAACTTTACGGGTTTCAAAATTTTGCCGTATATTTTGAAACTTTTTTAAATTTTTTTTGTCTCAAACGGAATTCAAAACCACTTAAAATAATAAATAACTACTTTCCCTTTCCCTAAAAATCAAAATCGATGTTGATAAAATTGATGAAAAATGAAGGTGGTGCCGTTAATGATTGCCAGAAGATATATTAAAGCCAAAGGGGATATATAAAATACGAAGTCTAAAACCACGAGTTTTTTTTTCCTGATCTGAAAAAAGAAAAAGATTGATATCTATTTTTTTATTTTGTGACAAAGTTTTTGTCTGTCTTTTAAGACTTTGATATGTCTTCCAAAATATTTTTGTTTAAACTTTTTTTTATTATATTTCTTCTTATCACATTTTAAAGTCTCCAAAAAAATGTTAACAGATTTTAGCAATTTTTTTATTATACTTTTATTCTTTTGTCTAGTCTAAAAGATTGATACCAGTTAAATTTAAGTAAAAAAATCTGGCAACAGATTGCAAAAAAGAAATAAATTTTAAAAAACGAAGACTCTCAAAAAGTAGCAGAAATGAATCGTAAAAAAGCAAGAAGGTTGATTCTTGGACAAAAAATCTACTGTTTTAATTTTTTTCGATTTCTAAATTTAAATTGTGTTGAATAAATCATAGTAATATCGGATATCCGTTGCTATTTTTAAGGTTATTTACAAAATCAAGCTAAAACAAATATTTTAAAAATTTTTTTTGCAAATTTATTCTACAAAAAATATATATTATTTTTATTTTGCAGTTTTTGTCCCATATATTTTTCCTGTTTTTCTATTTTACAGAAAAAAAAACATTTCCATAAAATATTTTATTTCAAACTTTTCTACACTTTTTTTTCACGTGAATCTTAGCAACCAAAAAAACCCCCGAAAAATATAAAAACCCTCATTATTCTTCCTTTTTTCCTCATACATTTTTTTTCACCTCCCAAAAAGAAGCATTTATTCTTTTTTGTCACATTTTTTAGTTATTGTCGAAAAAATGTTGTTTTTGTTGAAAAAAGTGTGATTACAATTGTATAATACTTTTTTTTTCATATTTCCTTCCTTTTTAACAGCTTTTTTAATGGTTTTAAATCTTCGATATCTCATTATTTTCGTTTTGGGAGAAAAAAGAATATTCGAAAAAACACGGAAGAATTTTTTTCTTAAAAAACCCAATTTTCAAAGGTCCACAAAAAACGAAAGATTGAATATTTGCTTAAAAACAATTCAAAAACCCTTTCATTTAAAAAAGCTCTTCTTTTTTTTGATTGTTAAAAAATCGTTGACACTTATATATTCTCTTTTTTTGAGTCAATAAAAAGAATCAAAATATTGATCTTTGTAAATCAAAATCAAAAAGAAAAATATTTTTTTTCTATTATTTCTTTTTCTCAAAGCAGCTATTTTCTTCTCTCCATCAATTTCTTCCATGTAACCTCTTCTTTGTCTATTGTTTCTTCTTTGCCACCAACCAACCATCTGCCTTTAATTTTTCTCAAAACATATAAAAAAACTTTTTTGAAGAAAATGAAGAAAATGATGATGATCGCTAAAAGGCAAAAGAAAAAAGTATGTCGTTAACGTTATTCTTTTTTTCATTTCTTTAACTCCATCATTATTTTTATATATTTTTTCCCCACTCAAAAAATGAGGGAAAAAAAGCCATCAAAAATTCATCTTTCTTTTGAGACAAAACTTAAAATGCCGCCTTTTTTTATAATATTACTTTTTTTATTCGTTTTCGATTTATCGTTAATTATGAAGAAAAAGGAGTTTCCGGTTTTGAAGGTTTTTGAAAAAGTTTGAAACTTCTGTTGAACTTTTTTTTTCCGGGTAAAATTTTCGTTTTGGGGTAATTGTGATAGTTGTCCCAAAATGATAATTACCGTAATCAGTTGTTTAAAAATTTTTCCGTATTTAAATTAAAGCGTTTTTTAAAAAAATTAATTTTCGTTAACTATTGTTCCAACGATACAAAAAAATTCTTTACAAACTTTTTAAACAATGATTTTTTCTACATTCATTTTTTTGTCTTACACGGAAAATAACAATAACCTTGGTTGTTCAAAGTTTATGTCTGCTTTTTTTCTTTCTTTAAAAAATATAATATATTGTTTCTCATCAAAAAAGAAAAGACATTTAATGAGAAAAGCTTTTAAGGACCAAAAAAAGTGTTTTTAAATATTTATTTGATAGTTTCTTTTTTTCCCATTTTTTGACGTCTACCAAAATTCTTCTTTTACTGACATTGGCATCGTTTTTAAAGAGCCAAGAATGATGTGTTGCATCATCGCTTTTAACGAAGAAGATGACAGTGAAAAAAATGTGGCATTCAAAAAGACATCCGATCCCGTAAAAAAAATTGTTGTTGTTGGAAGGATTCATTTTTCTGTTACTTCAAAAAAAGAAGTCAATTCTTTTTTTTCTTCCGTTGTTCGTTGTTCGGGGCTTTGTTAAAAAGAGACTTTTCCATCAGAAACAAAACAAAAAAAATTTGGAAGAAATTTTAAGCTTTTTTTTAGAAAAGGTTTACATTCTTCTTCTTTTTAGTCTTTTTTATGCCTGATTTTGACGTTAAAATTTATATGCATTTTTTCTTTTGTTTTCAAAACCCCCGAAAAAAGTAAGGTTAAAACACTGAACTTTTGTTGTAGAAAGTTTAAGCTGTAAAAGAGTGACAGATTTTATCGTTTTTATTGGATTTGTTCAACAAAAAAATCGTAAATTTTTAAAAATTTTCAGTATATCCCATTCAAATTCAGATATCCAATAAGAAGAAAAAATCTTGAGAGACAAATTTATGGCTCATTTTCTTTTTTGAGGTTGTTTCAAAAAATTGAACAAAGAAAAGAAAGAAAAATGCCGCAAGCAGTAAAAAAATGTTAAAGGCACACTTGAAAGCTTTAAAATTAGTTTTTGGGTTTCAGTTTTTGAAGGACATATCAGAAGGAGCAACAATGTTGACTGATTTTTTTGGTATTATTTGAAATATTATTTTCCAGAAGGCTCAAAAAAAGTGGAAGGAAATTTTTGCTTTAGGCGTGTCACTTGAATATTTGTCAAATATTTCATAGAAGAAGAAGAAGATTTCTCCATTCTAATATTTTACACATATATTTGAAAAAAAGCTATCTCTCTTTTGAGCTTCTATTGTTTTTAATATATTTTTTGGGGTTTCATTTTCTTCTTCTTTTGCGCAATATTCTTATGTTTTTCTTACTTTTTACTTTTTCTCATTTGTTTTGGTCCTCTCGACGTTTGTCTCCCCCGAAATAATGAGAGAGTCTTCTGAAAAGAAAATGACTCGTGTTTTTTCTTTAATTTGTTTCATTTTCAGGTCTTCTTTTCTTTTTTTTCTTCTCTACGGTTCATTGCTTCTTTTTTTGTCAGGGATTTTGGTTGAAGAAGTTTCAGTGACATAAAGAAATATACGTATTTTTTATTGTTATTGTATTTCAAAAACAACATTGTCGAACAAATTCAATTAAAATATTCTAATTACACCTCTCTTTTTTTGAAATTTCTGCTTTTTAATTTTAAATTTCCAAAAAATTTTTTAGGAAAAGTTGTACTTTTAATCACAAAATCTTATCACTAAAATGAATTTCTCTGAAAAAATATTCCTTTTGTTTTTTTTTCATTCATCCCAGAGGGTTTTTGAAAATGGAGGCGATGATATGAGAAAGCCTTAAAGTGCCTCTTTTATGTATTTTATCCCCAATGAATCAAAAAAATTTGTTTTGTTTCCTCTGAATTTTTAACTCCTTTTTTATTGTTACTATTATTTTTCGGAATTTAACGAAAATTTATTAATCTTTATTTTATTCAAACTTTTTTCGGTAAAGCTTTAAACTTATTTTGAAACACTTTCTTTAAACGTTTATTGGTTTACTAAAAAATTCCCCTCTCTTTTTATTCTGTTCTTTTTTTAAGGGTGGAAATAAAAATAAAATAAAAAAATAAGCATGGGGCAATTAACTCGATTAAATATTTTTTGAGGCATCTGTCGTCAGTATTTTTTTAAAAGCAGAAAAAAAAAGATTCCATCGACATCACTTTTTTTCATAGTTATCGATAAAATTCTCCAAAAAAGATGGCATCTTGCCCAAGATTTTTTTTATGCTTATGTTTTTTTCATAACCAGAAAAATGCTTTCCGCTTCACTAATTTTTTTAAAGTGGTGGAACATTATTTTTTTTGTAAGAAAAAAACATAGTTTTTTGCTAAAAATCTAAGACAAATTGGGTTAAACAAATTTTTTTCTGCCATTTTTTATGTTTTTCAAATTTTCAAAAATAACCTCTTTTTTGCGTTTTTAAATAAGTTTTTTTTGTTAAAAATGTTTTTTAATCAAAATTTTTGATAGTAATAATTTTATTTAAGATTAAAACACATTTGTTACTATCATTTTTAAAATCACTGAACAAAACACTTTTTTTGTGACAATAAATATTTTTTTTGCACAAAAATACCAAAAAAGCTCCCTTTTTTAAAAAAGCAACAAAAATGCATAACAATAGAATTTTAAAGCAAATAATATTCTTTTCACACTTTTTTTTGCATTTTTTGGAGACAAAATTTTTTAGTTTTAAAAAATGTTTGAAATAATTTTTAACCTTTTTTTACGTCACAAATTTTGTTTCTTTGGGGGGGTTTCTTTTTTTGGTCTGAAAAATCGTGTAAACAATAATCGTGAATTTTTTCTTTGAACTTTTTATTATCCTTGAATTCATACTGTAGGGAACTAAAAAAATCTCTGAATTTATAAATTTGAAATTTATTTAATGATCCCCTAGAAGAAGAAGAAGACAAAGAAGAAGGCTATGACAGGCATATCAACGCCATCTTCTGGCGGTGCTCGACGGCATACAATTTGGTTTGTTGATGGAAGGCGGTAAGGATTAAAAATTTTTTTTCAAGTTTAAAGTTTAAAACCAAAAAATTGACACTCAAACTTTTTGACATATAGACGTTTCTTTTTCTAAAAACTAATTGGCCCCTTTCGATTGTTTTGTGTCTTTTCCTCTTCTCTTTTTTTAATTCCCTGAAGCTTTTCACTTTCATTTAACCCATCTCTTTTTTTCCTTCCAAAAAATGACAAACACAAAAAAGTTTTTGGTTCTTCTTCGTTTTTTTGCCCCTGAAAAAAATCTTTTTATTTTGCTAAAACCCTTTTTTTAAGTTTATCAAGTCTCTCTCTCTCTCTTGCATCTTCTTTCTTTCGTTTTGAGACAAACATCGAAATTTTGTTTTCTTTTTGTGCCCTTTAGGCTAAAACTAGGAGAAGAAAAGTGAAAAAAGAAAGGAGAAAAAAAAGTGAAAGTCCGCGGAAGAACGAACGCTTCTTTCATTTTTATAAAAATTTTGAAGGAGCATTTTTTGGAAGGCATAAAAGTTTGGATGAAAAATGCGTAAACTCAAAGGCAAAAAAAGTAACGGCAAAAAAGCCTCCCACCGGCGACATTGAAAAACAACGAAGTCGAAGAAACAACTATATTTTTTCTTCTAATGCTTGCTTATAAGCAAAAAAAGCACGCAGGCAAGCTTGTTGTCCCTTTTGGCGTAAAAGAAAAAAAATGTTCGATCGAACAAACTCTTTTTATATTTTTTAACGGAAAAAAATGACGCTTTTTTGGGACACACTCTTTTTTTGAAAGCTTCAAAAAGAAATTTTCTGGGTTGTTTTTTTTTGTTGCTGCAAAAGAAAGCTTTTTCAAAGGAGCAAAAAAAAGTGGGGAACAAGCTTATAAAAATTTTTTTTGAAGATGATGGAACTCCTCCCAATCCCATCCTTGCTTCTTCTTCTTTTTCTTGCATTTGACGCAAAAGAAAAAATTGTAACGGCAAAAAAAGTGTGGCACGGGAATATAAATATATCTATCTTATTTTTTTCAAAGAGCAGCAAAGAAGTCTCAGAACAAAGGCAAAAAAGAAGACGCACCCAACAAACATAAAAAAAATGCCATGTAAAAATTTGACTCCTCCCAATTTTTTCAAGCCTTGAGACTCCAAAGAAACAAACCTCATTTGTCCCCCCTTTTTTCTTTCTTCTTCTTTTCAAAACAAATCTTCTTCATTCTCCCAAAAAGCAGCTTCTTCTTTGTCAAAAACGCCTTTGACTTTTTTTTTATTCCCACAAAAAAGAAATTGTTTTGTTTGAAGCTGACTTGCTTTTGCCTTTGGTTCCTGGTGTCCTTTTCACATCATCAAAGACGAAAAAAAAGAGTCACAAAACTTTTTTCATTTCATTTTATTTTTTGTTATTATATGTTTTTCAACACTTCCATCAAAAATAATATTATTATTTCTTTTTTTTATTATTATTTTTATTATCATCCACAAAAAATTCAATGAAGATTATTATTTAATTATATTTTTACTTACTTACCTACTTTTTTGCTTAAAGAAAACACATTTATTTCTTATTTCTACCAAAAAACAAACAAAATTTAATTTCTTGTGGTCATCATATTAATCCTTACGCATTCATTCTGTATATCCCCTTCTTCTGGCAAAATATTATATCTCAGTCAACAACGGCTTTGGTGGTGGTCTCTCTGCAAATCTGCAAACTTGCAAATATTTGCAAAAAGCTTGCTTTACTTTTTCCCACCTCCTTTTTTTGTGGGACTTTAATTCTGCCTTTGCGCAGGCTTAAAGTCTCATAAAAAAGTAAAAGGGCGGAGTTTTGTGTAAAAACCAAAAGTCGAAAAAATAAGGGCACTATAAAAAATAATGGCACCACCTTCATCAACATCAACAGCAGCATCACCCTCAAAATCAAAGGCTTCAAAAGTTGTTTCATTTGGAATTTTGCGTCGAAGTGGTGGTGGGGAAACTAATAGTAATAGCAATAGCAATAATTTTCATCATCCATTTAATCATTTTTTTCGTCGTTCTCCTTCAAGGAATCAAGGAATCCTGAATTTTAGCCCAACACCAATCAATAATTCTACCACATCTTCAACGACTTCTGCTGCTGCACCAATTTCAACAACCACTGGAATTGGAAGTGGGAGTGGAAGTTATGATCATTCAACAATTCCATCCTCATCTTCTACAGGACATTTTCATCATAATTTATTAAATGTTGAACGTGGACATGCACGCCGAGAATCATTTTTATATAAAGCTGATACCGATCGAGATATTCTATTATCATCTTCATCGTGTCGCCCAGTTTCCCGTGCATCTTCTGTTGCTTCAACAGATCCTCAGTAAGGCACCTTTTTGTATATTAAAATCATGGGATTGGGAAAATTTTTACTTTGGAATTTAGGAAACGTTTTAAAAATTTCCAGCTCCCAAAAATTCCACTTAAGAGTTTTGACCCCTTTTAAAACCCTTTAAATCAAAACCCCAAAAATAAACCATTAAAGAAAAAAGAAAATTCCCAAAAGGGGAGATAATAAATGTGAAATTTTATTATCTGTGAAAAAAAAAACGAGCAAGAAAAGATAAAAAAAGGATCAATGAAAGTTTTATTTTATCTCCTCCTTTGGGACTTTTCTTTTTCTTTTTTTAAGACAATGAGCAATCGTTTGTTTGCTGCTGCTTCTTTTAAACTTCTTAAAAATAAGCTTATCTTTCTTCTTTTTTTTTGCTTTTAACAAGTTTAAAAAATTTTTCGGAAACAAAAAATTAAGTTAATTATTTTTATTACTTTCTTTCTTTTTAAAATTTCATCAAAAAACCTTTTGTTTTTTTATCAGTTGTTTTTCTTCTTCTCCTTTTTTGTTTGTCTGATTGAATTCAGTCGGCTTCTCTTTTTTCAAGATTTGGAAATTTTCCAACCTTTAAAGACTTTTTTCACTGTTTTTTTCCTACAAAATTTAGGACAACATTTTTATTCTCTCTAAAAGAATTCAATTTTCTTATCAAAGGTTAATGAAAAAAACTGATTGTGACTTTTTGGAACAATGCTTTTTTTCATTACCCAAAAAATCTAATATTTAATTGATTTTTTGTCTATACTTTTTTATCTATTTGTTTCAATTATTTTAAATGTTAAGATATTATTTTTATTAATCCATTATTATTACCTCAAATGTCTTCATTCACTTTTAAAGAAAATTTGTATTTTCATTTTAAGTAAGAAAATATTTTTAAACTTTAAAATTTAAACTTTCATATTTCTTTTAAAAAACCACACTCATTTTTTTGAGTCCCCAGCTGTTTTACATTTTTTCAATGCATTTTAAATGTATATTTTTGTTTGTTAAAAAAATCTGCTTTTAATTGTTTCTTGTTTTTTGCAAAAAAAATCATTTTTTTCAAAAACAGCAATGGCATTTTTTTTTCTATGGATTTTTAGTTTTCTTTTTTGAAAAAATGGATTTCTCAAAACAAAAAATGACAAACGCTGCTTTTTTTTGCCGTTACTTTTTTCTGCTTCTCTGTGTTTTTTATAAAAAAAAACAAATGCGATTAACATAATTTTGTTTTTATAATATATATATATATTTTTTCTTCTTCCTTTTTCTTTCACGGTTTTCATCTTTCTTTCTGTTTTTCTTCCCTTCAATGAAGCACACAGATGCCAAAAAAGAAATGTACTTTTTCGAAATAAAAAAACAAAAGAAAAAAATATAATTTTATTGAATTTTGATAAGTTTAAAAAAAGGAGGAAGGAAAAAAAGAAGAGGGAAGAAAAACAAGCTTTGAAATAAATTAAGAGCAAACTTTTTTATAAACTTTTTAAAGTGCAGTTAAACTTCAGTTTTGGCATTTTATAAACAAGCTTCAAATGATAGTAATTAAAAATGGCAAAATTTAAAAATTTTTGTTACTATCATTTTTAAATTTGAAAAAAATGCCAAAATTGCACTATAAAATTTACAACTAAACTTTGAACACAAAAATATGCGAAAAAAGTACAAAGTACAAAGAATAAATTTTTTATAAAAAAGTGCAAAAACTTAATTTTAATTAATAAACTTTTTATATATTTTTTCCATCCAGACAAACAAAATTTATTCATACTTTATTCTAACCGAGAACAACCAATATTTTCACCCCGCTAAAGTATTTAAGCTGGCATTTTTTTCTTTTTAATTTTTAAAGACACAGTTTTAACAAAAAAAAAAGAAATTATTGAACTTTCGCATATTCTTTTCAATTTTCTTGTTATAAGAAAAAAAGGAAGCGCAAAAGCTAAAAACTAGAAAAAGCCTTCCAAAAAAAGAGAAAACTGCCGCCGTTTTACTCGTTTTCTTTTTTCAACTCTGCTTTTTTTCCTTTTTTTAAAAAAACCGCCAAACATATTTAAACTCTCCCCTTTTTTTCTTTCCTTTCATATTTTTTCCCCATTTTTGATAGCACAAAAAAATCATTCAGAAAAAAACATATTTAAAAAGCTTCAAAATATATATATATTCCTTTTTTTTTTGTGCGTTATTTTTTCGAGAGTCAACCGAAAAAGAAAAAATTGTTTGTGGGCCACTTTTTTTATGCTTCCTTAAATGTGAAAAAAAATGTATAAAAACGATTGTAAAAAATAAAAGAAGCTTCGGTTTTAATATTTGCATTTTTTTCTGGTCTACAGATTTTTTTTGGAATTTTTTAATATTTATAAAAGTTTAAAATTATGTTAGCCGCGTCAAAATTAGCTGCATTTAAATGGGCATTTTCTTCCTCAACAGATAAAAAGTCACCACATAATCGAAGGTAAGACGTAAATGGGGATATATCAAATCTCATCTTTCTCTGTCACTTTTGATCTTTTTGCTCTCTGTCTTGTGCAAAAAAAGTTACGTTTTTTTGCTGCAAAATTTTTTTGATTTTTTTCGTTTTTTAAACGTAACTATCTCTTTTTTTATTGATAATAAAAAAAATTTAATTTTATGCAAAACAACATATTTTTTTATTTTGTTGTTTTTTGGTGTGTTTTGAAAAAATTTTCACCTGCTTTTTTTTCACTAAAAAATATCTCATGATTTTTGTAATATTTTATTAACTAAAATTATACAGTATTTCTGTTTATCAAAAATAACAAACATTCTTAAATTTTTTGCAAATTTTTTTTTGTTTTTTCTAAAATTTAATTACCTTTGAAATTTTTTTTGTCTCTCAAAAAACACATATATTTGTTTTTACTTCCGGTTTTTAACCTTTAAAAAATATTTTTACAAAGAAACAAAGATGTAAGAGAATTTTAAAAATGTTCTTGAATGAATTTTTTTGTCTGAAAAAAAGGAATTAATAATCTGTCTTGAAACTTTTTAATTCCATTTAATTCGAAAGCTTAATTCTTTGAAACTTTTAATTATTATTTTTTTTGGTCCCTTTTAAAAACAAAAAAATTGTAGGGGTCAGTTTTTCTAAAAATTTGTTTATTTTACAGCTGCTCAGATTTTGGTTTTTGATTTTTACGTCATATAGGGATTAAAATTAAGCCGTCAGGGGATCTAAGAGATCCACTTTCATTTTGTTTTACGGAAAATCTCAATTACAATCTTTTTGGGATCTAATTTCTTACATTTGTTTTTTAAAGAAGAAGAAGAAAGAAGCAATTGTAGTTTGTGGTTTTTCATAGACGGTTTGAACTTTTAAAAATCAAAATTTTTAAGAATCAGCATTTTGGAATTTTTAAGGATAAAAGCAAAAACTTAAGCTAATTTCCCCCACAATATTGAATATGCTAAAAAAACTTATTAATTTTTTAGACATGGTGATAATGATTTTATTGTAACACCGTTTGCACAATTATTAGCATCATTAAGAAATGTTAGATCAAATTTTGTTGCAATTTCAAATTTACCTCCAACAATTGGAGATGATAAATATCGGACACCTCGAAGGCCGCCATTACATAATACACAATTGCCTGAACCTGCAATGCAATGTGCACAAGAGACATTAGAAGAGTTAGATTGGTGTTTGGATCAATTAGAGACAATACAAATTCATCGATCCGTTTCTGAAATGGCATCAAGCAAGGTAAGGTGTTGCCAAAAAAAGTGCCATTGAGAATGACATCAATAGTTTTTATGTAAATGCCATTCTTGAAAGTGTACGTGGAGGGAGGAAATATTTTAAAGGGAATAGGGGATATTAATTTCACTCCCCTCCCCCCCCCCCTAGGGACTACAGTAATAATACATTAGTTTCATGGTTTAATAGGTTAAAGAAAAAACTATGTTTTTAAGTTAATTATGCGTAAAAAATTAAATTTGTCAAATTGCGGAAGCTTTTGAAAAGAAAAGAAGATTCGATTCAAAGAACTTTTCTCTTTTCAAATTCAGAGGTCACATGGCGTCATTGAGGCGCCCGGATGGCCGGGTTTCTTTTTTTTACTCAATGGTTTTAATTTCACTTAAAACTTGTTTAAGCAGCATAAATTTGCAAATGTTTTTCGATTCCTTTTAAATTTCATGATTCAGAAATCATAAAAAACAGAGGGGGGAACATAGAAGAGAGGGAACAGAATCGGCTACAAAGTTAGAAAAAAAACGAACAATAAATTTCTTTTTCTCTCAGACTGCCCTTTTTCTCTACATTCTTTGAAGAGGGTACTTTTTTATTTACTTCTACTAATTCTTTTTTTCGAATGAACATCACGGGAGTTAAAAAACATCAAAGTAGTAGTAGTTGTTGGAGTTATACTAATTCTTTCCTAATTATTTATTCCTTTAATTTTATTAAAGTGATAAGAAAAATAATAATGTTTTTTTCTGATGAACCTGACGAAAATGTATATAGTAGTTACATAGTAGGGTAAATCCATATTCTAATTTTACTTATTTTTTCAGTTTCGAAAATTGCTTAACAAAGAACTATCACATTTTGCTGAATCATCAAAATCTGGGGTACAAGTTTCAAAATATTTAATAAATACTTATATGGACAAAGATGACGATGATGGAAGCAATAATGATAAAGATCTTGTTGCAGCTGCAGCAGCGGTTGTTGCAGGTCAACATAGCGTATGTTGCTTTTGGCAAAAAAAAACATCATTTGAAATATTACACCTTTTTTTAAAGTCTCTATTTTTTAAAAGCACGTTTTTGCAGAAAAAACTTTTTAAACTTTAAAAGAAAAGTGAATAAAAAAAGAAGAACGTGACTTGTGACCTGATATTGTAAAAAATGTTGTTGTTGTTTTTGTCGTTGGATGTTGTGCCGCCGTCATTGACTATATTGTCTGCAAACATTGGCACTGCAGTCAGTCAGTCGGTCGACGGCAGACACGAGAGGTCATAAGTTTTTCAAAAGAGAAAAAGGGATGGCATCTCCTGGCAAGATTGCCAGTAACCATTAAATTCTTTCTTCTTTCCTGTGAAACATTTTTTTCCTTCTTCTTTCAAAAAAAAATATTGAAGGAAGTATTCCAATTGTTTCCGGTAATCTTTTCTCGCATTTTTTTACTTTTATTCATTTTTATTTTTTAAAAGTTGCAAACTTTTCTTCCTTGTTATAAATGCCATTGGCATTTATCTATCTCATATCCCCCCTCAATTTTGAAATATGCACGGATTTTTAAAATCCGTATCAAAAAAACTGCCCAATTTCCATTTTTTAAAAAAGGTGTAATAAGAAAATGTTGTTCTTAAATTTAATTCATCCGTATTCATATTATTTATGTTATTATTATTCCAATTCTAAATTATTTCAGTCTGTTTTACCGTTATCTGATCCATCAACTTCGGGATGCCATTCTCCACAGTTATCATTATTCAACAAAGCAAAAACTGCTGCAATGTCAAAAATTTCTGGAGTTAGAAGATTGCGGACTTCATCACATGGTATTCCACCAGAATATGGTATTGAATGTGCAAAAGAGATTGCAGTTTATATGCAACGAGTAAGTTTAAATTTCTTTTGTAAAAATTTTGTAGCGAAAAAACTAATTTTAAAAAAATGTGCGAATAACGTAATGGTCAGTGGCGACCGGTAAGTCACAAATTCGACTTCCTTTCCGACTTTTTGCAAAAAAGTTTTTCAAAGATCTTTGTTTTTGTAGTTTTTTAGTGATATTTTTTATTTTCTAAAAACTAAAAAAATATTGGTCACGTTTTGTTAGTCAAAAACTATAACATGTTTTTTATTACTCTTTCTTTTTTCCCACAATTCTGCAAACAAAAAAGAAGCATAAATTTTATTTCTTTAAAAACCAAAATTTATGCATTTTTAATTAATTGCACGTGAAAAATTTCGCGATAATGATTACTATAACAAAGTTTTCCTTCTTTTTTGATCTCTGCCATTTCCGGTAATGTCTGACTTCTTTTCTTTTTCTCTATCTACCTATCTTCTTTCTTCTTCTTCTGTGATGCCTTAAGGGCAATAACAATGCAAGAAAGAAAAAGAGACTTCTAATTTTTTTGGAAATAAAAAAATGAATAAAATTTTAAAACAACCGGAAATTGTTATTTCTCTCTTTTGTGATAGTTAAATTGTTAGTTCGGTTAATTAGTAAAAAAAAATAGTGATGTTTATCATATCAAAATAAAGAGAGGGGGTATTTATTTTTTTTATAAATGACAAATCGAGTTAAAAATTGAGATCATTTAAAGAAGGAAAGAAGGAAGAAAAATCCCTCGTGTGGTTGTGTCATTGAGATCATTTTTGATCATTCTTTTGTAATTGGCGCCTTTTAATTATTCGTTAGACATCTTTCAAAATTACACATTTCTTTTAAAAACTTTTAAAGAAATTTTTTTAATTAAAAAAAACATTTTAAACGGTTTTTTGATTACAAAAAAATATTTTTTGCAAAAGGGACTTTTTTTGAAGGTTAAATGACAGTAATTTTTATTGAATTAAGCATTGCAAAAAAAATTCCTTCCAAGAGAAATTCAATTTTTTTAATTTTTGCACTTTTGTTGCAACATTTTAATGTCATTTTTTGCAAAAAAACTTTTCTTTCAAAAGACTAAAGACTGATATATATTAATCCATAAACACTTCTTTTTTTGCTTAATATTTCTAAAAACAGCATTTCCCAGACTCTGCTAAGCAAAAATTTGTGTTATTTGACCGATGTTTTTTGAAAAATAACTTTTTTTTACGGAAAAAGCAAAAGTTTAAATGTAATTTGTCAAAAAAAGAAAAAGACTTTTTTGTTGAAAAAATTACCATTGAATGTTTTTTTTAAGTTTTTCCGGAAACGCAAAAAAATGCAACAAACAAATTTTTTTCGATTTTTTGACGTTAAAAGTTTTTCTTGGAAGAACTTTCTTTTTTCTGCAAATTTGAACTCATTGAAAATTTTTACAAATTTGAAACTTTGAAAAAACTTCTTTTTTTGCAAAGAAAAATTGATTCCGATAAAAAAGTTGAAAGAAAAAAGACAAATTTGCAAATTATCACTTTTACTTATTTTCGCTACATTAAACTTTAACAATGCATTTTTTATTAAATTAATTAATGAATCATACAAATTTAAACTAATGTTTTTTAGTTAAATGATTGGGGACCAAATATTTTTAAAATTCATCAATTATCAAAAAATCATTCTTTAACAGCTGTAACATATACGGTATTGCGAGAACGTGGATTACTAAAGCTATTTGAAATTCATCCATCAACATTTGTTACATATTTATTACATTTGGAACATCATTACCGAGATAATCCATATCACAATCAAATTCATGCTGCGGATGTTGCACAATCAATGCATGTTTTAATTTCTTCACCAGCTTTAACGGTTTGTGTTTTTGGTGAAGTGATTGTTGAAAGAAAAAAATAAAAAATGTTTTTATAGGGTGTATTTTCCGATTTGGAAGTATTTGCTGCAATTTTTGCTTCTGCAATTCATGACGTTGATCATCCTGGTTTTACAAATCAATATTTAATTAATTCAAGTATGTTTTTTGTTGATGTTAGAGTCATAGAAAACCGAAATCTCGATTTCAAAAATTTTGAGATTATAATTTCGGTATTACGGAAGGAAATATTTCTTTGATACTTCGATTTTAATGTTGGTCCTTTTTGACAGAGATTCGAAATTGAATTTTGATTGCGATTTTGAAAACTATTTCGTTATTTCGATCTTTTTTGTCCCAAATCTAAAAATTACTTTTAAAGTAAAAAAGCACTGTCACATTTCATTCTTGAAATTTTTTTGCTTATTTACAAAAACTAAAAAATTTCGATTTCACAAGTTTCGAAATTTCAATATTTTGATTTCAAAATTGCTTTTAACAAAAATTCTAGCCTTACAAATTTCATTTCTATTTATTTAGATTCTGAACTTGCAATTATGTACAATGATGAATCCGTGTTGGAGCAGCATCATTTGGCAGTTGCATTTAAACTTTTACAAGAATCAAATTGTGATTTTCTAACATCATGGAGTCGAAAACAACGACAAAGCTTCAGAAAAACTGTTATAGAAATGGTTCTTGCAACAGATATGTCAAAACATATGAGCCTTTTAGCTGATTTAAAAACTATGGTTGAAGCAAAAAAAGTTTCAAATTCATCCATTGTTTGTTTGGATAAATATAATGATAGAATACAGGTATATCATTTAATATCTGATAGCGAAAAACAATCAATTTTAAGGTCCTTCAATCAATGATACATTTGGCAGATTTATCAAATCCAACAAAGCCTATTGAATTATATCGTTCATGGAATGAAAGAATTTTAGAAGAATATTGGCGGCAAGGTGATAAAGAAAAAGAACAAGGTAAATTTATTCAAATTTTTTCAACTATGTACAAACTAACAATTATTCAAACTTTTTTCCCTTTTTCAAATGTTAACGCAATAAGTTGATTTAAAGCTTTTATGAGCCATCCACGTTTTTCATGATTTTCATTTTCAACAATTTCTTCCATTTCTTTTGATGAGAATTTTCCAATATCATCTTTATTATTTTCATTTTGTTTTCCATCATTTAATAATTTCTTTCCTAAAAAAATTATTTATTCAAATGATAAAAGTGGAGAAAAATAACGAACGTGATAATCGAATGAGAGCTCCTTCAAGATCTAATATAAAATTTTCTGTTTGATTTCTAAGCGGTGCAAGAATCATTTCAAAATTTCCATCAAAAAATTTCTTATGATCTTTTTTTCTACTTTTCGGATCACATGTTTCACCATATCGAAGGATAATATTTGTTCCAGGACGAATTAAGAAATATAATTTTTTTCTTTTTTGTTGTTCGATTAATTCATTCAATTCTTTCTGAAAGAAAAAAGTTTAAAAAAATCAACATCAAAAACTTACATTGGAAGCAGGAGCTAAATTACTTTGAGATAAAGCTGTTGTAGGGTTTTTCGATGATTTAGTTGGTTGTGGTGGTGACGTAATTGAAAGCCCTTGAAGCTGTTTTTTATTACTTTGGCGACGACATTTGGTTTTAATCTTTTTGATATGAAGTTCTTTAACTTTTTCGGATTCTGATTGAATTTTTCTTGGATTTTCAAGTTTACCAATTTTCAAAACTTCTTTAATTTCATCTTTGACATTTAATAATACATTTTTTCTTTGAGTTTTAGCAGCAAATTTTGTTGAAAATGTTGAAAATGCAGCAGCATTTGTTACATTTTGAATCCTCAAATTTCTAAAATTTAAACAGTACTAAATACAGTAATAATAAACTTACCAGAAAAAATTAATAAACCAAAATTACATCCAATTCGATAATATTTAGAAAAAGCTTTGAACATAATTAAACTGATTTGAAAGAATTTTTTTGAATAAGAGCTAACAGCTGTTTTTTTTGTACAATGAAGTCTCTCTTTTAAGAAAAGCAAGCATCCGATTGCTTTGGCATTATTCAAATTTTGCCAATATTAATTTTCTCTTCGTTTCAGGATTAGAGGTTTCGCCAATGTGTGATCGAGGAAATGTTACAATTGAAAAGTCACAAGTAAGTATATTTTTGAAATTGTAGTCAGTCTTAAAAGGAAAACTTTCAATTTTAAGGTTGGATTTATTGATTACATTGTTCATCCGCTTTTTGAAACATGGGCGGATTTGGTATATCCCGATGCACAAACAATCTTGGATCAATTAGAAGAAAATCGGCAATGGTATTTAGCAAGAATCCCTGAGGAACCAGAATCTGCACGATCAACAGCAACAACAAAAAATAATGGTGAAATAACAACCGGAAAATCTTCAACAACTGCAACTCCATCAAAACAAATTCGATCCTCTCAAAATCCTGAAACTTCAATCCCTGGTTCACCAGGATCAGTATTTTTAGCTGGCGGGGATTTGGATGATCCAGTTCCATCAAAAAATGAAAATGGAAGTTGACAGCAGCAAAAACAACAACTTCAAAAGAAACAAGAACGGGTGCTTTTTTATTAAATTTTTTAAAAGAAACAAAAAAGATTTAAAATTTTTGTATGATTTTTTTCGGGTATTAAAAACTCAAAATATTTTTATTATTCTAATTTTTTTGCTTACAAAAAGCAAACAAAAAACAGACTGGTGTAACACAGATTTCTATTGTTTTTTTATTTTTTGCTTCTTTTTTTTGGTAATTTTTTTTAAACACAGATATTATTACTTTTATTAAAACTGCTGCTCATGTGCCAATATTATTTTTCTTTCTTAATTTTTTTTTGTAAATAATCGACAAAAAATATTTTCTTTCAAATTTGCCTTTTTTTTCGGTTTCGCTTCAAAAGTTTTAACATTTTTTGTCGATTATTTTTTCTGTTTTAAATTTCCTCACAAAAAATAGGTGCTTTAAAAAAATTTTGTTTTAACAAAAATTTCTTTTTTTAAATTTTTATTGTTTGGCAACAAAAAAATTTTTAATGTGCAAAAGATATTTTTATAATTCTTTTTTTGTCCAAAAAACTTTCCTGCTGAAAAATTGTGTCCAGATATTATTAATTTTTATAAGTATTAAATTTTTATACCTTTTTATAAATAAAGTTTATTAAATTAATTCAAAAACAATAAATAAGTTTCATACAGAAAAAACAAAAGTTACAGAAATTAAAAAATGTTGCATTCAATATGCGGCACTGCCGTCATGAAATAATTAATACTGAAGAAATAAGGCTAACATTTTTGCAATAAATAAATAATTTTCTTTGGTAGCTTATGTAGCTTTTTCTCGAAATCTCCATTCATCAAAATCTAGCTGATGTGAATCTAAAACCCAACCGCAATCGGACATTTCTTCACGAAATTCATCCAAATCTTCAAGGGATGGCCAAGATTGATGATAAACTCGATATTCAATTGCAAATGCGGCATCTAATTGATCATCGAAAGTTGCATCATTTCGAAGTGAAACATATGCAGAATCATAGGATGGAATATATCGAGCAATCCATCTTCCATGATGTGGTTCAATCATTGTTGAAAGTTCTTTATAATTTTCAAATTTCTATAAAAGGTTAACATTTTAGGTATAATAAAATTAATAAGTATTACCATTGTATCAGCTAAAGAGCAACCAAAATGTTTCATTGGACCAATTCGATAGAAAAGCGGTTCTTCAGCATTCGTTTTTGCGACCTATAAAAACAATGTTATAGATGGTAGCCACACAGATACTGTAATAAATATTGTTAGATTATTTTTTAAAAAAAGAGTTGAAGAGCTAAAAAACTTTTATTTCACAAATCTGGTCACTTATTGGAACGGTTTTTTTTGTTCATTGGAGCTGCGAAAATAAGAAACAGCTCCAATGAGTGCCGGATTTTTAGGTTTGTGTGAACGTTCTTATATACGTTACGACTCATTTTTAAAGGGGGCGGACGGTTTCATAAATTTAAATTTTAATGTTTTTTTCGAAATGGCATAAACCTGAAAATCAGGGTCTTTTTCTATTATTCTTTTGCCTGATTGTTTCGAGAGAAAAAAAATATTGACATTTCAAAAAAAAAGTTAAACTGAAAAATGTATAAAACGCATCCGTTCTCTTTAATGAATAAATTTTTACCGATACAAAACCCCCGGAAAAAAAAACTTACCGACGGAATTATGCCATCACAAAAACCTCGAACACAAATTGATAAACGTTTTTGATTCAAAGTATCAAATTTCAAAGCTCGAACAGCTTTAAAATTTGCAAATATATGAAATGTAATAAATATTGTTGCCAAAAACCATACAAGCTTTGGAGAATCATTAACAGCCGGAAGCATAATTAAGCTAACAATTAATGAAATAAAATTAACCAAAGTTTCTTGTGAACCATCTTTTGCAGCAACATCAGCAAGATTTTGTCGACGAGCTTGATGCCGGGTTACAGCTGTTCGAGTTGCACCACCTGCAACTCCAACAATGGCACGAAGAGTTGAAGAAAGGCAACAGAAAGCAGGAAAAAAAGCACCAGAAAAATATGGAGCTGTGATATCAATTACAAATGCCAAATCATTAAATACATCTGCAACTAATCTCCATTTTTTGCAATCTAAAAAGAAAATGGAAGTTTAAGATTTTGAAGAACGGTAACTTCAGAGATGAAAACAATATGTAATTTTTGCAGGTTGCATGCAACCTAAAAAGTTTATCGTTTTATAAACGCTCCGACGCGGGTATTGAAGTGGTTACTTCAAAAAAAATCAAAGGCGGAAATGCTATTTCTGAATTAGATCCAGTTTAAGAGTCAGATTTAGAGATCTCTCAAACAATACTGTTCAAGAAAAACTTACTGGAATCCAATTCTGTTCCTTTTGCCCATGCAAAAATAATTCTTCCAATCATTCCTGTTCCATCTTTAATTAACCATGTCATTGAGGCTGCAAGTACTGTAGCTTCCTAAAATATAACAAAAATATTACAAACTCAAAAATATACAAAAATTTCAAATTACTAGCAAAAAATACATACCTGATTTCCAACTCCCACACCTTTCAAAACTGCAGCAGTTGCCAATGCCCCAACCAAAGAACTTGAAAATGCTTGTAAAGTATCCCATATTTGATATTCAACATAATCTGATGTTACCTAAAAATGATCAAAAGATACTGCATCTTTGTGTGCTAAATCAAAATAATCTGATGTTACCGTATGCGGATATCCTTGCGGCAAAAATACTGTTACAAATAAACTTTTTGCTTTAACCCAAAATGTAAAATTTTTTGTTTTTGATATCCTTGAAGGTTGAGCTAATGCAGATTTATAAATTTGTACAGGTTGTCCAGAATATTCTTCAATAAAAACACGTTTATCCACCATTTTTCTTTGCTATTCTAAAAACAAAATGGATTAGAAAAAAAATACAGAGAAAAGTCAAATTTAGTATAAAAGGTTGATATAAAAACCCGAAAAAAGATAATCATTGATAAAATAATAAATAGAATTTATTGATAAAAATTTTTTCTTTGAGCAAAACAAAAAAATTCACAAGGCAAGAGAGTAAAAAAAGGACACAGGAATGTGATAAAAAAAATGTAACCGAATGTTTAAAAAATAGACTTTGAAAAATATGCAAATTTTTTAAAGTAAACAAAGTGCTAAAATTTTGATATTAAAAAAGATGTGATACAAAAATATTAATTTTAGAGATGACATAAAAAATCGATAAAGCAAAATTAAAGAGTAAAAATTTTCGTGGCGAGACACAGCGAAACTTAAAAAAATGACTAGCAGACAAAAATTACACGAGTTTAAAATAAAGCAAAAAAATAAAACGTTTAAAAATAAATTAATGAATTTCGATTTCCATCGGATTATTGTCAATTTTGACGGATGAAACTTTGAGCAAAGAATATTCCAAAAAATTTGAAATATGATTTTCCAAATCCGCTCTTGAAATATTTTCTTTCAAATAAACATACAAAAATCCGCCCCCACCGGCTCCGGCAATCCATGCAGCTTCAACAATTCCAGCCGCTTTTAAATCTTTAATTAAATCTCCAACAAAAATTGGTTCACTTCCAATTGCAAGTTTTTTCTTAATTTCATGATAACTTTCTGCAATTTCACATGGAAAAATTCCAGCAGAAATTTGTTTTGCAGCTGCTTCAGCTTCAGATGCCAATTTTTCAAATGCCAAAACAATATCCAAATCTCTTTGAATCCAATTTAGTAAAACTGTTTGAAGGAGGTTTTTTGCTAATCGAGTTTTACCAGTATAAATTAGAAATAATCTTTGATTCAGGGATTCTTCGAAAGGTTTTGGAAGTGGAAGAATTCGATAAATGACAGAATGATTCAATGATAAAGCTCCAAGTTTTATTCCAGGTATAATTCCACCCAATTGATCTTGCCATCCACCTCCAGTTGTATGATATTGTTCAACTTTTAAAACCTTAAAATGAAATTATTAAAAACTTCAAATGGCACGAAAAATTTCGAAAGATGCCATTTTTTGTGAAAAACAAATTTTGAAATATTCTTAACTTTGGTCTGCTTGATCCATAAAAATCTTGAAGCGAAATCGAAATTATTGAAACTTTCATTTCAAAACCATCAGAAACATTATTAAATTTATTTTTCTAATTAGACAAACTTTTTAAATAAATATTTCGCAGTAGTATAATTTTTTTGTTTTTTTCGTGATTAAAATGACAAAAAATCTCCAACTATTTTGAAATGAAGTATTCGAAATCCTTGGTTATTTGGTCTTATTGATTCTATATGGTCTTGAAATGAAAATTGAATTTTTGAAAGTTTTTTGTTTTCGTTTTTAGATTTTCAAAAATAAAGGTGATGAAATCCATTTTTTAAAAATAATACACTTGTTTTAAACTTACAGCTTTAATAATATCATCATTTGAAAATCTTTTACAAAATAATGTCCATAATCCAGCTAGTACAGCACCAGAGAGAATACTACTTGTTCCTAATCCACTTCCATGTGGCAAATTTGAATGACATTGAATAAATAATCCACCAAATTTAATATCACCTGATTCAAACTGCAATTGTTTTGATTTTGCACACAAAGATGCAGTATCTTTTGACCATTTTTTGAATTCTAATTTTTCCAAAATCCCTGATGCCACAATCACTGCACAAATCAGCGAACAAGATTCTGAAGGTTTTTGGGCATTTTCAATTATTTCATTTTTTGTTTCAAAGCATCGAAGTGTTCCTTCCCCAGTGGATATCCATAATCCTGAAAGATAATCCAGCGGATATATTTCAGCTTTAATTGGTTTTTCTCCATCAACTTTTATTGCAGCATTTAAGACATGTGGAGATTTAAGTTCATAGGTAATTGGAGGGGTATCTACAAGTTTTTTGTAATGGTTTCACCCCCTGTGTATTCTATTAAATCCTACCCGTCCATCCACCCGCAATATCCATTCTTCCAGCAATTTTTACTCGAACTCTTTTTGGTAAAATTTTAAAAGGGGTTAGAGATGGTGGAAGGATGAGTGGAAAATTAAGTTTACAAGAGCATTCTGATGGAAGATTTCGAATTGAAGCAGAAATTGCAAGGTGATTCAAAATGTTTCCTAAAATTTGTTAAAAGTGATATAAAACATGTTAAATGAGTTTGTTAATGCGGTAAAGTATATTGTATATTATTGTTGCTTTTTTTTTTAAATTTGTGATTTTAAAATTTCCCGAAAGGATTTCCGTGTAGGACCAACAATGCAACTACTGTTTCTGAAATTTCGATTTTTCTAAAATATTTCAAAAATGTTCCAAAGAGTCCATACTTTTTGCTTTGTTAAATTCCGATTATGAAGCTTAAAAAATTAATTAATTTTACTCACGCTGCAATTTTTTATTCCCCTTGTTTTTTGAGTTACGCTTGATTAAATAATTTTTGTCACGAAATTGGTTCTTCCTTTTCCTTTTTTCAAAATGGTTATAAAAAAGTTTACTACCACTGTTTTTCTTTTCCATGTTAAAACATGCTTCATCAAACTTTTTACATAAAAAAAACAGACAGCTTACAAAGAAGAAGAATTTTCTTTCTTTTATTTTTTTTTTAAAAAAAATGAAATGTAAAAGAACTAACCTATTTCAAAAGCAACCTTTTCTCGATCTTTTCTTTCTTCAAAAACGTATTTTGCCCATTTTATTGCTGCTTTTACTGCAAAATTTGTTTCTTCTTTGCTTTTTGAAATCTAAAATTTATCTCTTTTTTCGATTTTAAAATTTTTGCGTAACAAACTTCAAATAAAAATTCAACTTTTTGTAACATTAATTTATGATTATTTTCAATGCTGCAATTTCCATGTTTTTCTCTGTTTTCAAAATCTTCAGAATCCAAATACTTTTTCAAATATTCTTTAGCTGATCGTGAAAGAATTTCCGGAGCTTTATCGTATAGCTTTTGACCCAAATCCATTTGAGATCTAAATTATATAAGTTTAATAACACATAAATATATGTAGCATGATGCTTAAGGATGTATTTCATGACAATTATGGCCTCCAAAAGGATATGTGTGGGCTTGAAGGAAGGAAATATCCTTCCTGTCAATTTTTTTGCCATTTTTTATGTTTTTATTTGACCCCAATTTTTGAAAGAAAAGGAAGCAGGTAAATTTATTGTTTTTTTTTAGCTGCTGCTGCATTAAATAAGAAGGAAATATATATGTCCATCAAAAAGTAGACAGCCAAAAAATGCAAAAAATGAAATAGAAAAAAAGTATTGTAGTCATTTGTTTGAAACGTATCTTCTTCTTTTATGATGTTTTAGCCATTTTCTCAGGGAAAAAACGGAAATATTTAATTCGAACCGTTTTTGAAAGAAGAAACAGCAGCAGTTATCTCATAGACATTGATAGTTTTGTTGGACCAAAAAAATGCTAGCAACAAAAAAGAAAATGCAATAGCCATAAAAAAGAGAGAAGAGTCATGAAACATGAATATAAATTCGTTCTTTTTTGTAAGCATTGTTTTGGGAATTGTTTTATGCCCTCCTTTTTTCCCTATCTCTCCCCTTCTCATCTTCTTTTTTCCAAAAAACTAAAAGTGAAACAGAATTCTCTCTTCTTTCATTTTTGCTATGTTTTTTCTTTCTTAAAACATTTTTAAAGCTTCAAATTTCAAGGGCGAAAAAAGGGGTGTCATTGCCTTGTTAATATTTGACACTTAAATCATTCATTGAATTTCTCACTCACAGTTTTAAATTTCTTCTTCCCTTTTTTATTTTCTGTGACAAGCCCCCAAAAAAAGAAAGTCCAACAAAAATTAAATTTCCTATTTTTTTCCGGAAAAATACTATTTATTTTATTTTTTGTTGTTCGCCATTTTTTAAAAAAATATGCCAATTTTTTTGCTTTTCTCCCAAAAGTTAAAACACGTCCATCTTTTTTTCATCTCCTTTCTTTCTTCAAGCTTGTTCACTTTTTTTAATATTTAATTCAAGCAAAAATATAAAAAAACTTTTTTTTTCTTACGGGTGCTATTTGACTGACATATTTTTTTTCAAGCTTGCACTTCTTTTTTTCCTCCCAAAAAAATACAAGTTTTTGGGGTTGACGTTTTTGAAAAGCAGTGATGCTTTTCAAAAACCTTTGCTTTGATAGAAAAAAAAGTACCCGTTAAAACTTTTAAGAGTGATAAACGCTCTAAAATTCTCGATCACATTTATCCTATTTAATGACATCTTTTTTGCAAACTAAAAAGAGATAAATATCCCTAACTTATTTTTTTGCTGCTGCTGATGTTCTTTTTTCTATCGTAAATTTTTTTCAAATGCTTTTTACTTACTTTCAAAAATACACAAACCTTTGGCCATCATAAATTTTTCGGTCAGCTTCAAAAAATATTTTTTACAACATAATTTTTTGTATCTGCTTTTAAACGGCTTCAAATTTATTCCATCCATAAAAACGCCAAAAAATGCAAAAATCGGAAAACAATAAAAAAAAAGATAAATGCCTTGCTTTTTTTTCAAGCTTGCTTACACTCTTTTAAAACTTTTCTCTTTCACACAAATATCGAATTTCAAAATGCTTCCGTCACAAAAGCATCAGCAAAATGCAATCTTTTGTCTTCTTTTTTGGACGGGAGAAAAACAACGGCACCAAAAAAAGAAAACAAAACAAAAACTTGAAGTAGCACGTGTTTTTTATATCTCCCTGTGTTCCATTTTTCCGTGTTTTTACACTTTCTTCTCAAAAATAAAAAAGTAAGCTTGCAAAAAATGCTTTTTTTTTGACTTTTTTTCTATGCCCTTTTGTTTTCACCCAAAAAAGTGAAACATGAATATTCGTTTCTTTTTTTCAAATGGCCTACGTTTTTCCCTTTTTCTTTTGTTTTCAATATAAAAGTATCGCTTACAAACGTCACATTTTGCTGTTCCTCTTTTTTTAAATGCTCATTCATTTACATCCTTTTCTCTCCTGACACGCTTGTTTGTCATTTTTTAATGAATCGAAACAAATGTGCTAAAAACTTAATTTTAAATTTTTAAGTGTGCTTTTAAAAACTAATTGTTTAAATTTCATTTTATTCTATTTCTGATAATATTTTTTGTAGATGGAAGAATTGGATGCAAAATTTTTACTTGGAATTTGTTTACTTGCTGGTTGGGCAATTGTTATGTGCATGTGTGCAGCACCACAGGTAAGCGCAAATTCATTGATGCATAATAAAAAAAATTTTTCTGCTAAAATTGGAGGTTTTTGGATACTATTGCTTTTAGCCCTTTTAAATCTTTAAAGTAAAAATATTAAAGCTTTTAGCGTTTTATTTCCAAAATGCAAGGATCAAGCTAAATACATTTAAAGCTTTTAAAAAAAGTGCCAAAATTTTAGCTTTTAAAAATATTTAATGCTCGAATGCTTTTTTGACATAATTTCGATCACGTTTTTAAAAAAGCATTTAAAAAACTATAAAATTTGAATCTTAAAACAGCTAGAAAGCCAAAAAAAGCGTTTTTGAATTTTTTACTGATTTTTAAATTATGTGAAAAAACGTTACCAAAAATACTGTACTTTTATCTCTTTTTTATTTTCTTAATTTCTCAAGAAACAAAAATTAATCCAGAACAGCAGCAGGCAGTTGTTGTAAAGTACCGCTGATGACAAACACAACACATGCACTCACACGTCCAAACAATATTAATTATTAACAAAAAAGAAAGGCCCGAAAAAAGATCTGACGTAAAACCTATCACTCTTTTTCTTTTATTAAAAAAAGGAGGAAGAAAAGTGGCAAAAAATTAATGCCAAACTTAAAAAAACTCTCATTAATCAAATAAAAAAATAAATATTTTTAACACACACTTTTGTTACAAAGAATGAATTGGCTGCAAAAAAAGGCGTTGGCATTTGACATCAATGAAAAAAAGTGCATTAATTTTAAGCTTAGTACATTAGGACTAAGAATATCTTCTTAATCTTGATCTCATATGATTAACACAAAAATTTTTAAGGAGATGAGATAAAAATGACGTAATATTAAATCATTCTTAATTTTTTTTAGTTATTTCGAGATCGGCTAATAAAATTAATTTGTTGCAAAAGAAAAGATGATGAAATGCATTTAACAAAGATTAAAGAAGCACAGGAGAGAGTTCGTTCAGCGAGTAAATCCTTAATTGCAACAACCGTCGTACAAACTCCATCACAAATATTTTTGCATCAAGCAATGGCACCAACGACATCCTTTTGGGCAGAACCAATTCCAGAAGATTTAGAATCTCAGCCAGATTCTGTTATTGTAATTTCAAATAATTCAAGGCAGCCATCAACGTAAAAATCCTCAACAAAATTTTTTTTCCAAAATTTTGCATTTGCTCAAAAAAAATTTTTCCAATGATCTCAAAATAATACGGTTTTATTCTACTTTTTTTTGTAAAAATTATTATTTTTTTGTTTTTTAAAAAAATTTTCGGGTAATTTCGATGTTTAAATTTCGGTGAATAAAAATCTGTATTTTAAAAATTTTCATTCAAACTTAAAAATTATAATTAGATCCCCTGAGGATTTCAAAAGTTCTATGCTTAATTTGCTTTTGAAAATTATTCCCAAAAGTCAATACTCTATTTTTGACACCTTTTTTATATAGATTTTGAAAAAAGATCAAAACTAACTTTTCCATTTTTTTTTCAAATGTCTCTGTTCGTTGATACCCGAAACAAAAATATTTATGAAAAAAAATGTTGTTAGCACATTTTTTCCAGCGATCTGAAAAACAAAAGAAAGAGATAAAAACACATAAGTTTTTTATGGGAGAAAAAATGCACAAAACATCTTTCTTCTTTTTTGAGTGCCAGCTGGCGCTAATTATGGCTTGTAAAAAAAGTTTTTTTTCTTAAATTTTAATGAATAATAAAGTTTGAGTTTTTCAAAGTTATCAAAAATATTCAAAAAATGTACCGAAAAATACAGTGAATTTACCAAAAACAAGTCGAGATTAAAGGGAGCGAAAGGTTTGATACATTTTTTTCAAAATGACATGAACCTTGCAATCAGGGTCTTTTTCTATTGTTCTTTTTTTTTGTCAGGTTCATACCATTTTGAAAAAAAAACACGTTAAAACCACAAATATATCAAACTGTTCAGTCCCTTTAAAAGCCATTTTTACAAACACTTTCAAATCAACAAAATATTCAAATTTCAAAAAGATATCGAAGGATCTCAAAAATCCTTTATCTCTTATCACAAGTTTTTTTAAATTAGTTATTTACTTTTAATCTTAAAACATTAACAATTTCAAAGTAAAACAAATCACAGAAAAAATAAAACATGCCTATTATAAAAATTATTTTTGCTTACCATGGTTGCATTAAATTAGCATAAAACCAATAATAAATAAAAATATTAATCATTCAATTAATAAAAAAAGATAACAGTAATAAGAATGAAAATAATAATAATCAAATAAAAGAAATTAATTATAAGTGGCATTTAAAGAATATCTAAGTGAAGAACTTGCAAATCTGATCTTTAAAAGATTGAAACAAAGATTTGCTTAGGTTTTCACTTTGGTATTCTTATGGCACAAAATTTAAATTTAAATAAAAAAAATAGAATTATTTTTGAATTTAAAAAAAATAGACTCTAAATTAAAATACAAAGTTTTGTTTCTCTTTTTTTAACACTTTTTTAGTGGCAAAAAAAGTGTCAAAGAATCGATTAAATGCAAAAAAAATAAAACAGGCGTCGGCACTCTCGTTTTTTGCATTAAACGCTAAAAAGTGAAAGGGATAGCTTTGATAAAAAAAGGAAAGAGAGAAAAAAAGAAACACTGGTAGAAAAAAGACAGCCGCATTTAGGCTTCAGAAAAAAAAGCCAGGTGGTTGCAAAAAAAAAGTCATTTCACTACTACTAAAAATGCCAAGTCAAAAAGGAAAAAGAAAAAGGAGACACATATTTTTAAAGGAAATATAAAAACTTCTACTTTTTGAATCTATTTCAGATAGATTAAGACTCGTAAAAAGACAAGTATAAAAAACAGAGACATATATATTTGTTTATTGAGCTTTTCGTTTGGCACATGCAACTGCTAACGCTTCTTCAGCTCTTCGAACGGCACTTGGGATTTTGTGATCAGTTTTACTTCGAAATTCTCCAAGAAGTTTTGGGCAATGCTTTTCACCACGTGAAATTTCATCCATCTAAAAAATTAACAAAAATTACCGTAACCCAATATTAAAAAGTGCTTACAATTTTTAATAAATCATATGTAATTTCATCTGGAACATGTGAATCGTTTTCATATTTTGGATGATCTTGTACATATTGACGCATCCAATGCGCAAGTGTAAAAATTTCACCAGAAGCTCGTAAAGAAATAAATGTTAAATATTGTGAAATTGTGCATCGAGTATCAACATCCAAATCTGCACCATCAAGGAATTGCCGGATTAGGGGAACAAGACCAGGGAATTCATGTCCATCACCTAAAAAATTTATATTTTTATTCAATAAAATTTAAATATCTAAGTTAAAGCTATAGTAACCTCAACAGCATAAAAGAATACTGTAACAAAGTTTATAATTTTTATCTAAAAAAAATATGGCACAACCATGAGGTACAGCAACATTAAAATATAGTTCTGCGAAAATCCAGAGAATATTTTATTCAACAAAATTGATAAACGAAAATTTTAATTTCTTTTTTTTGAAATAAAAACTTTTTATCTGTTTTTTCTAGAAAAGATATTCATTGGATTATGAAGGAGTTTTAAAATCCATGCTATAACAAAAGTGCCAAAATTTCGATTTCGGAGTTTTTGAAATTGGGATTTCAATTTCGCAAAACCCTTATTAGAATGTCCAAAAAGCTTGCCCTAAGAGTCTTAGTTTTAAAATATTTTTCCCCAAAAAAATTTTCACATAAAAAGCTTTTGCAAAAGAAGGCAACTACAGTATGCTTCTATATTTCGCCTTACAAAAATCCAGAAAAAACTTTTTACAATTTTTCCCATATTTTAAAGTAAAAACTTACCATTAACAATTTCATTAACAGTCATTTCAACAGTTTCATATGAAGGTTCTTTTGCAACACCAGCCTTCTTTGCTTCAGGCGGAGTATCACATGTTGCAAGTTTACTTCGAAAATGTAATTTTTCATTTAAAACTGCATCTCGCTTTTGTGCACGTTTCATATTTTCAGTAACTTTTGAAATATTCATTACAAATGTAAGATTATATGAAATAATAACTCTTGTAAGAAGTACAACAAAACAACAATATGCAGCATTTTCAAAATCTAAAATAACAAATTTTAAATTTTATTCAATGTTAAAATATAAAACCTGTTAATTGTACTTCTGTTGGACGAAATTCGACCCTCCATCCAATTGATGAATTATCTGGTGGCGGGGGTTTAAATCTCATATTCATCCAATTTGATGATTGAATTGTTTCAAAATGTTCTGTTGATTTTGTATCATCTTGTTCAATTCTTTCTTTAAAAACTTGTAATGGATCACGAATAAACATATGCTAAAAACAAATATTATAGCTTTATACAGTAACATCAATAAAAAACCATACCGCAATATGTTTTGCCAAATGAATATCAATTCCACCATCAAGTAATTGTTTAAGAATTTTTTCATCATATTCAAGTTCAATATCATTATATGGTGCCGAACATTCATAAATATAGCAATCAGTTGTATCATAACGAGATTTTTTGATAACAAATTTATTATTTTTTAATGGTGCAAGTCCACGTTCTTCAAGAGTTCGATCATCTACAGAAGCTGAAATAATATCCCATCTTGAATCAACATCTGCTAAGTATGAACGAAATATTGGTGTTGCAGCTGATAAAGCAACTAAGATTGGTGTAATTGGAGTTAGCTGATCATAAAGCCATCGAGCTTCATCAATATTTACAGCTTGAAAAGTCATTTGTAAGCAGCAACAGCCCATACCAAATCTAAAAAAATTACGGTAGACATAAATGTAATATATTAAACAATGATTAATTACCCCATATGATCCATATAAATATGATCATGTTTAGCAGCTAATGCATGTTCAGGATTTGAAAAATGTTCCTAAAAGTTAAACAATAATTAACACGATCTTCCACTACAAATAAATATACAATAAATGGTGAAGGAGTTTTAATATCTTTAAATATTGGAACATTTATTGCAACTTTTTCACCTCTTCTTCCACGAATATTTCGAACTAAATTTCTAAATCTTGGATGTCCTTGATAAATGGCTTCATCAGGGAAGAATAAGCTTCTTCCAGCACCATCAAGATCATCAGGATTTGGAGTCGTTGAAGGATGTGTAAAATCAGGAGTTCCAAGTGCTGGAAAACTAATTGAAAGTAGTGATTCATCTTTCTTTAATAGCCTTGAAACTTCTGCTCTTCTTAAAATCATATTTGATTCAACAACATTAAAGCAAGCCAGTAATCCACCATATGGCTGTCCAGGAGTTCCTAAAATTGATAAGATTTGATTAAAAAGATATTCAAAAAAGCAAATAAAACCTTCAATCATATAACCTGCAAATTCTGGAACCCATTGAGTACAATTTTCATTTCCAATAATATTATTAACTTCAACTTGAGCTTGTAAACTTTTAAGCATATCATCAGCACGAAGTGTAACACGAACTTTTTTTGCTTCATGATCAAATTTTACAAGCGTATATTCAATTTCATCACCCCATCGAAGTTGATCACCTTGACGTTCTTTAAGGCGATGATAAAGTTGTATAAATTGTGCAATACCATGAGTCTGAAAAAAGGAAAGAAATGAAAGGAAATGATTCGAAGAAAAAAGAAGCAGAAACAATGACTAACTTTTATATATTCAACATGTGGAAGCAATTCATGCCACGACAATGGTGTACCTTTTGTAAGAAGACCCATTGTGGATTCCTGAAAAAAAATGTGAAAGAAATGGGAAAGAAAATGTTTAAAATGCGAATTCAGAAACAATCGAAGACCCTTAAAAATACAGATGATGCTAAAACGAGTAAAGAAGGATTACTTTTGAACAACAAAAAAATGTTGCTGTGTTTCACAGACACAAAGAAAGGAAAGCAGTGCGCACACATTTTTTTGGTCCGTTACTAAATTGTAAGCTGGAAAGAAAGAAAAAAATCCCAGGCAACAACATTTTTTTCCATTTAACTAGCTTTTTGTCATCATCGACATCGATGATGATCTATTTATCGATGACGAGGAACACATTCCTCCCTTTTTTATTTCTCTCACAAAAAAAAGCAAAATTGAAAAGATATTGTTAAAAAAGCTGTTAAACTTTTCATTTAAAATTGTCATAATTTTTATGTTTTCTTTATATTAATCATTATAGTTTCTAGTTCATAGTTTAAAGCATAATACAAACAAAATAAAGAAAGAGAGACATATATCATCAAAAAAAGAAAGAAATTAAAACAGAAGTAATAAATTATTAACTTTTTAAATTCACCGTATACATATTTTAAAATAATAACAACAAACAAATATTAGCGTCCTAAACGACGTTCACGTCTTGAAAAATTTACCAAAATTTCTTCAAATTGAGATTTTGTAAAATTTGAGGTTGACGTTGAAAGCGAAGGTAAATTTATAATTTCTGTTACTCGTAATGACCATGGTGGATATCCAGCAAGTGATTGAATAGAACCAAGTTTTATCAATAAATCTGGTTCAAAGATTGATTGTTGCTGTAGCTCTTCATCAATATCTTCAATTTTTATTTCACGAGAAAGATGGCATAACTGCAAAAAGGCATTATACTGTAACAACATTGTGCAAAAAGTAATAAACAAACTTTTTTGCAGACATTCACCAATGCACCTCTTCCATCATTTACACCAAGAATAGAAATATGAATACTTCTTTTATTTGTCACAACTTCTGCCGTATCATCATCGTTGAAAATAGGAATAATAGAAGAATGTTTTAAATATTTTCTTAAATCTTTTGCAAATCGGCTTTTATCAGATTTTATTCTTGACCATGGATCATAAAATGTTATCCTTTTTACTCCATATGTTGTTGAATGTAATATTAGATCAAAGATATGTCTCTAAAAAACCAATGCGATGATTATTAGAGATAAAGGATCAAAAAAGCTTACATAAGATATCAAACCTTCTTCAACAAATGCAATTCCAATATGATTTGGTGCTGCAATTAAAATATTATTCTTTTGTCGATCTAAAAAAAATAGATATAAGCACATATATTCAAATAGTTTTAGGTTAAAAGCCATACCAAATGAAACTTCAAGCAAGTTTTTAAGCGTTTTAAATCCAATTAAATTGCTGATAAATAGTACCAAATTGCATAAACTAGTATAAATATAAAAGGTTAAAGAATTCAGCATATCTAAAAAAAGAAACTGTATATTAAAAAAAGGTACAACAAAAAAAGGGAAAGAAGATTTTGAGGGAAAGGCCAAAAATCAAAAACTAGTTATAAAATTTTTTTTTTATTAAAGGTGTACAAAAGTTTTACAAAAGTTTGTAAATATCTTTAATAAAATTCAAAGGTACAAAATATTAGCATAAAAAAAGTTACACCCAAAAAACGGAATGTTGGCAAAAATTGGGTGTCTCTCTCTCTCTTCTTTTTTTGCTAATCAACGTGGCCAAAAAAATTCTAAGCAAAAAAGAGTTGACTTACCTATTGAAGAAGAATTGAATGTTGAAGTTTTGAATATAAAACATCCAAGGAATTATAAAAGGTGTTTGCCTTAAAATCTTTCAATCCTCTTTTTTAGAAGAGGAGTTTTCAGAAAGCAAAAAAAGGCAAACTTCCTAAAAATCGAATCTTCAAAAAAACGAATGGCGGGATTCTCTCTGAGTTAACTTTGAGTGACATTTTGCCAACAAAACAAAAAAACGTTTTTAACGTTTGTGTTGATTTCCTTTTTTTTTGGATTTATTACAGTAATACTTTGTGATTTGAATAAAGTAATCGTAACGAAAAAAAGATATAATAAATTCACAAAAATAATAATTAAAAAACCCCGTTCAAATCATCATATATTTTAATTTTTTGAGATTGAGATTGTACCGGTTACAGTCTTACAGTATATTTGAGAGACCTTTCAATGTTAAAAAATTCAAATATTGAGTACACTAAAAATAAATTGAAGAAACATGAACTTATCTACCAATTAAAAGACAAAAATGTGAATTTTTTTAATTTCGACACACAAATAAAACAATAATTTGTAATCGACATTTTTTCAGGCATTTGCTTGCTGTCTTCGCTTTTTTTGTTGCCAAAGTTGCTCTGCAAATTCATTTTTTTCAAATGATTACATTCAAAAAAATTTACTCATTTGAAAAAAACTGTGTTTGGATAGTACTTTGATTTTACGAAAAGAAAGAACGGGGCCCAAATTTGAGACTCCAGTCCCCGAAAAGAGTTTCAGTCCCAGCTCCGGAGATTCTAATTTTTCTAAAATTTTTCAATGGTCTCCCCCTTTTTGCAACCTTTTTCTTTATATATTAGAAAAAAGACCTTAAAAAACATTTTGCTATAGAGACGAAATTTCGAAATAATGCTGTAAACTCCGCCCTTTTTCTGCTGCAAATCATTTTTCGAAAGCGCCTTTATAAAATAGCTTCTTTATTCTTTGCAAAAATTGTCAGCCTATAAATTTTTTTTCTCATTTTTGACTGGCAGTATTACTGCAAACTGCTTTCATCTTTTATACATTGAATCGTTCAATATTAAAAAAAATAAAATTTATAAAATTGTATTTTGAATGTGTGATAATTATATGTATATATATATAACATTTATAATTTATCACATTTTAGATGGCATCAAAAGTATACTATCCTTTACCGCTGAAATCTAAACAAGATTTTTTTATCAATGATGTTACAAATAATGGTCAACAATACAATAATAATCTCAATTTGAATCAAAACACTTCTTCATTAAATTCAAAACTTTCATCAGAAACAGTTTCAATCAAAAATGAAAAAGTTTTAAATAATTGCGGTAAAAAAAAACCACCAAACTGCTGCAGTATACCAATATTTTTATGCTAAATTCAAGTTTTTCGAATCATGGTTTTAAAGCCTTTTTTTGTTGTAAAAAATGCTACTTTTTAATTAGCTTTATTTAATGAAGAAAAAAAAAACAATATTGCAGCAGTTTCATTTTAAATTTGAATCTGATTTTACAAATGATTCAAAAGCATTAAAAGAATCCTGCAAAAAATCTGCTGCAAAACTTACATCATTAAATAATAATAATGATTGGCATAACTCAAAAAATGTTGATGGATTAAAAAATGGAAAATTCCATGACAATAATAGCAGCACCCTTTCCCTTCATATTGAAGCATATGAAAAAAATTCTGTTGAAGCTTCCACTGCTTTATTATTTTTTGGAGCAAAAAAATGTTTAAAACAAAATGATTTATATCATAAAAATGCTGCTACTGGGATTCCAGTAATATAAAATGTATACAGGGTTCTTCAAAAAACTCCCCCCCCCCCCCCCCCCCCCGTAATTTGTTAGACAAATTAATACTATTTGAGTAAATCGAAAACGGACTTTACACAGTTGTTTTAAGCATCCATAGGCATTATGTTTTTCATAAAAAAATCGATTTTTTGAAATCTAAGATTTTCGTATTTAACTTGTTTCCCTTTACAAAAATTGCTATAATAGTGTTAATTTATCAGCCACAAAACGATATCAAGAATAACGGGGGAATTTTTTGAAGCAATCTGTAGAATAATTTTTTCAAAATTTGTATGTATTTTATAGGACACATTTGAATTTCCGAGACAACAAGAAATTGGTAAAACAAAAATGCCAGAAATTTCACAATTTAAAGCATCCCAAAAATTACTTAATCCAAATCAAATGAATCAAGTTTTTCAAAAACGTTTATTGCATTTTTCTGGTGCATCAGTGGGTTTTCGTTTTTTAAAAGATTATTTACATGGAAACCGTCCGACATGCCATTCCAAGTTTTCCACCAAAAAGCTTTATATCTGATTGTATTAAGGCGAAATGTTTTTTTTGCAATACTCATTCAAAAAAGAGATCGTGGAAAACTTTTTTTTACTCTAGCTGGAGATCAAAAGTAAGAAAAGTTTTCCTAGCCATCATTTTCTCCTAGAACGATAAAAAAACAAAGTTGAAGTTGTTTGTAAAAAATAATTTATTACATTTTTTGTCTAACTTTTAAATAATCTGATAGTATTTCATTTTAGATGGGTGGACACGGACATCATGAACCCCATATTCCCAATTATCATATTTATAATGATATTCAACAAGCCCCTGAACTTGTTCAACACCAACAACGATTAGCACGTCTTGGTCTTAAAGATCCATGGGCTAGGTAGTGATTTTTGTATCTCCCATTTCTTGATTAAGTGATATTTTTTATAGAAATTATGTTTGGATGTTTACAAAACCAATGCGTACAACTCAATGGCAACATTTTGTTAAGGTTTGTTATTTCTCATCTTACACGGATAAAAAAATATAACTGGTCCATAATTATATCCGTTTTTAGGTTATGAGCTGGGGATTTAAACCTGCTGTTGTTATTACTGCTGGCCTTATTACTATTGAAGAAACTTATTCATACTTCAAGCATGGGCATACTTCTTGGGGTGGTCATCATTAAACAGAATGTGTATTTAGGAAAAAAGAAACGTTTGAATTTTTTGTTTAAACAATTATATATATATATTATATTCATGTTTGTTATATGACAAATTTTGATTGAATGTTTATTGAATAAATAAATGATCAGATCAAGAAAATCTCTCTCTTCTCCGATCAAACAAATCTAAAAAGAAGAAAAAAAAGTTGGTTTTGATTTTAGTTTCGCCGTGGGGAGTAAAAAAAGAGAATAGTAGAAAGAGAAAGGAGGTCATACTTGAAATTGAAAAAAAAGTTAGGGTGTAGTTTTTTCAATGCTGATCGAGTAAAAAATGCGTTTAATATTATTTGTTTATTTGAGTATCATTTTTTCATTTGCCAGAGCACAACAACAAAATGGTATGTGCTTTTTTGAGATTGGAGTGTTAAAGTTATAAATGTTCAGATGAAATGATACAAACATCAGGGAGATTATTTCGAGATGTTATGGAAATGTTTGTACCATCTCAATCAGCTGAAGGTAGACGACCATCTCGTGAGACTTCAGATTCTTCTTCTTTTATTTCAAGTTTATTACCGCCATTTGGGATTAATAGACAAGTGCCTATTGATGGCTCAACGGCATCTGGCCTAACTTCTTCAAGTGAATCTTTAGTTTCCTCAGTTACAAATCTTTTTAAACCAAGCAATAATCGACAAGAAGATATTGAACCAAATCATCCATTAATGCCAATTGGAAGTAGTAACAATATAAAGACAAATGGACAACAATGGTCATCAATTGCAAAAGATGTTATGGGACTTTTTGCTGTAGCCCCACCGGCAACAACTACAACAACAATTCCACCACCAATTTTAGGTTTAGATATGCTTAATCCAAGATTTATTCAACAAGTTTGAATGCTTTTTTAAAACAGTTTTTTAATGTTTGTTATAGTTGATGCCAGATTGGATGCAACCATTAAATCCATATCGAAGATCTGAAGAAGAAGATTTACGACGAAGTCCAATTCCAAATCAACAGCCGCCAATATTAAATGCACAAAATTTATTTGGTCCATTTACAGGAATTTTGGATAATAAATCTCCTGCAACTCAAATTGATACAGGTGGAAATACATTTGATCGATTAGTTGTTCGAGAAAATGCTGATCCCAATGATCCTTTAGGGTCTTTAATGGGCGGAAAATTTAATGAAAAAGGTAAACATATTTTTTTAGTAATGTTATTTATAGTTAAAATTGTAGTAGCTATAAATATTTTTTCTACCGTAACCCAAAATACACCCCCCTTGAGAGCGTTAATTAAACAATAATGTTTTTATTTGATAAACGCTATTTTCTTAAAAAATATAAAAGATTAATTTTTCTAGGAATTCAATGGTCTGATGGAAATATAAAACTTGTAAATAAAAATGGTAATAAATTGCTTGGTTCTGATGTTGCAACCCGGGATCGATCAATTGATATCCCAATTCAGAGATGGTTTGATATTGCAAATAATCTTGTTAGTGCATATTCAAATTCTGATCCAGCTAGAGTTTAAATTTTTATTTAAGGTTTCATGATTTAAAGGGAGCAGATAGTTTAATGCATTTTTCATTTTAACATTTTTTTTCGAGATGGCATGAACCTAAAAATCAGGCAAAAGAACAATAGAAAAAATTCCTGATTGCCAGGAATTTTTTCTATTGTTCATGCCGTTCCGAAAAAAAACCTTTAAAATGAAAAATGTATCAAATCCTTCGCTCTCTTTAAAAACATGAAAGCATGTTTAAGTACTTTGCAAGTACTGTGCTTTCAGTACTTATAAAATACTTAGAATTTAAGTTTGACTTTTAATATATTTGTAATAATGTACTTCCTCGTTTCTGTCATTAACTTTTCATTCTTCATAGATCCCTTCTTTCATTATTTAAAAGTGCAATAAAACTTAATTAATAATGAATAAATGCAATTTTATACATATATTTTTAAATAACACAAAAAACAAATACATACAAATACAAATTGGCGGAAAAAAAACATTGGAAGACATTTTTTTTAAACAATTCTTTATACTTTATTAATAATTAATAGTAATGACCTTTAAAAAAACAAAAATTACTAAAGATAGAATAAAACAGAGATATAAATAAATTATATTTTTTTAATTAGATTATGAAAGATCAGGATCATCAAGTGTCATAGATTTACATAAGAAAGATAGCAATTGTTCGGTATCACGAGATCTTCGACTTGGATGATTAGATGTTGATCGCTTTTTTAGTTTATTACAAATTAAATCCAATCTTGCAAGTGTATCATCAACAGATTCTTCACCAAATGATGAAATTTGTCGCTTTCTTCTTGCTTCTTCTTCTGATGTTGCAAAACCAGAATTTACCGAATCTGGAATTGTTAGCCTGTATGTTGTTGCTGAAGAAGCAGAATATGGAATTTTAAGTGGATGCCTTTCATATTGTGATTCTGATGATGAAGATATTACATATGTTGGATAACATTCAATTGTACATACAATAACCAATATTAATAATGTTACAGTAATTAACTGTGTCATATTTAATTTTAATGGATTTTAGAACTGCTGAAAAATAGGAGTTTTAATTAAAGTTTAAAAAGGAGTACGGTAATTGTAAAAAATAAAACTCGAAATTTAACGAAATAACTGAAACTTAAAAAATAGGTACTGTAATTTCGAAACAATAAACACGAACAAAAAAAATTCTCAAAAAATAGAAACCAAAAAGTGAATAATGAATAAAAATTGGGTACTACAACACAATGCAAAAAAATTTATTTTTTTCTATTTTTTATACCTTTAAATAGCTTAACAAATACATTTAAATTTTTGTGTTAATCGGGAATTTTTGCCTACAACACCACCCTTTAAAAGTCCGAAAACAAAACTCTAAAGATTCTCGTTTTCCTAAATTTTTGGATCGAAGAAAAATGCCAAAAAAACATGTAAAACATAAAACACGTAAAAATCAAATCTTCTAATTTTCTAAATTAAAAAAATACCAAAAAAAAATCTTCTTAACATTTTTTTAAAACTCATCTTTTTAAGCTGATTTTTTGAAAGAATCTTTAAATTCCCTCTTAAAAATTGATGCTTCTGTTTTTTTGATAAAATATTAAAAACCACATTTACCTTTAAATAAAAAAAATATTTATCACATCATAATTTTTTTTACTTATTTGCGTTTTTTTGCTTAAAGAATCAAAAGGTTATAAAGTAAAAAAGAAGGAACACGCAAAAGTCTCTCTCTTAAATGAAACAAACACCATTCAATTGTATTCTTTAGACACTTATCTTCTTTTTCTTCACATCCAAATTCCCATTCATTCATTTCAATTCTTTCGAATGCCCTTCCAAAAAAACAGCTTATCTTTTTTTGTTAAACAAGCTTTTATTTTTTTCGAAAGAGGGGCATTATTTCCATTAACAAAAATTTTTTTTAGCAAAAAAAAATTAATCTTTTCATAAAAAAGTAGGAGACGAAAAAAACGTAAGCAACTTAAAAAAACAGACGAAAGAATAAGTAATTATTTTGGCTATTGTTTTTATTACTATTGTTTGAATGTGGCGAAGTTTGTTAAAACCGGAAATAACTAATTATAAAATTTATTATAATTTATTCTTGTTAACTCATAACCGGAAAAAACTGGCCAATGTTATGTTTGAAAAAACAATTAACTTAAAATAAATTTTTGTGAGGGTGGAATTTATTGTTTTTAACTCTTAAAAAGTAAAGTAAGTCTCTAAATGACACATGTTTTTATAAAAGTGAACGGCAGTGCCAAGTTTTGACATTATTTCTCATAAGACACTTCACAAAAAAAGGATGTCATTAAAGTCATTTTAAATTTTAATGAGGAAATAAAAAATTGATAAATGAATCAGTCACAGGTAAGTAAAATTAAAATGGCAGACATCGCACATGTTCGCCAAAAAAAATGCTGTCATTTTTCAAAATGAAATATTTGAAAAAAATGTGGCTTTTGTTCAAACTCACGCACTCACTCACTCACGCAGTCGCTTTGGCAAAGAGGGGCGCGTGCGCCAAACTCACGCACTCACGCAAAAAAAGAGTTTATCGTTTTTTATTAGTTTTTTTACCATTTTAATTATTTTAAAATTAATATTTACTTTAAAAAAATTAATATGAAAAAACTAATGAGTTAGCAACATATAATATTTTCTTTTACCTTTTTTGAAGCTCAGCAGTGACAAAGAACTAGTAAAAAGACTTTGTAAATTTTTTTCTTTAAATTTTCTATTAAATACAGTAATATTTAAATTTGCTCGGCTGCTTTTTATTAATAAAATAGATGTTAAAGTATTTGGTTAAAGTTTGGTAATAACAAAAAATCATTAAAAAAGACTTTGGAAAAACTACTAAGTTTCGGTTATTATATATAAAACTATTATTTGATACAAGAAAATGTTTTGCATTAGTTTCTATCTTTTGGTAACATAAAAAACTGTTTTGGCATGCTTTTTAAATCTGTAATTGGTATAATCTTTTTATTAAACAATGAGGCATTGATGTCAGATCGCAGCTGCGCATTATGCGCCTAAAACATAACTTTAGTGCCGCTTCTTTTGCAAAAAAAAAACCAGTTAATCAATTATTCTGTTGTAAACATTTATTACACAAAATTAAATTACCAAAAATAATATTAATTAATATTAATACATTTACTAGAAAAAAAATTACAAGTCTTTTTTAAGCATACTTTGTCGTTACCTAACTTTAAACAAGCTTCAAAAAAGGTATAAAAAAAGTTTAAAAACATAATTGCTATTACTAATCTATTTTTTTATTAAGTATTAATTTTTTTAAGTAATAAATATTATTTTAATGATAAAAATAATAAAAAACAGTAATAAAAAAGAACGACTCAAAAAACTGCGTGACTGCGTGACTTTGGCATGCGCGCCCCCCTTTGCCAACAGCAGTGCGTGACTGCGTGACTGCGTGACTTTGCACAAAAGCCAAAAAATGTGATTTTAAATAAACTTTCATAGCTTCAATTTTTGTTGAAATACGGTACCCGCCTTTTTTTTTGAAGATATCAGTTTACAACTACACATTTCTGTCAAAAAAAGTATCCATAAATTATTAATTTTTATTTTTTTATGACAAATATATGCTTGTCTCAAAAGATATGTTTATTCTATTTTTTTTCTAAAGTACACAAAAGTTTTACAAATACCTTTAAAGCTTTAATAAAATATTATTTCTGAAATTTCTAATTAATTGTAAAAATAGACTTTTGTTAAAACTCTAAAAAGTCCATAAATCTTTCATTTATATTTTTTACGCAATTGAAAATCTTTTCCATCCACCTTTTTTTAACCCATAAAAGTACTCTCCCCATAAATTTTAAATTCCCAAATGGCTTATTTAAAAATCGTATATCTCTCAAAAATCTGATGACATTAAAAAGTTTTTTGTGTCTCAAAGGGATTGTTTCTGGAATATATAACTTTTTAAAAAAAGTTTATGATATAAATTACGTCAAGAAAAAAGAAGTTTAAAGCTACAGTAACATTTTTAATATTGTTTCAAAATGTAAGAAGATTGTAATCACCAAAAAAATTCTAAAACAAAATGCTTGTTTTTAGTTTTTAAAAAAAAATAATCGTTCAAAGTACAGTAAATAATACAGTATTAACTTTTTGATTACGTAAAGATTAATTTGGCATAATATCTAGAAATGGTCTTTAATTAAAGAATATCAAGAGGTTTGACTTTAAAGAACAGAAATTCTGAGAGAACAAAAGTATACAGGAAAATCTTAAAATCTGTGAAAAATTTCTCATAGATTAGGATTTGCTGAGAGAAGAGATCAAGTGATGTCAATGAACTCTATGCAAAAATTTCGAAACATTTTTTTCTAGATTATTCTATAACAAAAAAAATATATCCTAATAATTATCAAAACTGCCAATCCATTGAACTTGTTTTTTAATCTTCAGACAATTTTTACAATAAAAATGGAAGTCTCAAAAATGCTAAACTGTTTGGGCATGGCTAAACGCTGGACTGGACCGGCTGCTGGACTGGACTGATAAACCCTGGACCGTTAGGATAAACCCTGGACTACAGTATGAAAATAGTAAAAAATTTAAAAATTTTCATACATATAAAAATTCGAAAAAAATTTTTTTTTATTTTTTCACTATTTTCATACTGTAGTCCAGGGTTTATCCTAACGGTCCAGGGTTTATCAGTCCAGTCCAGCAGCCGGTCCAGTCCAGCGTTTAGCCATGCCCAAACTGTTTTCGAAAAAAAAAATTATACAAAAAAACGTATTTCCTTCCTTTTTGAAAATGAACGATACTTTTTTTAGCAGCTCAAAACAGAAAAAAACCCTTCTCATTTTATATACAAAATTTTTAGATTAATCATAATGCTGATAAACGAAATGAAAATGGTACTTATTGGCACCTAAGTCACACTCATCCCATGATGTACAAAAAAATTATAAGCAAAAATTACGGAATTTGATACATTTTGAAGAAATTTGGTCTTAAAATGATGTTTGCAAATACCGACGATAGAAATAAATTTGATATAAATCAAACAAAGAGGGATTCTGAAGTTTCATGAGACACAAAGATTAAAGGTTGTAAAGAAAGAAACTGAGAAATTTTTAAAGAGTTAAAAACTAAAGCTTAATTGCTTTTTAAAAAATGCTATAATTTTATAGACAAACAATAATTATAGTTTATATAATTGGAAATTAATTAAAATGTTTTTACAAATTAATTAATACAATTATAATGAGTTATAATTAATGTTTAATTAAAGTTATTGGTTTTTGTTACCGAAAACAAAAAGTATTAATTAAATTCCTCCTTTACAGTAATCCAAATTTTCTATTTTTATTAAAAAAAACTATACGTAAAAAATATTGCAAAAAACAAAACTTTAAAAATCTGAAATTTTTTGAGCTTTGAAGTAAAAAAGCGTGTTGGCTTTTTATAGTTTTTTATTGCTACAAAAAAGTGGCCAAGATTACATTTTTCGACGCGTTTCCTTTTTTTGACAAAATAATTTATCAAAGCAATTATTATTCGATGACTTTTTGAGACGTGAAAGCCTTTGTTTTGATAGTAAGCCAAAAACGAATTTTTTGTACAAAATAACCAAATGCTCAAAAGTAATGAGCTTTGAAAGAAAACAACTCATTACTTTTTTACATAGTTTTCGTTTCAACAAAACATATATACGTTTATTACCCCTCATTCTTTGTACAGTTTTGATGCGTTTCCTTAAAAAAATATAGGGGCAAATTTTTAATAGCATCAATTATTTGAATGAAATACAAAATAATTTTTTTCAATTTTTACAGTAGCCACAAAATGAATTTTTTTTACAATTTTTGAACATTGAAAATTTTTTTCTATAAATTCTTATTAAAACAGAAACTAAGATTATTAACTTATCCTTTTGATGCGTTTCCTTCAAAAAAAAACATCAGTCATCAAATAATTAATCTTAGAAATTATTTGATGACTGATAGAAATGAATAACAGCTTTTTTAGAGCTACAAAAATGAGCTTTTTTTGGTGATCATTAAAATAGTAGTTCAGAAAAGGGATATTCAATACAAAACAAAAAACACAAAAAGATGAAAAACATCCTTCTGATTCATAGGTTTTGAATCATGAATATTTCTAAGAAGAAATTATTAGATTTTATTTTTAAAAATGAAACAAAAAACGAATTTATTTAACGGCAAAACTTTCAAGTTTTAAGGGGGGGAAGAGAGGCATGTACAGTACATTTATAAAAGAATGACAAATTTTTATTTGCAAAAAAATAGTAAACATGCATTTTACAAAATTTGAAATTGCTTTTTTCCTTCAAAAAACACAAATAATATTTTTAAAGAAAATTATATAAGAATTTTATTATAAAAATAATAATAAATAAAGTAATTAGTTAATATAATAATATTTTAAAAATACACTTTTGCAAAAAAAGTAAACTCTATTTTTTAATTGATGAAAGGAATGTTAAAGTTTTTTAAATATAATAATTGTTTTAGGGGGTGTATGAGGAATGTGAGATTAAAGGTATACGGTATGGAGTTTAAAAAGACCATACAAATTTTAAAACCATACTACAACACCTTTAGAAAAATTGTGGACCGGAAATTTCAATCCTGAAAACCACATAATAATCCGTGGAACAAATATCCAAAAAACTAAAATACAAAAAAAAATTCATAGCTTTTTGTGAATTATAAATGTAAGATTAAAAAGTGATTACTGTATTTCAGATTTACAAAAGCTTACAAATTTTTAAAACACATTTTTATTAACAAAAAGAAAGACTAAAAAGGGATTAAACTTTTGTTTTTCAAAAAAAAATTACTTGTTAAAAAATTTTAGCTGGGAAATATTTAGTTGATCAAAAAATTTAACCCTAAAAGAGGCTAAAATTTCTAGTATTAAAACGAAAAAAAACTTTCTACAATAAATGTTGGAAATCTAATTTTTCATCATATTTTAAGCTATCATTTCAATCATCAAATTTCCCCGCCTTCAATTGACCCACTCTTTTTTTGCTAAAATTCTGTAATCATTAGTTTACATTTTTTTAAAACGTTTTGCACAAACTTTTTAGTTCAAATTTGTTTTAAATGTTATCATTTTTTTTAAAAATGTCTATAATCAAAATTACTCGCCCTCGCAAAAAAAGGAAGAAAATAAAAAATTAAATTATTACTTTTTTTGGTGGAATCAAAAATAGATTTGTCATTTTTTATTAAAACTTTTTGCCCCAAATAAAAATTCTGTAAACTACAATTACAAATATTACTGCTGCAAAAAGTACGACTACAAATTTAAAATATTTTTTTATAAAAATGGAACATAAAATTTTGAAACCCAGAGAAAAAATTAAACGTGAAAAAATAGAAAAAAAAAACTTTTGCGGGTAGTAAAAACTACATTTTTGCAAAAAATGCAGGTGCATTTGTTTTTTTCGTGCAAAATGTAGTTCAAAGAAAACATGTTGAACTTTTTAATTTTGCTAAAACGTAATTATTTTTCATAAATATGGAAAATGAAAACCGGTGATATTGGGGGGGGGGGGGGGGGGGGGTGGGAAATGAAATATACTATAGAATAATAAATAATAGAAAAGTTACTATAGTTGTGCAAATTCGTTTTTAAACAGATATAATATCTGTTATTGAAGTGAGAAAAAAAGAAGACATTGTTATACCATAGTAAAAAAAGGGTGGAGAAAAAAAATACAGAAGAAAAAAGAAGAAAGGATGAAAGCATATGATTTAATCCAAAAAACAAAAGAATGTTGAATTGCTCATTGAGGATACGGTAATCTTATTATTAATATTATCGCAAATAGAGACTAAAAAAATTATTAAGATTCCATGTATCCATTAAGACCATGTTTTTTCATTCTTGGAAAAATCAAAAGATAAAACAATTTTTGGTTAATTTCAGTACTAAACGAGAAATTAGAAGAAAAAATGATGCATTTTTAAGTACAAAAGACAAGAACTGTTCAATTTTTTTAACTTTGAAAGAACTGAATATTACTCGAGCTAAACAAAAAAATATTTTATAGAAATTATGCCAAAAAATGCACGATTTAAGAATAACCGCCTTTTTTCACACATGTTCCGCACACTACGTCGATGTCGTCATTTTCTTTGTTGTTTGAAATATATACGAACAACGTTTTAATAAAAAAGCTTTTATCATTTTTTTCTATTGTTGTAAAAATAAATAAATAAAAATAATGTTTTTAACAATCATTGAACGGAAATTGTTTTAAACAATTTTTTTACATTTCTTGTCCCCAGAAAAGTTTATTATTCAACAGCCAAAGAAGCACTTACATGACACCATCATAGCCCCAAAAAATGTTCTATGAAGCGGAAGGAGAAAACATTGGAACATTTATCCTTAAAAAACTTCAGAAAGCAACAACTACGTTTTGTAAATTGCTTCCTTTTATAAAATAAAATCCAAGAAAAAAAGAAAGAAAGTAGTCGGAATAAAAAGTTTTTTCAATTCCCAAACTTTTTTTTAAACGGACGCAAAAAATATCAAAGGTTAAATTTTTTTGTTCTTTTGAAATTTATTCCCAAAAAAGCAAATGTTTTTTATGTCCGGAAAAATAGTTGGATTTTTTGGGAAATGCTATTAGTACTTTTAAGTGAGTCATACCCTAATAAAAAAAGAAGCTTTATGTAATAAACGAAATCCAAATGCCGAAATATCGAGATAAAAATAAATTTTTATTGCGTCATTGTTTTGATAAAAAATTACATTCATACCCATAATTTCTTCTTTTTTTCCTGAAAATACAAAATTTCGGAAAAAAGAAGTTGTTCTATGTCCGGAAAAATTCATTGTTTAACAGAAAATTTTTGGAAATTTTTGGAAAATGCAATTACTTTTTGTGAATCATCAAAAAATAAAAACGTAAAAAATGAAAGTCTAAAATTTGAAAAAATCATTTTTGTGCTTCATTCAAAACTCATAGTTAATTACATTTAAACCCAAAAAAAGATATCTTCACTTTTCTTGTAAATACAAAATTTCGAAAAAAAACAAAGAATATCGGTGAACAAAAAAGAATTGAATGAAAGAGAATTCAAAATACAAAAAAAAATCAGATTTAATGTTTTTCTTGGTAGTAAAAAATGAATGAATACAAAATTAACAATGATATTTACTTGTATCTTCAAATTTTAAAGGAAGTACATGTATAATGGATTACCGTAATTTATTATTAAAGATAAGAAAAATGTCGTGTTTTAAAAGGACAAAAAAAATGCTGAAATTTTAAACAAAATTAAAATGTTCATTTATCAGCTGTAAAAACAATTCATTTCCGTTTGTAAATTGAATGACATTCTTTTGTGAAGATTTTGATTTTATCGAAAATGTGTTTTGTTATCAGAAAAAAGCACATGCGAAATATGTGATAAAAAATGTTACATCTTTTGACCGGAAAATGCATAGTTAAAATGAATGTGTACTTTTGTGTGATTGCACCAATATTTTTTTTATCAATGAAAAGCAAAAATGATGGGAAAACACTTACGTAGAAAAATATTTTATATTAAAGATACAAATCTTTCAGCTTCGATTTACATGTTTTGATTTGGCATTAAAAGAAATAGAAAACCAGAAACGTATTTTGAAAGATTAAAGAGATAAAGAAAAACCCTTTTAACTTTTTTGTTCAATGAATCAGTTTCGACAAAATTAGAGACATACAAAAGCTCGAAAAATGAGATAATATTTTAAACGTGATTTTTTTTGTCTTTCTAATATTTTGTGTTCCAAAAATCCATTAAAGTCTTCTTGAATGAGACAGATAATGGGGATTACAAAATAAAAAGATGATACACAAATACAATAAAAAGAAAAAACACTAATATTTTAAAAGGGGTTTTTAGAAATTTGTTTAAACAATTCTTTGCTAAAAGCTATCTCTCATTTAAATTTTGGAGTAAAAATGTGTCATCTTCGAAGAACAAAAGTGCAAAATTTCTGCTTTCAAACAAAAAACAAATTGTGTTTTTATATTATTTGTCCGAAATAAAAATGGAAGAAAAAAAGATGGAATAACCTTTTGTTTTTGCAAATAAAAAATTAATTTAATAATGCCATTGAAAAAAGAAGAGCATCAATTTGTGTCTGGTGCAAAAAATTCTATTTACATTTTTTTTGCAACAAAAAGGGGCAACAAAAAACAATGGAAATAAAAAAATAAAGATCGTCGCTTCTAAAATGGAAGAGACTAATTTTGTCTGGAAAAAACAAAGATTGGTTTTTGATTTTTACATTTCTATTTACCATATAAGCTTAACAAAATTTGTATAATAAAAAGTAATATCGAATAAGCTTTGTAAAATATATTTCTAAAAATTAAGCTACAATACCAAAAAATTTGCAGAATGTTAAAAATGATGTTGACATTCTACAAATTATTTAACTCTTTTATTTAACCGTGTACGCATTTTATACATAATAAATTTGTATTATAGCATTACGCTTTTTGCTTATTGTTTTTTATAAAAAGCCTTTTACGCTTGTTTAATAATTTGTCAACCTTGTCAGAATACTTCAAATAAAAAATAAAAAAAGTAAATCGTTTATGCAAACATTTTTCCAACTTTCAAAATTTTTGTTTATCTTTTTGTTTTTTCTCCCATGTTTGGTATTTTACTCTTTTTTGTCATACTGTAATCTAAAAATAAATACCATCATTGACGTTTTTTTTTCAGTAATAAACATTAAACGGCTTAAAAAATGTACCCTCAAAATTTCTTTTGCATTCAAAAAATTAGATGGATACATGAGAAAAGTCATATTTAATGATAAAAATGATTCATTTGGTTTTTTATCCTATTTTTACCCAGAGAACATGTAATTTTTTAAATGATCCAAAAAATGCCAAAGATAGATTAAAGACAATACAAAAATATATCATTCAAAGAAAGTAAAAATAGACACAAAAATAGAATCATCAAGAATAAATTTTGTTTAATTAAATACATAAAACGAATTAATGCAAAATCCATAAAATCTGTCTTTTAAAAATGACAGAAAAAAATAAGAAATGAGAAATTTAATAAAATACATGAAATTCCAAAGATACAAAAAATTTTTAAACTTTCAATCATCTTATCCGTTACTTATACTTTTTCCTATGATAAAAAGTTTATCAAGTAATTTGTTACAAAATGTTTCAGCTACAACTTCCTTGAATGAAAAAAACATGAAAATCAAATCAAAAATGCTATCAGAAAATTAACAAAGGTATTGCAAAAAAACATTTAACCAAATTCCATATCTAAAATGTAGCACATTTTCAACAGCGTAATTTTGTGAAACAACGTGTGTAACAATATTTACAAAACTGAAAAAATTTTTTTTGAAAATATTAGCTTCTAAAAGAAGCGATAGAATTTGAAACCTCTTATGTCGGCCGAAGTTAATTAAAAATATTGTTTAAAAAAATTTTTTTGAAAAAACTTCTTTTTCTCTTTCTTTTCCATTTGGCATGATGTTCCTAACTAAAATAATTAAAGGGCATGTCCAAACACGATGAAAACTTTTTTTCATTTCTTACTGAACGTATCCTGAAGCGAAAGCAATACCTTCAGGGTTTTATTTTTTTCAGCAAAAAAAAAAAATTGAACACATGTTTTTCACGTGTACAGTGGTGTCAAAAATGCTTTTGAAAAAAAAAGCAAGCAAAAAAAGCACGGCTGCTTGCTTTTTTGCTAATGCTTTTCGCCGCAAGATTTTTTTTCTGCTAAAAAAACATAGGTGAAAAAAAGCACTTGCTTTTTTGCTTTTGCTTTTAATCGCATATGGGAATGCTAACGTTAGCAGAGAGAGTGCTTTTTTTAGCAGAAAGGGAAAAACAACTAGTTTTTAGTTTTTATTAAAAGAGGTTTGCTTTATTTTGAATAATAATGTATTTTAATTGATTGTTTTAGATTTTGGACGAATTAAGAAATTTCTGGTGGTGGTGCAATTTCTGGTAGTTATCCAACAGCTTCTGCTGGTCTGCCTTCATCTACTGCAGCAGCATCAGCAAAAACTTCAACAACTGGAACTCTTGCATGTGCATATACTGAATGTACATCATTTTCTGATATTAAATCACAATTAATGAAAGCTCTTTGAATAGAAATCCGCAAGCAGATATAATTTTGATTGTTCCAGATTTTATTCCACAAAATGTTACAACTATGGCAGATTTACGTGAAACAATTCGTAAAATGCTTACATCTTTGCCATCAACGTTTGCTTATTTTTTTATATCTATTATTTATATATGTTCATATTTTAGACTTCCTGCAACAAATCTGGTGAAAGTCATGATGAAGCTGGATTTCTCTGTGGTTCAGTTGGTCGTTCACCACTTGGAAGTGAACCTGGGGTATTTCTTTAACTATTTATATATATATATAAAGGTTCCGAATGTATTTGATTGTTGTAATGTATATCTTTCTGTAAAGTTGATTTGTTTTTAGGGAATGCTTTTTGTATAATTGGAATAAATTTAGACTGATTATTGTGTTGGTTTTTGTGGTACTGTGTTTAAAATGACACTACAAAAAAGAACTAAACAATAAAAAAAAACTTTTTTTCTTTTCCCTTGTGCTAAAGAAAGCACTCTCTCTGCTTTTTTTAGCATTCTCTTATGTTTTAGAAAGCACTTGCTAAAAATGGCAGTGCTTTTTTTCACCTATGTTTTTTTTAGCAGAAAAAAATCCCGTTGCGAAAAGCGTTGTTAAAGAAAGCAAAAAAAAATTTGCTTTTGCTTTCAAAAAAAAGCATTTTTGACACCACTGCACGTGTATTCGTTTTTTTGATATTTTTGTTTGTTATTTATTTTTTTGTATGTTTTATATGTAATAAACTTTTTTTTCTTGATTAGCACATCCGTTTATGCGGTATAACAATATTTTCTGCTTTTTTGTTGATCAGTTTTTTCAGGTTTAGCTGCCAGCCGGGTAAGTTTTTCCTGTTGGGTATGTTTCGTATTCTTTTTTTCTATCATAACTGATAACAGTATATTTATAGGTTCTTCTCTCTTGATCTCGGCGGTGTTCTTGGTCCAATTTGTTTAAATTATTATTTATTATTTTATATATTGTTCACCTGTCAAGCTGCTGCATGGGTTTGATCGTGATGATACAATTACCTGGGAGGGAGATATCAGATTGTTGCAAATTATTCGACAACGGTTTTCGAACATTTTGATTGGTGAAACGGGGTTTAAGGTCTGATCTGATATCTTCCTTCTTGCAGCACTCTGACAGGTTTAAGTTGTTTATGTTTTATATTTCGTTTGAATGACATAAATAAAGATAATCATCATTTAGTAAAACATATATATTGGTTTTAACTTTCTTAGAGGTAATACATTATTTTGTCGGTTTATTTTTTATTCAATTAGTTTTAGTAAGTATACATGGATCAACGCGCATTTTCAAACGATTGAATTGAATCGAAAAATAGTTTTTTTGAACTTTGCTTTTTTTTGTAGCAGTTAGAAAAAACATAAAGAACTTGGAAAAAATTCATTTTTGGGATTTTTTTATTACCCGAAATAGGGTTTACGAAATTGTTCACAAGGGTTGAAACTCAGCAATTAATCTTTAGTAATCATCTATGAGTTTTATTTCACATTTTTGTTCAAACATTTTTTCGACCACCCAACAACATTCCTCAATTTTTTAACCTCAGTTTTTCCCTCTAATCTTACACATAAAACACGATTCTTTTTATTTATAAATAATTTATTTAAAGTTATGATAGAAAAAAAGAATACGAAACATACCCACAGGAAAAACTTACCCGGCTGGCAGCTAAACCTGAAAAAACTGATCAACAAAAAAGCAGAAAATATTGTTATACCGCATAAACGGATGTGCTAATCAAGAAAAAAAAGTTTATTACATATAAAACATACAAAACAATAAATAACAAACAAAAATATCAAAAAAACGAATACACGTGAAAAACATGTGTTCAATTTTTTTAAAAAAAAAAATTTTTTTTTGCTGAAAATAATAAAACCCTGAAGGTATTGCTTTCGCTTCAGGATACGTTCAGTAAGAAATGAAAAAAAGTTTTCATCGTGTTTGGACATGCCCTTTAAAGAGGGATTGGGCCCAATTTACGTGTCTTTAAAAAACTCAAAATATCTGCAATCGAGTGATAAAAAATGCGTTTGTAACTTTTTTGAACAAAAAGATGATTCATGAAAAATAAATAAATGTTTTCTTTTATCTCTTGCAAAAAATATTAAGTATACACTTAGGGTCTTTTCCCATAATTAAGAGAAATAGCCCTAAAAGGCCACTTTTAAAACATTTTCTGCCATATTTTGTTTTCCTTCAAACTAATTTTTTGCCATTCATTACTTTTTCTTTATTAATCAAATTTTGTATGAAAAAGAGAGATGGACGTTTTTGCTTTAGTAAATTTATCTCTATTAAAACCCCAATATTTTTCTTTTCCAAAACCTTTAATTCATTATATTTTTGATAGTTCTCAATTAATTTTATCACAAAAATTAATCAAATGTTGTAAATTCTTTAAATTTTTACATTTAAAAATGAATGAAGCTCGATTTGAAAAATTGACTATTACTTTTTCTTCGTGTTCAATTTTTGCAGGATTATCAAAATTTTATTTAGCCAACAAAAACGGTAAAAAGCGTCGTTGTAATTTTAATACTGTAATGAATTCAATTAAAATCTTGCATTCATTAAAACTTTGTCGTGGATGGCTGGATATTTATTCAGAAACATTATTATTTAAATTTGATTTAAGTCAAACAAAAAAAATACTTGTCTATTATGATTCTTATTTGAAGCTTGAAATTTTAGAAATGATTACTCCAACTTTACTTGAAAATTTTTTTTATATTACACTGCTGGTGCTGAAGTCAATCCAGTATTATTTGTTTTTCAAAAAAACAAATACAGCTGGATAAAATTAAAATTACTTGAGTATGTAACGCTTTTTTAATCCTGCATTTTAAAAAATTCATTATTTTTTAATTTTATTTCGTAAAAAAATGATTGTTTTGTAGGTTGCAATGTTCTGTTGGTTTAAATTCTGATATGATTTCAGTTTTGACAAAAAATGTCCTTAAAGAAATATTACTTATAAAAAGGGAAAACAAAATTGAAGATATGTATTTGGTTTACGTGTCTGAAGTTGATCGATATGATTTTATGAATTTTATGAACAGTTATTTGGCTTTCAAAAGTGAAATCATATTGCAATTCGAAACACAAGAAATTTATAATGCATTTGATCGAATGCTTGATGAAATACAAGAAATTAGACAAAAAGAATCAAAAAAATCTGAAATAAAAATTTATTATTCTTATAATAACCGTTTTGCTCTTGATTGGAAAGAAAAAAATTTTTAAATTGTCCAGTGACTTTTTTTTCGAATTTCAAATTCTTTCTTTTTTGGGGGTCTCGGGTGATAAACAGTTGTAATGTTTTGTTATTTTTCTATTGTATTATTTTTTATACTGTAGCTATATGTTATTACTCTTTTTTTAAATCTATGAATCTTTTTTAATGAAAAAAACAGAAGAAAATTACTGTGAGCACAAAAATTTTTGATTTTTGATTGAATAAAAAATATCACCTTAAAAAGCGGCAAAGATCAAAGAAATGAATTTTTAAGAAAAGGGAAGATATAGCAAAAAAACCGTAGTTTAATTATTGTCATCTGCTTCAGGTAGCCCGTTAACCTGCATAAAATTTTTTTTTGCAAATTATTTGTTTTTTGCTTTTTATAAATATTTTTATCAAATTGACAGCTGATGTTGTTGATCTTAAACTTAAAAAAACTGAACTAAATTAATCCACCTCTACGGGGTATCGATGAAAAAACACACTTTGATTTAATTAAAACACCTGTTGTTATTTTCACTTTTCAAAAATTCAATAAATAAGCAAAAAAAGAAGAAATGAAAATGGAAGATTGTTAGTTCATTTTCGGTTTTATCAAGCTTTTTTTTGCTGATTTCTATTTTATTTTTTTGAAAAAATGGCATCAAAAATTCTAGCTATTTTGTATATTTTTTCAATTTTAACTCAAGCATTGACAGATTCTGGATATTCAAAACTTTCAACAGCAACCGGAGAATTAGGGGATATAAAATTTACAACTGCGTCATCGGGATTTCCAACTGCAGGATATCGATATTCGGCAACTGATTTTCCAGCCTTAGGGCGTGGAGCAACTCCAACATATCCAACTATTGGGACAAGATATGGTGCAAATGAATCTCCAGTATCTAGACATGGTTCAAGTGGAACAACTCCAAAGTATCCTTCTATCGGCACCAGATATGGTGCAAATGAATTCCCAACTGCTGGACGTGGAGCAGCTCCCACATATCCAACTATTGGGATAAGATATGGTGCAAATGAATTCACAACTGCTGGATATGGTTCTGGTGGAAATAATAATAATAACAATAATAAAAACATTGCTTCAAATAATAATCAAAGGGGCACCGTTTCAACGATTGGTGGATATGAAGGTACCAATGATCCAGCAGTTTTTACTCCAACTAAAACATCAAAAACTCAAAATTTTGCAAAGAATGCTTTAACAGGAGCTGCCGTTGCTGCTGCCGCCGCAGCTGTTGCCGCAGGTGCATATGGAGCTTATAAGCTTCATCAAAATTATAAAAATGAAACAAGAACTAATTAATATTTTTAGCTGTTTGTATTTGTTATTATGTTTCTGTATTTTAGGTAACTTTAAATTTAATAAACGATTGTGCTCAAAAAAGATGTGATAATTTGGAAAATTAATTTTTTAACCTTTTAAAAAGTTTTGAACTTTTATACAGCTGTTAAAAAAGTAATAAAAAGTTAAATGCTTCTTCCAAAAAATACGAGAAATATTATTTTAAATCATGAAAAAAAAATTTGTCAAAAATTTGGAAGCTAATTTTTATTTTAATTTTAAAAAAGTTCATAACATTGAAGAAAAAAATTGAAATTGGCAATGTTACAATTTAACAAAGGTTAAAAATAAATAAGTCAATTGCGTTGCAAAAAAAACATTAAACCAAGTTCATTATCTAAAATGCAGCACTTTTTTAAAAACGTAATTTTGTCGATGTTCGATTGCTTAAACAGGAGAGGCATCTATTGTTTTAAAATAGTATTCTTCAACTTTCGACAAAGTTAGTGTACCCTTTCCCTTGTTGTTTGTAAGTCAAAATTTGTTTGTGATCACAGTAATTTTCTTCTGTTTTTTTCATTAAAAAAGATTCAAAAATCAAGAAATAGAATAATAACATATAGCTACAGTATAAAAAATAATACAATAGAAAAATAACAAAACATTACAACTGTTTATCACCCAAGACCCCCAAAAAGGAAAGAATTTGAAATTTGAAAACAAAAGTCACTTGATAATTTAAAAATTTCTTTATTTCCATGGAAATAAGAAGAAAGACGGCAAAAAAAATCAACAAAAAAACACCTCCAATGAACCCTGGAAAAAAATTTGTACATGATATCTGATTTTTTATAAATGCCTATTATTTTTTTTCCATCTAAGAATTTGTTTTCAAGTTTTTCACATGTTTTTTATCCTGTATTTTTTACTCTGAAGTGGACGACTACTGTTTTATTATCTTCGTATAATTGTCACAGATTCATCAGTTCTATGTTTAAATGTTGAAAATATTATAATTTAAAATTCGAAATTATTATTAAAATTTAAAAACCGAAGTGCATTCAAACAAAGACAAAATACAAAATAAAGTAAAAATAAAAAGGTCAGACATAAATCATTAAAAGAAAAATCAGAGAATATTTTGGGAAGGGTGAAAATATTTTTCATGAAAGAATGCCATTGTCCAAATAATTTTGTCCGTTTTAAATAAGTGCAGTGAATTGGCATTGCAATAATTTTATCAGCAGAAATTGCATATACAAATGTAACAGTTAAAAAAATCAGGAGTATCCTCATATCTTTCTAAAAAATTATATATTTTAAAATTAAAATTTAGTTTTCTTGTTACTTTCGATCTTTATGGTACGAATTTTCAATGTTTTACAGTAAAAAACATATTTGTTAGATTTTTACGCGAGAAATGGGATTGGAAAACTTTTTTTATAAATCACATTTAAAATTCATGGAAAAATGGTATTTGGGATATTAATTTATTATAACATGCATTTGTGCCACCACAAAAATAAAATGGAATGTTCCCTTTTTTTATATCTGACCAGTTGTGTTTGTCACAAATGTACGAGAGCATTTTATTACCTTTAAAGAGTCCAAAATTGACGAAAAAAGCGAAAAATTGAAAAACGCTATTATTGTATCTCGAAATTGAGAGAATTTTTTGATAAATACTCCCATAATTTTTTTTAATGCTTATTAAAGAATTCATGAAGGGTTCGCATTTATATCATTAATAGCGGCTTCATAAAAACAAGCTCAAATCTCTCTTAGGTTACGGTAGTTTTCCCAGCGTGCAAGTTATACATATGCAAGTTGTACAACTGCCTCCACGAAGATTTAATTTAAAAAACAAATTTGGCTTAAACTCAAAAATGAATTTCAAAAAATTGGAAAATTGATAAAAAAAGCCAATGCAGTGCTTTTATCAAAAGATGAGGTCCAAGGGTTATCCAAAGACTCTTGGGTTCACAATAAGATAAAGATTGATTATTTAATACATGTTTTTCCTCAAATATGTCAGGAAGAGGATTCTTCAACAGATTGTATTTTGTTGATTGAGGAAATATTGAATCATTTCTTCAAAAGCAAGAAATTTTTTAAAACAACTTTTTTTTGCATCTTTGAATACAGTTTTTTTATTCTGTCTGTCCATTTTGTGATCATTGTTCAAATTTTAAACACAAAACACAAAATGGAAAACAGACAGCGATGATGTTATTGCAAGAAAAAGCAACTAAAAAAACACAAAAGAAACATCACTTTATGAAAATAAGTAGATTTTATTTGTAGCACAAAAGTGAGAAGTGCTTTTATTTGTTTTTCGGTGACTCATATTTTCATTGAAAAAATGTGAACCTTTTGATTCTTTGATAACATGGAGTAACGTTTATAGCAACTGTAGATTATGATTGATTTAAATACACTTTTTACAAGGATGAAATTTAAAAAAAATAGTTTATCGGCCTAATTTTCATACGATACAATAACTTTGCAGCTATCGAATGTCTCTGCAGTTACGGCAGACAGATAGAGTCAAATCTGGGATAAGGATATTTTACTGATTTATGTTGCATACTTGATTAATGTTAATTTATCATGTACAATGGGTGACAAAAGTTTCCGTCCATTTTTTCCAATTTTTTCCAATTTTTCCCAATTTGTTCCAATTTTTTTAATTAAACGATTTGGGCTAAACCAAATGAGATAAAACTTTCAGGAATTGTTTTTTGGGATATAGGGAAGTGATCTATAATGATTTTGGGGATTCAGGATACTTCTGCTCCGCTCCAGAAGTCCGTTTACACCGACCATCCTTCATGTTTTCCCATTTTCTACCATTTTAACTCTATTTCACCTCAAAAAGTCACGTTTAGACTTAAAATTATTGTAGAAAATGTTGGATAACAAATAGAAAGAATAATAAGTGATATTTATAAAAGATTCTGATTCTGAATCCTGGATGCAGAAGCGGAATCTGGTGCCAATAATTCATTTTTCGTGCGATACTACATTTGGGGTTAAAAAAATGTGCTGAATCCGAAAATGAACACAGATTTTTGATTTGAGGATTCTGAAGGCTGATTTTTGAGGGATTCTGATGTCAAAATTGTTTTTTTACAATGAACTATGTTTCGGGTTCATTTTTTGCGCTGATCACAATAATAATGTCCCTTTTTATTAGTAAATAAGTAAAATGTGGAAAAATTTAAAAATAAACAAAAAATATTTTTTTATTGTTCCTGGGCTAATCGAATAAAAAACAACAAAGCATGATACTCCTTTTCAAAGATTAGAACCACAAAATGTACGACCATGGCCAATCCTTCTTACTCATGGTGGACTTTCTGATACAATGTACGCTCAAAGAAAAGAAGCCGATAGTGAAAGATCATATTGGAGTTACTTTGTAATCACAAAAGAAGGTGTTTTAATTCCATGCAGCAATAAATGACATCTGCAAGTTCTTTAAATTTATCAATCTCTTTCCGCTTTCAAATCACAGTCTTTATCATTCATTTTTTATTTAATTTTTATTTTTATTCATCCGTTTACTGTATTATTTTCTTTGCCTTATTATTTTAAAGTTATACATTTTATACAAACAAAAATATGAAAGAATAAATAAGAGAAACACAAAATTTTGTAAATTTTACCAATTTACTGCAAATTACATATTACAGAAGTAAAATATTTTGCAAAGTTTGACTCTCGATATTTGATTACCTATTAAAAACAGAAAAAAAGATATTATGCAAATTTTTCAGAATTGCAGATTCAGAATCTGGGATTCAGGATGATGCAAAATTAAAATAATTTCCGTTTCTTGATTTTTCCACATTTTACTTGTTTACTAATAAAAAGGGACATTATTATTGTGATCAGCACAAAAAATGAACCCGAAACATAGTTCATTGTAAAAAAACAATTTTGACATCAGAATCCCTCAAAAATCAGCCTTCAGAATCCTCAAATCAAAAATCTATGTTCATTTTCGGATTCAGCACATTTTTCAACCCCAAATGTAATATCGCACGAAAAATGAATTATTGGCACCAGATTCCGCTTCTGCATCCAGGATTCAGAATCAGAATCTTTTATAAATATCACTTATTATTCTTTCTATTTGTTATCCAACATTTTCTACAATAATTTTAAGTCTAAACGTGACTTTTTGAGGTGAAATAGAGTTAAAATGGTAGAAAATGGGAAAACATGAAGGATGGTCGGTGTAAACGGACTTCTGGAGCGGAGCAGAAGTATCCTGAATCCCCAAAATCATTATAGATATCCCAAAAAACAATTCCTGAAAGTTTTATCTCATTTGGTTTAGCCAAAATCGTTTAATTAAAAAAATTGGAACAAATTGGAAAAAATTGGAAAAAATTGGAAAAAAGGACGGAAACTTTTGTCACCCATTGTATTTATTTGTTTACAAAATGACAATGAGAAAATATTTTTAAAAAAATTATTACTGTTGCCAAAATATTTGAAAAATAGGCTGCTAAATTTTCTGTAAAAATTATTAAGAAAATGATCTTAAAGAAATTTATTTTACTGTTGAAATTTATTTGTATACAAAATTTTTCCGTACACTTCTTTTGAGTAGTAAAAATTTTTTTTGTGTAAAACATTACCCAATTGTGTTTCCCTTATGTCGATACAGTAATCTGGCATTTTCGGCACTTATTCCTACATAAAAAAATTATTAGTTGATATTCGGAATCGGTGTAAACAATTAAGTAAAATAGGTTTGATTATTAAATTGTAAAAAAAGTTTATTTTTTCATACTGTAACCAAAAAAATGTCAAAGGCCAGTGAGAGGAAAAAATGTTCCCTCACTGGCCGACAAATTAAAAAAACGGCAAAAAGTCTTTTTTGAATGCTAATAGTTTTTGGCAAAATGTCTAGCTATGTTAAACTATAAACATAAAATCTTTTTATATATTCACTTTCAAGTTCCCATCGTACACATTTTTGTAGCCCTTGATCTGCTGATCAATATTATATAAAAACATCATAATGTTGTATTACACAAAATCGCAGAAAATAACTTTAAAAATTAGTAAGAATTCTCCCACAAAATTTTCTTTCTTTTTTTTATTAAAAAATGATAACTACAGCAGTGAAAGAAAAGGACTGTAAAATAGAATTTTTCAAATATGCATGTTGCAATTTAGTACAACGGCGGAATGGCTTAAAATTTATTGGACTTTCGAAGCAAATAACAACATTAAAGAAACAGTCGACGTCAAGTAAAAAGATAACAGTCGCAAAAAATATGTTATAACAGAAGAAAATTATTTGTAACAATAGAAAAGTTACTGTACATTTCACTAAATTGCAGTAGAAATAACGGCGACTTGATTTTGTAATGTGTTATAACCAAGCCATTTAGGTATTGGAATCCATTTAAATATTACTTTATAATAAGATTTTACAGCCCCAATTAAAATTACAGCATTAATTATGGAGTGCGTGGAATAAGTTGCAAATATAAATGGATTTATAGCTAAATACATTTTAAAAAACGATTTTCAATCAAAAACAATTTTTATTTAAAAAATCGTCAGAAAAATCAAAAATTACACGAAAATTTTACCTCGAACTCTATGTTTTAGAATAAAAGTTGTAATCATGATTGTTGCAAACGGTAAACACATAGTAATTATTGGAATTAGTAACTAGAAACAGTGTATTTATTGTTAAAATTTAAATAAAAATGTTTAAGTCTTACTTGGATTGTAATAATTACAATGAATCGTTTATGAAGTTTATAAGTATATTACTTTTTTGTTTTGCCAAAACATTATTCGTTAAAAAATAAAGAATTGTTCCAAATATCGCAAAAACGATATAAAAAAATATAGCAAGTGACACAGCCATTTTTGTCATGCTTGAATTCAGTGAAACACTTGCACAAACATGCGATTTCCAAAATGGATAAATATCCGGATAATTCTAAAGATAATAATGTATGTGTATATTTTGCAGTACAATTTTTTTTATTACAATTAAAATTTCATTTTCTTTATCATTTTGTTCAGTTTGCATTATATAAAACAATATTGCACAAATACTTCCAGATAACGGATGTCCTGCTGCTACAAAAGTCATACCAAATTTTGTATGCAAGTATTTTAATTTGTTGGTAAACAAAAGTATACGATATAATTGACCAAACATAAGCGATGCCATACAAAAACATGTAAGAATAGAATGAATAGCCTGTAAGAATTTTGTGTTTTAAGAAATGAATTATAATTCATTTGAAGCTAAGCTCAGTTCGACGTGTGCCTTCGTTTGAAGCTAAACTTCAAACGAAGGTACACATCGAACTCAGATTAAGAACAGCGTTCAATTTTTTGGACCAAGCACTCAAGTCAGACAAAATAAAAAGAAAATGTTCAAAACTCTGGTCCCTCATTTTTTCTGTTATCTTTTTTTTGTCTAACTTGAGTGCTTGGTCCAAAAAAGTGGGCAGGTGAATATTTTTTTCATTTAACTATTTGAAGAAGAAAGTGAATATTTTATGAACAAACACTCATTTGAACTCAAACCCTGATATTTCTGATTTCAAGACCGTAACCAAAGAGGGCGCGTTTGGGGCCTGTGCCCTCAAAAGTCGAGATTTTCTTTGATCTTTTGATCAAAGATGGGCTCCTTGAAATGAAGTGACCTCCATCCAAAAATTCATCCTTGGCTGATTTAAACGAAAACTGCCTATTTTAAAATCAGCAATGCAAAATACGATAAAAACATCAACACAAAACTCACCAATAAAATTGCTACGCTATCTTTTGTGACGAAATGCTCAAAAACTCCTTTGGTACAAATAATTGGAGCCGGAAATAAAACAACTGGAACATAAATTGATGAAGTATAAACATCAAAGACAGTTGCCCAAATTGTAATATTCATTAAGTAATATTTATAAGCACCCATAGTTTTTGGTGTATGAAAAATAATGAGATACAGTAATAAACCATTTAATGCAATGCTAATGACAGTTTCAATATGTAACATAAAAACTGATTGATGAACATATGCCTCATCAAAATATGGGAGAATATTTGACAAAGATTCATTCATGCTTGCAGCAGAATTATAAAAAGTAAAATTCCTTTTCAGAGTTTTTTTATTACTTTTAATAAAAAAAAAACTCTGAAAATAGCGATTGCAGTCACTGCGCAGACAGTTGGCAGATAAGAAATGCAGACTGAATGCAGACAGCCTTTCTTATCTGCGCACTCACTGCAAACTATCTGCCAAAATCGAATTTTTTTAATTTTTGAAATAACTCGTTAAAACAGCAAAATACAGCTTAATTTTTACATATTTTTTTAATTATTAATACTGACTAAAAAAAAGAAGAAAAAATAAAAAATTTTTAATGTTAGTAAACATTATAAAAGAGATATTTTACATACATTTTTCTATAGCAGATAGTGTGCAGATATCTGCGGCAGACACGTTGCAGTCACTGCTCAGTGACTTCTCTATCTGCGCAGTGACTGCAGAAAAGCAGATTAGAGAGTCTGGGTTTGACACTTTTACAGCAAATTTACACCTGCTTCAGTTTAATGTCAGTGTTAAATAATGTTGGATTAATATTTTTTTTGAATTTTTGTTACGTTAAAAGGGGAAGGCACTCAATACAACTTTTTTTCAGGGTTAATTGGAGCTGCTGTTTGTTGTTTTTTGCAGTTCATGTTTAAAATGTAGAGATCAAACGCATCATGTTTATGCAAAGGTTCATTTTGATGAAAAAACCAATGAAAAATTTTGGTGAACTATCTAAAAATGAACATATTTGTGAACAAATTTAAGATGAATTTTATGGTAAAATTATAGATGCTTCAAATTTTCACTATTATTAATCGAGATGATAAAACAAAGCCAACAAAAATTCTTTTATTTACTTCTCCAACAAAAGAATTTTATTATGAATTAACTGCTTAAAAAAATGTTATCAGTGTAATCCGTGTGCAGTGCAAAATAAGTATGTTAAGGTGAAATTACTTACAAATGCATTGCAAATGAAAATGGAGAAGAATATTTGTTGGAAATGAAAAATGATCATATTTGTGCGCCAAGAAAATATAATCATGAAAAATTTCAACCACCCATGCAAATTGTTTTTACTTCTGAAAAGAAACATTTGGTTTATGAATTTAATTGGTCAACAAATTCATTTCGCTTTTGCAGAATGTATAAAAGAAGGCAAATCTGTAAGTGCGAAAGTCCTTGGAGATTCAGAAAAATATGTTGAATTATCAAAAGTTGAACACATTTTTGTGAACCAAAGAAATTTTATCCAAAAAATTATAAAAATTAATTTACTCTGTTTTTCCTTGTTTTTTTATGTTTTGTATTACAATAAATTTTTTTGTTACAATTCGAAAACAGTACCCAGATAGGGATGATGTGGGGTTGCGCACCCTGATGGAAATGGAAAAGAGTATTTTATTCACTACTAATCAGAGAATGTGTTTTTACGAGTAAATTTTTTTTTATATTACAATGATATTTTTGACTTTCAAGCGTATTTTAAATGGTTCGCTACGTTTACAGAATTAACTTGCTGATTAATAATATTTTTATTTATCATAGTTTGAAAATAATTTCTTTTATGTAATAATATTACGGGGATATGAATAAGATTGTGATTATTAATGAGATTAACCATATTGATTAGCTTTTTCATCACAAATATATTTTTCATATGTATAACTATAATAATATTGTCCACGATATTGATTCACACAAGTGCAATAATTATTTGAAAAATCATTGTAGTCTCCGCTATTACTTCCAATATTAACATTATACATTTGATTGACTTTACCATCCATATGTATATCATGTCTTCCATAAATTGATTGATTTATTTAAATTTTCTTATGTATTTTAGTTTGTAAACTTGGATAAAGTTTTAAAGTTTTGGATTTTATATATCTTTGTTTTTTTTAAAACGTTGTTTAAAAAAGCTAAACAAAAAACTAGACTCTAGGGACTTTAAAAAAATATAAAAAAACCAAGTCAATACTTTGTAAAAGAAAAAAGAACAAAGCCCATTTAAAATATAAGAACTAACTTTTTTCGATGACAATGAAAAATGACGACACCAAAAAAGAAGAGGCTTTTCCGCATTTATTTTCAAAAAGTTTTAAAAATGTCTTTTTTTGCAATTGATTTTTTTTAAATGTTACTTTTTTAAAAAAAATGCGAAAAAATTAATGTAGTTTTTTATTGGAATGGCAAAAAATTTCTGTAAAATAAAAAAAAAGTTATTATGATTGAACATCCACTTCGAGATATTGTTACATGGTATCAGGTATTATTTTTTAGGGTTCCGAAATTTTCGTTGTTCGATTTTGGTCACTGTTTTTTTTTTACAAAAAAATTTTTTTGCAAATCTTTTTTTTGAAATTTTTAAAAAATTATTTTACTGCTCCAATTTTTTCTCCGAAAAATTACATGAACCTTTTTTTTATAGATTTTACACTTTACAACAATTTTTGTTGTTATTTCACTTGTTGGTTGTAGCTTTTTACTTGGATGTATTTTTGTTGGATTACTTTCATGTTCGGCATATTCTCCATGTCAGCAATACCGTATTCGACAACTACAAAAGCAACGTGAAGTAATACCATATTACAGAGCAATTCCATCGTATCAAGTTTAACTCCCACGTTATTAAAATTGTCCCCAAAAAGTCTAATAAATTTAAAAATATTTCATATTCAACTAAAAAATAAAATAGATGAAAAATTGTTTCCAATTAAAACATATTTTTTTAAAAAAACAATAAAAACGAAAAAAGACAACTGTTTTTTCAAAAACAGTTTTACAAAAAAAAATCGTATACAAAAATGGTAAAAAACAAAAGATTAAACAAAAACTAAAAATATTAATAACAAAAAAAGAGAAACCCGTCATAAAAAAAAGATACAAAAAAGAAAGATTTCCTATGGAATATAAGTTTGATGGGTTCGACTTTGTGTATATAGTGATGAACGATACGGTTGAAATGATGGAGGTTGTTGATTAAATAATGTTGGTGGAATATTTTCATTATGAAGTTGTCGAACTGCTGTTGGTTGTTGTTCTTGAATTGGACGTCGAAATTGTTGTTGTTGAGGTTGTTGACGATTTCCAACACAAAAGAATTTTTTAATTCTTGCTGTAAGACCTTTTTGTGGAACATGAAGTGTATCATCCATTGCTGGCTTTTGAAAAGCATGATGCTTATATGCAAGTTCTAAAAAAAGGATTCAGTTAAATAAAAAAGATAAAATCAAACTTACTTTGAAGTTTATCAGTAAAATAATAATATCCTTCAGTTTTAACAACAAATTGTTTGTTATCAATTACCAACGCAATTAAACCATCTTCAACCAATTTATTAGCAAATTTATGACATTTTTCTGCTTCTTCAAGCCCATGAACATTTGATCGTAACCAATCAACCATTTCTGTTGAAGCAAAAGTTTTCTTTCCATTTGTTTTATGCTTTAGTTCAAGACCACCTGGTAAAACCATTGCAACAGCAATATCCATTTTACTTTGAACATTAAATCGCTTTGGTTGAAGTTGATACAATTGAGTCATATTTGGATTTGCTGGAAATGATGAATCTGAATCACAAACAGATGATCCAACACCTGAAGAAGGAAATCCACCAGCATTCAAACAGCATGGATTGTAAACCATTTTTAAACGGCATTCTATAAGCGTGCACTTTTTGCAAAAAAAACACTAATCTAACTTATGATTTTTTGTATCTCTTTTTAAATAAACAAAACCTTAAATTCAAAGATCAGGCGCGAATCGTTGAATCTAAGGAGCTGTTACAATACCCGTCGATACTTTGATTCCAGCGCATGCGCTTTTTATGTGCGCTCTTCTCGCGAAAAGATTTGCGACTGAAAAAAATTCTCCCACGAAAATCGCATGCGCTTGGAATCAAAGTATCGTCGCACATTGTAAAAGAGTTAAACGTTCCAAAAAAGTACCGTATATAAATTTTATAAAAGCAATCTCAAAAAAGTTTGCAAAGCAAAAGTTAAAAAAAAGACATACCTTCATTAATAGGTTGAAGCATTGTTTGTTTAACCCATGCACTTGTATCAATCGGTAATACTGTATCATCACGTGGAGTAAATTTTTCCCGTTCTGTTTGTGCAAATGTAAATGTTACATATCTTGCACCAGTTGTACAAGCTTGCCGCAGCAATTCTACTGCATCATCTTTCGTATAATTAGCCAATCGATGTTCATTTACTTCCAAAATTATCATGTCTGGTTTAATTCTTTTATCACGAGCAGCTAAAGAATTTGGTTCAATTTCTGCAACAAGAATACAAAATCCATGGTGTTCTTCAGTGACCATAATTTTAAGGCCAAGTCTTCCTTTTGATAAATCAAATTCAATTTCAATTACATCAATTGCCATTGAAGCATCGGAGAATGAAGTAGAAACAAAGGATGGAGACATTTGTCGACGATAATAATTATTGCTGGATTGCTTTCGTGAATGTCGAAGAACTCGTTTCTTTCGTTGTTGTGAAACGGAAGTAAAATCGGTAAACGCTTCAGAATCACCATCTGACCATCTTGCACGAGAATCACATCCATAATCAGTATCTTCAGCAAAAGACGGTCGAGGCATTCTTTCAATTCTTTCAAGAGAATTTCGACGACGTAAATAATTATTTGATGGCTTTGAAAATCTTGATCCACGATAACTTGCATGTTGAAGCTGAAAAAACGTTTATAAACACTTCTTCTACAGCTATAAAAACTTACAGCTTGTGATTGCTTTCTTAATGGTACAACATGTCTTGTAGGAGCAAGAGCAATTGGAGTTGCTTGTTCATCAGTTAAAAGTGTCAAAAATATTTTATTATTTTCACATGGTGAAAGCAAATCATTATCATCTTTTACTTCAGTTTTTTCTATAACACCATCAACCAATTTATGATTAAAATATTTATAATTTGTTCGATGTAAAGTCTTTATAAAATCTTTAAGTGTAAGCTGTGATAATGGGACATTCACAGTTGTTGCAAATGGATCTTTTTCTTTATCAACATAATAATATACCTGTAAAAAAGTTGTTAAAATGGATGAATTCAAGTTAATGATACATTAAATTTAACTTTAAAAGTTAAAGAAAGAAAGAACATACTTTTGTAGTTTGTGGTTCAAGCTGTGCAGTTGTGGCTTCAGAATTTGGTTGCCCTGGACTACTTGATTCATTTCCAACTCCAGATTCTTGTTCCTCTTTTTCACTGTCATCATAATGTGTTGATGAAGAGATTGATGAAACAGATGCATCATTTGACATTGTTCCCAACAATTCTCTATAAAACGAAGATATTATAACACACAAAAGAAAGAGAAAAAGAGATATAAATTATCTTTGTTTTTTCAAAAAAACTAACGGAATACACGGACAACGAAGACATAAAAAACCGATAAATCAATTTGGCACACTTTTAAAAGAGAAAGTAAATGAAAGAAAAAATATTGTGGAAGCATGCGCAATTTTTTGTTTTTGGCAAATTTGTGTCATTCATTTTTTGCGCAGAAAAAAAAATGATCGAAAAAAAATATATGAAGTGGTCAAAGAAGGCATTGAGAAAAAAAGGTTAGAAAAAAAAGAAGTAGATCATGAAAAAATAGTAATTTACAAAGAAAAGTTTAAAAATAAAAAAGTAAGCGTTACAGTTACTTTTTTAAAAAAATGAGAAAAAGTGCCAAAAGCATAAACGGCAAAAATGTTAAATTAAATATTATTTGTTTGACAAAAGTAAAAGATTGGGTGTCACGATAACGGCAAAAACAGCAAGCAAAAAATATTTTTTTATCTTCTGCCAATCAATCATTCATTTATTTTTTGCCGTATTTGGAGAGAAGGTGCCACTTTTTTTTGTAGAAGAAAATGACCTCGTTTTTTGGCATATTAAAACATGATGTTCGTTTTTTGATGAAAAAGGTATAAATCTTTTTTTAACATTAAAAAAGGCAAACAAAGAAAAAACTGTAAACAAAAAAAAAGAAGAAAAAAGGGTGTGATTGAAAAACGGCATTTTTGACCTAAAAATCGTTGAAAAAAATCTAAATCTAAATTTAAATTTCTTTCTGTTATTTACAGTAGCATCGATTCAAAAAAATGGTTAAAAACAAATATAAAAGAAAAAAGAGGGATCACTTTCAGTTCTTCAAACATTGAATCAAATGTGCCTTTTTTTCTTTCGTTTTTTTACGAAAGCTTTCGTAAAAAAACGGAAGAAAAAAAGAACTGAATGTGTGTACTTTTTTATTTGCGTAAGAGAGAGAAAAACTGACCGCTTCTTTTTTTTCTTTTGGGATGGATGGACGAAACAGATGGACTTTCGATTTTTTTTCCTTCACTCTAATATTTTTGATGGCAAAAAAATATAAAATTAAGTTCATTGCTGCTATTGCGTGCCAAAGAAAGAAAGAAAAAAACGCGGGGCATTCAAATGAACAATTTTTTCCTTCCTTTTTTGCAAAAGAAAGAAACGCGTGTGCGCAATTCAATTCAAAAAAAACAACACAGAAGCAGTTTTAAAAAAGGCAAGCGGCTGTCACTCAATTTTAAGGGTAGTCATTTTCTTTCTTTCTTTTCTGATGACTACCGATCGCTTTCGTCCTTCTCATTTTCAAAAATTGCTTCCCAAAAATGTACTTTCATATTTTAGGCGGGATAGAAATTTTTTTGTATAATAAAAAAAAGTAGCAGTGTTTTTATGTTTTTTATTAGTTCTTCAAAAAGAACGGAAGAGAAAGAAGAAATGTAATTACAACATTCAAAAAAAAAGATAGACAGTTATTTATTCATAAAAAATAAAAAATAACAATTGTGAAAAAACGAAAAACAAAGATTGTTTTCCGGCACCAAAAAAGCAAAGAAGAGAGTATTAGTATTTAATTCAAAAAAAGTATAAATAACAATGGTTCTTTTCTATTTTTTGATGGTTTTTTTAAAGTTTGTAAAAATGTCAGAAAAAAAGAAAAGATTTGATGGTCATTTTCGTTAATGAACATTGAAGTTTTTATTATCGAAGAACAACTGTGTTTTTATGAGAATTTAAAATTCAGATATATTAAAATATATCTAAAGCTAATAAAAATTATATTGCTTTTTGAGGTTATTGTAGCTGATAAAAATGATAGTTCAAAAGTTTTAAAAAAAATTTTTCTTATTAACTACAGTAATCCAAAAAGCACAAAAATGCCATAAAGATAACATAAAAAGTAGCCATTAATTTTAAAGATTTCCAGGTTTGTAAAAATGAAAAATCTAGTTTTTCTTGAAAAATTTTTCAAATCAAAAAACAAATATCAAAAATTTGAATTTTTTTAAACCAAAAAAACAACAGCTTTTATTAGATTTTGCTTTGCAGAAAAAAAAGAACGAAGAAAAGCAATAAATAATAAATCTTGCGCAAGGCACACTTTTTATTGGACTAAAAAAATGCATAAAAGAGAGATCATAAAAAAATCAAAAATCCAAAAAAGTCAAATATCCCCCATTTTTTTCCTAACAACAGTTGGTTAAAAAATAGCAGAAGCAATTCCACATGGTTTTGTGCCAAAAACGATAGATACAAGAACGGTTGTAAAAAAAGGCATATTGCCATCGTCCATTTTGGACGAAAGCAAAAACATACAATGAAAAATGCTATAAACTATTTTTTTCTCAAACATTAAAAAAAGTGTTGATTTCTCTTTTTTCTAACGCTTAATTGACCGGAAACAATGAACATAGAAAATAGGGAAAAAAGGAGTTATGGGAAAGGGTGATTTTTATCGTTTTTTAAAGAGAGATATAAAATCAGGGGAAGTTAATAACCTTTTAGCTATGGTTTTTCCCTTGTTAGATTATTATTAACCATATTTTTGGCAAAAAAGGGGGATAAGCCCACCTGCAGATGTTGCACTCTCACTTAATAATTGGAAGCAGATAGCCTTTTTTGCAGAAATCTAATCAACTTTATAAATCTCACAAAAAAAGAAGGAGCGTGATACTTAATGCAAATAAATGAAGAATAGAAAAAAGAACCCTTAAGTCTAGACCTGAACAATATGGAATATCCTCTATCTCTTACTTGAAAAATATAAAAAAACATGAAAAAAGTTCATATCCGAAAAAGTGAAAGATATTAACACCGGTTAAGTGTGATCCCTTATTTCTCTCTCATTCATACAAAAAAAGCGAACATTGAAAAAAACGGAAAAAAAGGAACGCGCGATCGAAAGTGGCTGCGCCAGTCATTCAAGTCTCAGTCAGTCTCGAACATAGAAAAAAAAGAGAAAGAAAAAGGTTGGGTCAAAAGAGAAAGGGGTTTTTTGAAGAAGAAAAAACGGCATTCGGATTAACGCTTTCGTGAACTAAAAAAGAGCTCCAAAATAGCTTTGGCAATAATTTATTTCTTTTTTTCTATGGAGAAAAAAGGGGGAACACAGTTTTAAGTTGTCACAGCAGTGAACCGATTGACCGAGAATTTCCAACTGTGAAAAAAAAGATGAAATCGACGTTTGTAAAACGAAATTCAAAAAATGACATGGATTTCGATAAAAAACAAATAAGATTTTTGTTGAATCATTTAAAACAAGGAGTTTTAGAAAATCTTAGATAAATCAAAAAAAAAATATTTTTGGGAAAACTGATTTTTTATCGTTTTTAGAGATTTTAACTAGACAAAAAAGCTGCATCTTTTGATTTTCTCAAAGATTACGTTTTATCTTTCCATTTTAATTTATGAGAAACACATTCGTTAAAAAAACCGTTCAAAATCCTAAAATTTTAAAGTACAATGTCTTTCACCAAAAATTAACTAATTTTAAATTTTCTTTCATTCTCAAAATTACTCTTTTTCAAAAATGTCAAAAAACAACAAAGAAAAACTCAAAAACTTTCAAACATTTTTTCCTTTTCTCAAAATCACTTCCTTCCGTTCCCATCCTAGATTTTTTTTACCTTCAAAAAAGTTTTTAAATTTGAATTTAAAGAAATTAAACAAAGAAAAATAAAAAACACAACCTTTTTTGCGCAGCTCTTTTTTTTATTCATCAAAAAAGAAGAAAGAAAGGAAACCAATTTTTTAAAGTTTGTTGTTTTTTCTCTTTCTTCCGCCACAAAAAAAAGTTCAGAGCAGCAAAAAAAACATACAAAAGTGTTGAAAGTAAAAAAGAAAAAAAACAAAAGCCCCGCGCAACTTTTTTTTTCTCACAAAGGAAGAAAAAAGAAGAAAAGAAACATGCCATTGAAAGTCAGTCATTCACCTTCAAAGCAAAAAATGCCGAAGAAAAAACCTTGAATGAAACGAAAAAATTGAAATCAAAAAAAGAAAAAATTTGCTTTTATAAAAAATCAAAAAACGATAAAAAAAATAATAAAAGGAGGATTAAGGATCCAATCAAAAAAGGGATGTCAATTGTTTTTGAAAGAAGTGTTCAAAGTTGCAAAAAGAAACTTTAAAGAGGCAATTATTTGATTAAATAATACACATATTTCCTGATTTGAAAGCCGTCGGCACAAGATAAAAACAAAAAAAAACCGATAAAAAATAAGGATTAAAAACGGAAATAAATAAATGAGAAAGTTTGGATAAGTTTTTTTAAAAGAGAGATGGAAAAGATTAAAGCAGGCAGCATTGTTAATTCTTTGAATGAGTCTTTAATGACATTTTTTTGAATGGCATTTTAAAATCAATAATGGGCACTTAAAAATGAAAAAGTTTATAGAAGGAATTTAAAGTGATCGGATTTATCAAAGCTAAAATAGGATATCAAAAAAGAAATGCCGATTTTTAAAATGTGCCATTATCAAAAAAACTGGAAGTTTGAACGGCAAATGTAAAAACAACATTTTTACAACTTGTTTTTAAAATGCAATAAAAAAGTCGTTTAAAAATTGGATTTTCTTTAGTTTAAAGTCATAAAAGTTCTTATTTATTCAACAAAAGTAACCCAAAAATTTTTTACAAAATTTTTCTTTTTCAAAAGTTAAAAAACTTCATAAAATTATGAAATAAAGAAAGCATTACATAATTTTTACAACGAAAATGTCGAATTTGAATTTTGTTTAAAAATAGTGAGACTTTTCAAACCAAACAAAAAAGCAATTATCCACAAAAATAATGACTATTATCCAACAATATGGTTCTTTATCTATCATGGATGTCAACGAATCTCCTTTTTAAGCTTTAAACCACCTGGATTTTTCTCATCAAAAAAGATATATATCTTTGTCTTTTAAATTTCTCAAATCCAAATAAGTTAATTACCTTCAATTTTTGACCTTTTAATTACACACATAATTTTCTTCTGTCATACTTTTTTGTTTGTGTGTTTAAGCAAATATAAGCTTTCAGCTGCTCATTTATTTTTTTTTCATTGTTGTTTAAACACAAAAAAAAATTTAAATCATAAGCAAAAAGCTAATAAGCAAAGACAGAGAGGTGCAAAAATGGAAGCTCAAAACAATGAAAAAAAAAAGGATTTGAGTGAACATAAAAAAAATTAGTGCAAAAACAACATATATAAAAACAACAACATGGATCATCGGAAGCAAAATGCAGATGTTCCAGATGTTATTTCTTACTTCAAAAAATTGGATCAAAAAAAGGTTGCCAAAAACTTTTACCAAAGCAAAGAAAAAGTGCAGACAGGTGTTTGAAAGTGGAAATAGAAAAAGAAGAGAAGAAAAATATTGCCGACAAAGGAATGCAATAAAAAAAGATTCTTGAAATTTGATATATTTTTTTATAAAATCAAAAAAAAGAAGCAACAGATTTAGAAATTATAGAAAGGTGCTGTTGCAACAGGAGAAAAAATATGCAAATTTATTTGGCATTAAAAATAGCTTTAGCAGCTTTGAAAAAAGTAGAGGGAAAAAAGAAAAAAAGACGAAGTGGCACAAAAAGTCAAGTGGTAGACGATAACAATGACCAATATTGATATTTCTGTTGATTGTGATCTTCCAAAACAATGTATGCCAATTATGAATAGAAAAAAGCCCATTAACACCTTTCGTATTTTTTTCTTAGAGAAGTATCTCATGCTCTTAAAACTTTTTAGCAACTTTCCAAAAAAGTGATCAATCTTATTTTTTTCTCTCCAATTTTCATGTTTATTTTTGCACTTGCTTTTCTTAGCTCTGTTTTAAAAAACATTACAATTTTAGATTTTGTAAAAGCAAATAAACACCTTTTTTTGAGTTTTTGCCAAACAAACTTTTGCTTGAGTTTTTAAATGTTCAATGACCTGAAAAAACCTAATTCCATGGCAAAATTTTTTGTATAAGACTCAATTTTCTTTTGTCCTTATTTATGCAACCTTAAAAAACGGTAGAATAATCTAATCTCGCAAGAATTCAATCTCCTTCTCATTTTTTTGTGAAAAACAAAAATTAAATATATACCTTTTTCTCTTCAAAAAGATTGAGAAGTCCTAAATTACAATGTTTGAAAAAGATCAAATGTCACATATACTCCCTTTTTTTAAAAAAATCATGTGCAACAAAAAATAACAGCAGCAGAAAAAATGGCCTCACCTTTTTTTCCTTTGTTGCGCAGTTTTTTAAAAAAAACAATCGACAGGTGGCAACCTTTTTTGGACAAATAAGAAAGCGGAAACTGATTCTCGGTAGCAAAGTTCCTGTTTTTGTTGTTTGAAACAAACAAATAATAATTAAGCTTACAGTAATCCAAAAAAAAACTAAAAGCAAAATGTAATAAAAACACAATTTTTTGATAAATAAAATTTTTTTACTAACAAAAATAATAAAAAAAGATACAGTAAATATGTAAAACAATAAAAGTATAAACAATAAATAAAGAAACTTAACAAATATCTTCGGAATCAGTTGATTTATTTGGAGTTGAAGAATGTGCAGTTACAGCAGCAACTTTTGGAATTGAATTACCAAAAATATTCTTTTCTTGTTCACCTTGATCAGTGTTATCAGTTTCAGAAGGATCATATTGTCCATTTGCCGAAAAATTTCTTGGAATATCAAATAATGGATACTGTGTTGATGCTGTTGCTGGAGATGGACATAATGATGGATTAAATGATGGATATCCATGTAAAGGTTGTTGTTGATGATGAGAATACAACAAAAGATTTTGTCGATGATGATTCATTTGATGATGCTGTGGTGGTGGTGGAAGATGATAATATGTTGGTGGTTTTTGATAGTTAAGTGATCGTTCAATATCAATTGTAAGCTGATTAAAACGAGAACGAAGTTGAGCATTTTCTATTCTAAGTTGTTGAAGTTCTTCAGCATCTGGATAAGCAGCAGAAGATGATGGTTGACTTTCATATTGATAAAGACGAAGTTGAAGATTATTATTTTGATGTGAAAGTACACGTGAAAGCTTTTTGTAATGCTTATATCGAGCATAATAAGCAATTCCATTTTCTGAACTAAATGAAGTTTGTTGATCAATATTTTCATCATTCATATCATCTGCAATTTCACTATTTGTTGATGGTGAAGAATTTATATTATTGATTACATTTACAGCAGCAATATTTCCAGGACATGATTCTAGCGGTTTTCGAGTTCGTGGTTTTGCAGCTGTATCATATCCAGCAGTTTTCCCAAAAAACATATCATCTCTGAACGACAAAGAAGATTTCTTTTGTTGTTGTTGCTGCTTGGATTGTTGATGTTGATGAGGCCTGATTGGAGTTGAATTTTTGCAGACTTCTACTCGATGATTAAATTGTACACGTCTCTAAAAATAGTAACGATTTAAACAGGGATAAAAGTTACATTAGCTCCACAATAGAATATCACAAACCTTATCACCTTTATCTCTTCCATCTTTTCCTTTAAATATATTCAATATTGACTTCATTATATTACAATTTTAGTAGTAATAATAATAATTTAATTAATAAATACTCACAGCAAAAAATCAGCAAAGAAAATAAAATCGACAAAAAAATTTCAAATAAAAATTTTAGTGCAGTAAAAAAAAGTTACGCGCTTTTTTCCTCCCAAAAAAATAAAAGAAGTTATGATTTTTTTGTCGTCCGCAGTTCCTCGATTTTTCGAGTAAATTTTTTCTTTGATCAAAGAAAGGCAAAAGTGCGGCACGCTGACATTTTATGCCTTAAAAGAAAATATTGGATTTTTAAAATTTGATCAATTTTTTTGTTCGCGGAAAAAAAAAACTTTGGGTTTTGAGTAAAAAAAATGACAGTAAAAAAGTTACGAAATAATTACTAATAAACAAAAAGTTACTAAAAGTTTTAAACACTTTCTTGGTTCATTTTAAAAACAACAATTTAAAAGCGTTGCTGCATTTAAATATTTTTTTTAAGGATGTAAAAATAAAGCTTTGTTTGAACATCCGGCCTAGCAAAGATGTCATCCCAAAGTACAGAATTCCATTCATCTGTTGTTAAATCTTTGGAGTAAATTCGTTGATTTTTAAAAATTTCCAAAAGTTCATGAATTATTTCTTTTTTTTTTTGCGTTAATTGAATATAAGCTGCAGAAACTTCTGCATCAAAGGTAACCCTATTGTAAAGATCCCTGGTTAGAGGATTGAGATCTTTAGACTTTTTTTTTTTATAAAAATTTTGATAAAACAGGTTATTGCTATTTTGTTGGAACAAATAAAACTTGGGGAGAATCAGAAGATTATTGCTTATCACACAATTCACATTTGGCTTCTATTCATAGCTTAGATGAAAATAGTTTTGTTACAAGTAAAATTTATTTGTTTAAAACATTGTGTTTGATAATAATTGTTTAGACATAATACCTTTTGATCCTAACAATCACGCATGTAATATGGAACAATGGGCATGGATAGGATTATTTACTGTAACTAACCAAACGGATTGGCGGTGGATTGATGGTACGTCTTACAACTATTCAGTTTGGGCGCCTGGTCGTCCGACTGGATATCATATTGCTTACTGTGGTGTCTTATGGAACGGACCTCCTTGCAACGCTCCTCTTGAAACCTGGGCAGATGGAATATGTGGAGATGTCTTTGGGTTTTACATTTGCAAAAAACTGCCATCTTAGTTTCTTATAAAAGACCTCTACATAAAAATAAAATTAAAAAATAATATATTATTTTTTTACAAAATGAAACTACGTTAAAATTTTTTTAAACTGAAATGTATTAAAAACACAGTACAACACTTTTGACATCTTTGTTTTATATTGTTTGTTTGACGAAAATAACAGTAAACTAATTTTTTAATATTATATTCGGTTTTCCTTCAATTAATGTTTCATCAAAGGAATCGTCAATGATTTTTTTGTAACCGGGCAACATTTCATCAGCACCTTCGAACGTGAATGTAAACGTTGAAAAAAGTGCCGCGTTTTTCTTAAATATTTTTTTTGTTTTTTATGAAATTAATAAATTTCAATAAAACAAACTTTGATAAATTTTGAAAAATCATTTAAATCAAAATTATTTTCGATTACTCCAATATCGAAATGCAAAAATTTATTTATAAAATGCATTTCTGATACGATTTTGAACGTGTTAGATGATGTGACTACAGAATCATACCTAAAAAATTTTTCTACAAAAAAGTTAAACTTTGTGTTTTTTTTAAATTATAAATACTTGAATGCATTACAATATATCAAAAAATTCTTACAGAAACCATTTAATTTTTGGAACCATTTTAAGAATATCTTCTAGCAGCAAACTCTTCTCTTTTTCATCTGCTATTGTTGTCTGATCTAAATTTAAGTATTCAACATTTCCATGCCCAATCAGCATATTTAATTCCTTTGGAGTTATGCTTTGAAATATTAGTTCAATATTTTTTGCTGTGCATTCTACAATCACATTGTTCATTAATCTGGTACATATCAAAGGATTTGAATGATATATCATGAAAGATGTTGTAATATGCATTTTCTTTAGATTAAAAGGCAAAAATAGTCGTGTCATACAATTTAAAGATTGATTAATATATTTTACGCTTTGGGGACCAAAACTAGAACACATAAATTTGTAACAAAATAGTTTCGGCATTTTGACAAAAAAATATTTGCAAGTTCGATGAAGCTTTTGAAGTATTGTAGCATTGGCTCCAAATATCATATATCGAATAAGAGGTGATGGTAATGACCAGTCTTGTAATTTGAATTTCGTACTGATCCTTTCGAGAGAAAAATCGTCTTCTTCATTATCGTCTTCATCATCATCTTCTTCATTGGTGAATTCATACAGTGGAAGATGGATAGGCTTCGAAGAAGGTTTTTCATTTCTATATCGATTCTTCCATGGAACCCATGTATCTCCATGTTTCTTTAATTTTGCTTTGTATTCTGTGATCATATCATTATCATCCAAAAAGAATCTACAATACTTTGAAAAAACTCGAAACATTTCATATGTATCATGTTTTTCTAAATATTTGATATATAACTTCCAAAGCACTTTATCCCAAAGATGAAAGCTTAATCGATGTTCAACATTAACTTTAAGAAATTTAGTGTTGTCTGCTTCTGTCAATGCATCAAACCATTCTTCAACATTATCTTGCTTTGCCTTTATTTCCCAAAATAACATTTTTAATCTTTCAATTCGATTAAGCTCTTCCGCTGACAATGGTTTATCTAAAAACGGCATATAATTTGAATAAATGTTTAATAATTATGTTCAAACTTACTCGTATTTCTTTCGTATGCCATTAAATCGTGATCCAGTTTGGAATGAGGAAACGATAATGACCGTAATGATGGCCATAGTGGTCGATTGTCTTGTAGAAGAATGTATCTTGAAGCTAGCTAAAAATAAATTTTTTTATTGACAAATGCCAATGAAACGGGCAAATAAAAACAAATTTCACAGTTAAAAAAACTACCATGTTCTTAAAAACCCTTGGATCATTGCAGAAGTTGTATAAGGCTTTGTCGTGGAGGGTATCACTTGGTAACTTCAGTTTCCTAAATCATGAATTTAATTACAAAATCACATCTTTGTTTCATTTAATGTGTAAATTCCGCACTCAAAATAACTTACGGTATTAACTCTTTAACAAGAACCCATAATTCAATTGGCATTAAAAAATTGTCAGAAAACTTTTTTAACAAATCAAATCGTTTTTTATCTGTTTTAGCAAAAGCATATTCAAATTCAAGTACGGATAAAACATTTGAATATTTTTCACTGTGATGGTAATAATCTGACAAAGATGGAAACATTTTAATTAAACTAATTAACTGCTTTATTTAATAAAATAAATGGTAAAAACAACTTATATTTTTTAAATATATTTCATTTTGTCAAAAAAAATAGACGACAATCAATAGGTAAGGAAAACAATTTTTTTTTTGATTAAAATGAGTAAATTTAATTTTTTTATTTGCTTTTTTAACTCGTGAAAACATATGATTAAAAGGCGATCACCTTTTTTTTACTTGACAAAAGTACAAAACTATCACTGTTTGCTACGATTGAATGTTCTGGTAATTCTGCAACTTTTTTATAATTTGCTTAGCCTTTAAATTTCAATTTGCTATGCCATCCATTTATTTGCCATTAGTAAATTTTGTTATTTTTTAGAGTTTCATATTGTTTCGCACGTTTCGGGAAAATTCGCACAAAATTCTGTCAAAATTTCAATAAAAATCAATCATAAATGAAAAAAAGATCGCATTCTAGTTTTACTTTTTCTTTACTTTAGTTCCCTTTTAAATTTTTATTTGCCAGTATTAAATTTTCAAAATTATAGCAGCGATCAAATCAATATCTAAAAAAACAAAAGTTCAATAGAAAAAGGGTGTGCTTTAACGTTGACGCAAATGATAATATAAAGCACCACATTATGTTTAAAAAGAGACAACAATGATATCATATTTTTTTCGCTTTTTATCTAATCAGCTTTTAAATTTATATGACATTTAAGCACCACCAAATCTGTCTGTATAAAAGTAAGCAAATCAAACAATTCCTTTCTCCTCAAAAATCATGTTTCATTTTCTTTTTTTCATTTTATTTGTTTATTTCTCAGTAGCATTAAATGCTCAAAATTGTAGCAGTGATCAAATTATTGCCGTAAAAACTTGCTATCTCACCTATTTAAAAGGATATGGATTCGATGTAATTCCAATATATAATTATTATGATAATGCAGAAGATAAATATCGAGTTCGTGGATGGAATGGAGAAGTTTACATTTGTAATGCTGGAACAAACTTATACAATGCATTGGATTAAATAATGATGGGTGTGTAAATGTTGATACAATGAAACAAATTTCTGGACTTACGGATGACAGCCCAATACAATATGTTATAGATTATCGAAGCATGAAATATAAATGTTTTGGACAAGGATTTACAGGTAATAAAAAAGTGATGGAATAATAATTGCCCATTTATATAGAATCAAATAGGCAGCACTTTTGTCTATCTTTTCTTTGACATTTTTTTGGTTACAGTATGAAAAATTAAACCTTTTTTTACAGCATAACGATCAAACCTACACGACTTACAAGGGACGCGTCAGGGTGTGTTCTGGAGTTATGAGAAAAAAAGTATTTCATGATATTCCCCGACCATAAAGAAGTATTCCTGCAAAATATTAGCTGCCCCTACGCACTTTTGTATTTTTCATATATACTACATATATATTGGATCGCCTGCTACTTAATACCACAACTTTAAAAATTTATTCTTATTTGGGCTAGGAAATTGTCGCAAACAATTTAAAATGGTTTTTCGTATGTTTTCCAGTGCAAAGAAATATGTTTTTTAATACAAAAAAGTATTTGATAAGGATAAATCTTAAGTTGTAGTATTAAGAAGCAGGCGATCCTATATATATGTAGTATATATGAAAAATACAAAAGTGCGTATGGGCAGCTAATATTTTGCAGGAATACTTCTTTATGGTCGGGGAATATCATGAAATACTTTTTTTCTCATAACTCCAGAACACACCCTGACGCGTCCCTTGTTAGGCTGAAATTCAAATTCGGCTACAACACATGTATAAATAGTTGATAATTTTAGAATTCAAAGATACTTATCAATGTTTGCTACAATTACATGAATGCCCTGGTAATTCTGCAACTTGTGACGAAGTTGTTCCATATGTGAAATGTATGGAAGATACAGCATTTAAACTTTGTGGAAGCGAAGCCCGGGATTTTATTTGCAATCTTTATGACACTATTATTGACGTTTACTTAAATTGTCCAACTTTACCAAAATGTTCCAGAAACCAAACTGAACCAAATCATCGTCAATCATCTCAATTTGCACCACAATTGTTTGTTTAAACTTTAAAGCGTTCAAATAGAAAATATATAATGTGTTGTCAATCTAATTCTTTTTATTCAAACAAGATTTGTATGATTTTTATATGTTCATATTAAAAGAAATAAAAAACGGTGTTCAAAAATTCTGATGGCCTTTATATATCCAAATTTAAACAAAAAACATTATTTTCAAAAAATAATATGACAAAGAAAAAATTACATGAATAAATTTTTATTGTGGTTTTATTTCAACGGAAGCAATTGGGGCTGCTGCCGGTGGTGAAATGGCACATTCACCAAGAGTAAAAAGAATTTTTTTTGAATTTGATGATGTAAGACTGAAAGAATCTTCAGATTCTTCATCATCAGAGGAATCGGAAGTGGCAACAGAAATATTTCTTGGAAGATGTCCAGATTTGATTGAAGGACATGAAGAAGATTCTGGAGATTCTTCATTACCCTCTTGAATTCCAGAATCTGTTAAAACCATTGCTTTTTCTAATAAAGTTGCAATTGTTGGATGTCCAAATGAAATTGCATCATCCATTGGAATACGATTCCATCGATCTCTTGGATCAACTTTTACTCGAGCAATATTTATTAAAAATTTTACAGTTTCTAAATGCCCTTCTGATGCTGCTAAATGTAATGCAGTTCTTTTATCATAATCTGCCATTTCCATATCAATTCCTTGTAAATATATTCTTCGAATTGTATTTAAATCCCCGGCTTTTGCAGCAAACAATAATGCAACAACTTGATCCTTTTCTAAATCACCATGTCGCTTTCGTGGATCAAATTTATTATTTGTTTCTGTATTTCGAAGTGAATCATAATTATGAAATGAAAATCGTGTAATCATTTCTTTGCAAAATGCAACACCTTTACAACTATTTCCAAGTTTATCCAATGGTGGAGCATATAAACAAATTCCCATTAAATTTGGAATTACAACAATCATTGCACCTAAAAAAATGTTAAAATTGGTTTAAACAATTATCAGAATTTTTTCGAAATTCAAAAAATTGAAAATGAAATGTTTTTTTTTCTTTTTCGGAAACGAAATTAAGACAATAAAGCCATTCTGATTTTTTGAAAACTGTAGACTACAGTCTGTAGCAATAAAAATTTCACTTTTCGTTTTTGAACAAAAAAATATTGTTAAGATGGAATCAATTTTTTTCAAAATTTAAATAACTATTCCTAGTCAAAGTAAAAAAGAATTGCAGGCATTATGCAGCAAAAAGCCACCCTTTTGAACTTATTTTTTTCAAAAAGAGTGGCATTTTTGTTGCACCTTGCGTGCAACCCGCTTTCCTTTTGGGTCTGCCGTGAACCCTGATAAAATCATCCCTAAAAAGCATACCTGAGATACCAGATTTTGCAGGAAGACCAACATGAAAACTAAATTGCCCAGAATAATCATACATTCTAAAAACTCAAAATTATTCATAACAATTATTAACCATATTTGCATACCCACAACTATACATTAAACTTAGAACATCCCGGCATGGCCTTGAATCAATGCATCTTTCTTCTGTTAAGGGACAAACTCCACCATTGGCAAGTGTTGCAGCCATAACACTTAAAGATTCGCACGTTGTTTCCAAAGAACAAAGTTGAAAATAGAAATCCAAAGCATCAGTTAAGCTTGAAGTTTCAGCAGGAAAGCATCCATTCTCTTTCATATAATATGCTAATGCATAATTTCGATCTGCAGTTGCACGTTCCGAAAGGAATACAGCATTATTAAATCCAACATATTCATTTCCAGCAATTTTACGATATTGGGATAACATCTAAAATTTTCGTTGTGGGACAATAAAGAGATATAATATATACTTACATATTCAAATCGATCAGCATAATTCTTTTTATTTTGAATTAGCGATGATACAATTATTGCACCACTGTTAACCATTGGATTATGTGGTCGATCTGGAAAATAGGATTCAATAGTATCCGGTATTCTATAATTTACTTACTTTTAGAATCTAAACAAATTTCATTGAATAAACGACCACTAGGTTCTTGACCTACATAGCTGTGTACCTAAAATGGATAAATTAAATCAATGTTTTAATCCCTTAAAAATAAACATACAATATCCGCTCCGAGCTCACTTGCAGCTAATGCATAATTAAATGCTTTTGAAATTGATTGCATACAAAACGGAACTTTTGTACTTCCAAAATCCATTCGTTGTCCATCAATTGTACAAATTGAAACACCCCAATAATCTGGATTTACACGAGCTAATTGTGGGATATAAGTTGCAACATTTCCATCTTTTACATTAATGCACTAAAAGTTTTATAGGTGTTAAATATGCTTTTTTAGGTAAAAAAAGCATACAGTATCATAAATTTCTTTCATAATTGTTGTAAATTGATGCCATGATGGAACAACAAGATTATTTTGAAGGGTTCGAGAAATTAGTGATAAACATTCATTAACACATCTGAAAAAGTTATTGTGTTTTTGTTTTCAAAGTTAAAAAACTAACGATTTGAAATCATTTTTTGGTAATTTCCAATGTCTTGGGTCTTTGGCTAAAACGTTAACGATGTGGATTAATCGGATTAACAATAAACAAAAAATTTGCATAATTGAAATTATGAAAGAAAAAATTCAAAATCTTAATTTCTAGTTGCTCACGGCAGCCCCATTCAAAGAAAAAATGAAAGTGTGGATTGCGCGCAACCTGCAGCAAAAATGCCACTCTTTTGACTTCTTTAGTGTTTTTTTTACTGCAGCTTGCGCGCAGCTCACTTTCCTTTTGGGTCTGCCGTTTACTATAGCTATGCCCCTCGCCAAATGACCCAACCCCATGGGTAGTATCCCTACCTTCATGATCTTGTTCTTCTTTTGCTTCTTCAATTTTTCGAATCCTTTCAATCATTGGCCGAAGTCTTGGATCGGTATCTTGTAATCCGTATGTTTTAAGCACGGATAAAAGCTTCCCAATTGAAGCTTCATTCTTATTTGGAATTTTAAATAAATCAAATATTAAATCTTCTGGTGTTTTTTGATCTCGAGCAAATGCATTTGAAAGTCCATCAGCTGTTAATTGAAGGATGTTTCGAAGCGAAGATTTTCGATTCAAAATTTTACTGTATTGTTCGACTGAAAAAAAACTGATGTAAGAATATTTTTTGATTACTTTTTTTAATTTTAAAGAAGAAAGAAAACCCCATAAAACAATAAAAAAAAGAAGATTAATAGTTTTAAATTTTTTATTGTTTCAGCAATTTTTTATGAGTTTCGTTAGAAAGAAAAATGAAAGAAGGTGGTTTTCGACATTTATCATTTTAAATTCATTGAAACAACAAAAAACTCGTGCATAAAAGTATCTCCCAAAAAAGTAGATAAAAATTTTTTGATCAGAAAAACTGACGAAGAAAATAATGTTTAGCAATTTTATGATTCTAAAAAAATTCTTTTTGTGAAAATGGTACCAAACCGAACGGATTATGTTACGACAATTTTTAACAGTAAATTTTTGTATAAAATCAAAGAATTTAACCAATCTGTGAACTTTGATTTTTTAATTTTTTTTAATGTTTTGTGGATAAAAATTGATTTTACCAGAAACAAATATTTTTTAACGTTTTTTTTTAAAACTTAAAAGTTTTATAAAATATGGAAAAATTTTTTAAAAGAGTAATTCAAGAGCAGTTAATAAAGCCAATCCGGGTAATTCAAATGATATCCCGGATACTTACCCGTAGTCTGCGAATGTACAGGTCTCATTTTCATCGAGAAAAAAATTTCAAAAAACAAATAAAAAAACTTCCGCCTTCTCAAAAAAATAGAAAACAAATTTTTAAATGGAGATAACTTTTTTAGAAATCAACAACAAAAACGAACCTATTTATACACCCTCTTTTAGAAAGAATATTTTATAGTCATTTCTAATTTAATGGACTCCCCGAACCCCGCCTTTGCTACTAATATTTTTGACTTCCCCAAGTATTTTGTTGTTACTGATTGTGATCTTCCTTTTTTTATTATTCACGTCAGTTGATCACTCGCAAAAGCATTTCAAAGTTTCTTGTTCAATATATTTAGGCAATAAAAAAAACAGAATAATAAAACACAAAGATAATTTTTAGGTTTTAAATTTCAACCTCGAAAATATTAAAAACCAGGTTTTTTGCTTCGTTTTTGAGCAATAAAAAAGGTTGTACTTTGAAAAAAAGATTGGAAGCGTTGGTGATTTTTTTTTGAAGAAAGACAATAGAGAAAAATTATCGAAATAAAAACAAATAAAAAGTTCATTGAAACTTTTCTTCATTTTTATGGCCTTTTTTTGGGGAGAAATAAGTTTTCATTTAGAATTAGAAAGTCAAAAAAAGTAATTATTTTAGTGGCACGCGGAAGGAATGACAAAAACAAGGGTTTACCTAAACTTTTTTTTACAGTAATAAAAAAAAGTGAAGTTTGATTTGGAGCAAAGTATGTTTGAGAGAACAAAAATAATGACGTTAAAAGATTATCAAAGATTTGTTAATTTTTCGCGATCTATAAATTTGGTATCGGTGATTTCTTATCAGTTTTAAAATTAACGCAAGTATCTCATAAATTAGGATTAAAGCAGTAAAGCTTAATCGAATTAACTCATTTTTATTTTACAATAAAAAAAATTACATACCAATTAATTGAGTTTCTTCCCATCTTTTTGTTGTTGTTATTCTTCCTGCAATTAAAAATAAATAAAAATCCATTAAATTTAAAATTGAATATCCTACAAATATTTTCTTTCAGATTTTCAGTTTTTTGGCTTCTTGCAAACTGCTTTTAAATACAAGCAAAAAGGAAAAGAACAGACAATCGTTTTGTGGTTTTTGGATTTTCAAATAATTTCCGGGCTATTTTTATTCATGTTTAGTGATCTTTTTTGTCGTTTTTTTTTTTTCAGTTAACGTGAATAGCTGTGTTCCGCTGTATTTTTAAAATGTTTTTTGCGGTTTTTCAATTTGAGTTTAAAGCTCAGAGTTCATTTGTATTTTTGGTGCATTTGTACTGAAATGCTTTTTTGCAGGTTTTTGTATTTATAGATTGTTTTAAAATCGTGCTTGCAAGAAATGTGAATGATATTGTAATATATCAAATATACATGTCAGTCTCGGCATGTCAGTAACAAAGGCAGAAGAATATTTTTGAAGGACCCAAAAAAAAATTGATCGTAATTAATCATATCTTTTAATATTTCTTTCTAAAAATTTCTCACTATCTTCGCCATAATCGAATTGATTCTGTTTCTCATGAATTTTTCCACATTTCTTTTTTTAAAGTTTTCAAAATAAAAAACCAGAAAAGAACACTGATGATTTTTAAAACACAAAAAAGTATTCATTGACATCATCATTGGCTTCAAGTTTTTTGTATGAAATAACAATTTTTTGGAAAAAATTTTATTCATTTGAAATTAGTTTTTATTCGTTGCTTATTCAAAAAATGAAGCTCCTCATTTGTGTCATTTTTCCCGTTGAAAATGGAAAAGTACTTCGTGGGCCATGGCTTCAAATGGGTTTTAAAAATCCACTAGGTATGATATTTTTGAGTGAAATTTAAAACAACCAATAATAAAAAACTTTTTAGGAGGTGTTCAAGCCCGAAGATTGCATGGTAGACCATCAAATCGACCTCATAAACGACCATCCACAGATGCTGGTAAAAAATCTCCAATTCAATAAAATTTATCTTAAATGTTCTATGAAATTGTCACATTTTAAATAACTTAATTTTCAATGACGGTGACAGTAAAAATAAAGAGCTTTATATAAGTTGAAAAATTTATGTTAGAAATCAATGACAATGTTTTTTTGTTTCATAAATTTTTTTGATCCTCTTTTAAGCTTTAAAAATTCAAAGGCCAATTTATTTTTAAAATTTTTTTACTGAACGAATTTTTAAACAAAAATGCTCGAATATATTTATTTCCATGAAACAGAATAGATTTCAAAATATGCGTCCGATTCAGCTTTCATTGGTTCAACAGTATTTTTTTGATAGAAAAGTGTTTTCTTTCTTTTAATTTTACATAAATTTAATGTTGGTTGAATACTGTTATTTCGACTTCCGCTGCAATTACGTTTTGAAAATTTTTTTAGAAATAAAAATGTGATTCCAAAAATATTTGCGACAATTGGAATTACACAAAGGCTGCTTATTTCCTAAAAAAAAGGTGGCAATTATGACAGCAAAAATTAATAAATGCTTACTTTTACAAGACTAAAATGTTTTAAACTTTTTACATGAAAATACTGAATTTGAATAAATAAATGTAATCGATAAATAATTTAAAGGAATGAAAAACAAATGCAAAGAAGAAGAACCATTTGAGTTGTTCGAATTATTTCTGATAACTGATATCGATTTGATAAAGAATGATCAGATGAACGGGATTTGTAGAATAAACTAAAAAGGATAAAAAATAAAAATCTTCTTTAATTAAAATCTTAAATTTGTTTCAATATTTTTGTTACGCTCATATGATCATACAATTCAAAATTATTTTATGGATATTTCAATGCCAAAACTTGATTTTTGTCAAACAAAACAAATTAAGCTTGACACAAATTTTGTATTTGAACGTGAAACTTTGGATAAATTTATTCAACCCTCACTTGAAAAATTGATATTTAATTGTCGCTCATTTAAAGATGTAAATCCGGGATTATTGGTTCTTCAAAAACGTCCAAATATAAAAGCAATAAGGTAATTCTTTAAAATGTAAATAATTAATTTAAGTATATTTTTTAGCATAAGTTGTTTTGGTCCTCCAATAGTACCAGTTTTAACCAAGAATATTTTAAAAGAAATGCTTAAAATTAAACGAAGAAATAAAATTGAAAGATTTGATTTTAGATACGTATCTGAAATTGATTCAGAAGATTTTATCAAATTTATGGATAATCATTTGGCTCCCATTTCTTTTTTCTCATTTTCTACACGTGATGCTGAAGTTTTTGATGCATTGAAACAAATGTCCACAAAAATATAAGAAATTCGACCGAAAAAAGAGCATGGAATAAAAATTGAGCTTTTGTATAGATCTAAGTTATATGAGACAATCTTGTAATACAGACTGTCTGAAGAAATTCCCCGATTTCCGTTTGAATGACAAATCGTTAAAGTTCGATTTAAACGAAAATGGTTCTAACAGTTGAACTTATAACTGAATAGGAAATGATTTTTCACTACAATTATTTCTTCAAAAAAAGTAGAAATTTCTACTTGGTCTCTTCCCTGTAAAAACAAAAACAAATTCTTTCCTGTCCAGTTTTAAATTCAACTATGTTTCTTTTTTCGCCTAAACAATTTACCAGTCTGTCTGAAAATTGGGGAATTTCTTTAATTACCCTGTATTTTTGCTAGAAAACAAATTTGTATTCTTGTTATTATTAATAAATGCATTTTAAAATATTGTTTACAACCTCCAGTAATTAATTGATTTCGAAGAGCATTGCTATTTTGCATGTTGTTTTTGAAGTTTTTTTGCGATAGTGTAAAATGGTTGCTTATTGATACGCACTGTTTCTTTGAGTTGTACATGCCAAAAAATGGAGCAAGAACAAAAAATTTGGTAGTCTTGGTTCACCATTTTTTTGTTGCTTCATAAACATTCCAAATATCAACTGCATATCTTGGTTCCTTTTCACATCCTAAATGAGTGTAACAAGAATTGTTCACTCTTTGTCTTGAACAACATAAACTTAATATTTGGGGTTTTTTTGTCATAGGGGTTTATGTCACGGCGCATTTTTAACAAAACTTTATTTTGTTAAAAAATTTAATTTTAAAAAACGCTACGAAATCATATCATGACGTAACAAAACACCTTTAATTTTTTAAACTTTTTTATTCGCAAAAATACAATTTAATTTTTTGTCTTTCTGCTTTTCCATAACTGATTTCTATAATATTTCGATTAAAAGCGTTTTTATTCAACACAAAATAGCATAAATATTTTGTCTACAATTATTTTTAAAAAAGCGATTAAATAATACAAAAATGCCAAAGTTAATCAAAATCAAAAATATATACTTTAAACCAAATTTCAAATTTTGGAGGGGGTTAAATTAAAGGATGGATTAATTAGTTTGAGCCTTTTAAGGTTTTATTAATTTTTGATGTTAAATTAGATAAAAGTGACATATCACCAATTGCAGCAGATTTTGAACCGGCCATTGCATCAACCACGATTTCATTGAATGGAGTTTGAACAATTGCAGTGCAATTAATAGCAATGTTATCGAGTTCAGTTTTTTCAATAACTGTAATATTAAAATTATGTCCTTCTACTTGAAGAAGTTTTGTAAATTTAGCTTCAAAGGCTTTTCCCTGTTCTAAAATACTTTCCCGAACACATACAAAAACATTTGATGGTAAATCAGCAGCTTCGGCATTATTATACATGAATCCAAAAACCAAGTTATTTCCAAATGATTCTTTAATCATTGATTTAAAGGGTTCAGCAATTGCAGCATTTTTAGTCTTTTTTGCTTTTTTAATTTCTTTTGGATTTGATTTTGGTGGAAAAAGTTTTTGTTCAGAATGTAGGGCAACAACTTCTGGAACATAAATTGGCATGGCTTTACTTTGATAATTTGTTTCATCATTTTTGAAGAAGACTCCTGAAGCACCAAGTGAATATCCACCATATGATTTATGTCCCTCTTCATGATCATGAACATTTTTATCATAGAGTACAATACCAATTCCACCATGGGTTGGATGATGTGTATCATCACGTTGTTCAACATATTCATTGTTTCCATAAAGGGAGACATACATCTTATTTCGAAGATATGTACCATTTTTATCATTGAAATATATTGCAACATCATCATCATGTTCATAAGAATAGACAAAAGAAATTGGACCAAAAACTTCTTCAAGATTACTATCTTCTGTTAATTTATCAGAGACGACAGTTGGTTGAACAATTTTTGCACGCATATCTATAATAAAGAAAATCTCGTTAGTTGTGATAGAAAATTCTTATAAAAGCTACAATAAATGTATAACAATGAAACATACCAATATTTCCACCACATTTAATCTTTTCAACTTCTGCATCATGTAAAAATCCCAAAAACTTTTGTAATTCACTTTTTCGTGTAATTGGTCCAACATCAACTTCTGCATCATCATAACTTCCAACTTTGAGGTGATTAACTTCTTCCAAATATTTTTCCATAAATTCATCGAAAATTTCATGGTGTACCAATATTGCATCTGGACCTGCACAATCTTGTCCAGAATTGAAGAATTTTGCATAACAGGCATCTTTGGCAGCCTTTTCAATATTTGCATTTCTTCCAACAACAATTGGATTATGCCCTGATCCATTATAGATTAGCAAAGATCCTGGTTTAATCAAAGATAAAATTTTATCCCGATTTTTATTGTATCCTGTAAAAACGACAATATCCGAATCTGGAACATATTGTTCAATGAATTTTTGAGTTTCAGAATTAACAGTTTCAATATTTGTAAATAAATTTTTAATATTTAAAGCATCATAAAGTTGTTCAAAGATCATTTTATCTCTCATTAATTGATTGGGTTTAATGATGAGCTTTTGTTTAACCATAAATGATGGAATTACCCCAAAAAGTAAAAATGAATAGAGGGGTAAATTGGATGGCATAAAAACAGAGATTTGATTAACTTTTTTTGAAAAATATTGGGCATTTTTTGATATTTCATCCAAAGTATTAACAGATCGCTCAATTTCATATGTTGTAACTTTATATGGTTGAACATCAGCAAGAATTCGATGAATTAAACCAGAACAATTTTGAAGTTCGGTTTTAAGTTGCCGAGCAATTCGAATATATTCCGGTTCATAGACAATTTCGTCATAAACTTTTGGCTCTGGAAAATATATTGTTTAATTAAAGAGTTTAAAAAATCGAAGCTATGGTTTTTCAAGTATAACGTGTCAGTATGATCATTCGAATCCGACTGCAAAATTTTTGATGGGATCCGATAAATCAGTTTTTTAAAGACGATGGTACAAATTTTTTCAACTTTTAGATACTTTTGTAACTTTAAAAAACACTAACCCGATGCTAATGCTTCATAAAGTTCCAAAACACAAATATTCTTTGTTGGACTTGTAAGGGTATTTAAATTTGCAACCAAATTTAAAGGAAAGTTGAATTCCATTTTTAAAGCAAGTTACAGCTTTTTCAAACTTGAACAATTGTCTAAAAAATTGAAATTAAGAAATTATAAAAAATTTCATAACAAAAAGTAGCACGATTTGGTTTTACATAGTGTCTCTAATATTTTGGATCTATTAAAAACTGATTTTTTTCATATAAAATCAATTGCTTTTATATCAGTTTAAAAATATTTACGTAGGTGCCGAAATATGTGCAAATTATTTGTAAAAATGTTTGAACCGCCTTTTTAATGATATCATCATTTTTTAATCATCAAATGGTAAATCTTTCTTTTTTAAAACAAAAAAAATTTGCAGTTTGATGTTGACTTTTCTCAAACTCCTTTCTTCTTTTTTTTAACGTCGGCGTTCTTTTGTGTTTGGTAAAACAGTAACCATAAAAAACAGAAGGAATTTAAAATCAAACAGCTTTCAAAAAAATTATTTGCATTGGTTTTTAGGCAGTTTTTCTTAAAAGTTTTTTTTAAGTATGACTTAATCCAAATATTTTTAAAACTTTGTATGCTTTACCAACATTTTTTCACATTTTTATCAAACAAAAAACTTTTATTTTAAAGATTTAATAAAAAATTTTTTGTAGTATGGAATTTTTATTTTTAACCGTTCCCAAAATTGTATTTACATCAAATTTTGTTGCGTCAGCTGTTGTAAGCCTTTAATCTTCTTATCATCTGGAACAGCAACAGCGCCTTTCATTGCTACAAAAGCAAAAATATTCAAATGTAAATTTTCCTTTCCATTGCTTTGTAAACATTTGAAAGCTTTAACAAAATTTAAACAAGTTAAAATAAATATAAAAATTTTAAAAAAGGGTGTTTTCTTTAATTTCAAACAAACTTCTTTTTTATCCAAAGTTTGGTTATTTACACAAAAAATATGTAGTTTAAACTAGAATTTACAGAGATTTTTTAAAATTTTTTACGCAATTTAAAATAGGTGTTTTGGTTTTCTGTTAAACAGAAATGTCAACATAAATGAATGTTTTTGAGAATTTTTTTGAAGACTTTTAGTTTTATAGTACAGTCGAACCTCGATTTTACGTCGACCTCGATTTTACGCCCTTTTTCTGCGGTCCCTTTAAAAAATTATAAGGGGATTGGACCTCGATTTTACGTCTTTCAATTTTTCTTACAGCAATTGTTTATTTTTACTAAGTTTTATTGTTTTCAATTTGCAAAACAACATTTTTTTAACTTGTTAAAATGCATTCTAATAAAAGAAAAAAAATTTAGCTGAAAGGCGCACAATAATTGAAGCATCGAAAAGAAAAAAGGTTCAAAAATTATGTAAAGAATTTAATCATCCAGCATTAACAATCAAAACGATCATTAAAGATAAAAGTCGAATCACAGAAGCGTTGAATGATAGAGTAAACAGAAAGCAGAGTAGTTTAAAAGGAGCTCGACATTCTGAATTAGAAAAAGCTTTGCTTCTATGTTTTTAAAAAACAAGTTAGAAGTGAAAATGTTTCGGTAGACGGTCCACTGCTAAAGGTAACACATGAATGATATTCCGTTTTTTTTATTTTTATTTTAAGAAAAGGCTACCGCTTTATTGATGGATTTGCATAAATGTTGTTTAATATGTTATTGTTTTTGTTTATTAATTGCTTTTAATAAAAAATTTGTAAAAAATTAGCCAAATACCTTAAACCTCGATTTTACGTCTTTTTTTAACGGTCCCTTGAAAGTCGTAAAATCGAGGTTCGACTGTACTTTTTTTTAAATAATTATGATCGACAGTACTTTCAATTTTTTATGTGTTGAAAAATTATCGTGTTTTAAAAAATAAATATTGTTTATTTTTATCTGATTAAATTGACCACAAATCGTTTTTTGATAAAAATAAGCAATCAAAAGAAATTTTTTTTTGCAAAAATAGGACGTCACTTTTTTGGTTATCTGCAGGGCGCATGAAACGTTGCTCTCTCTGCAGGAAGATATATGTAACTATTTTATTAAAAATTTACACAAAGAATTCTTACAAAAACGGAAGTCTGCAACAAATTTACACCCAAATTACTTTAGAAATGTTTTTAGCGCTTTACTTTCAGCAACAATAAAATTAAATCTACGTTATTCTTTTAACTGACGATAAACATTTGATATTTTTCAAACTCTTTTTTTGATTCACTTGTTTGTCCTTCAAAAGAAATAAAAGGCGGTTTAAAATTTGGTGACCATGTTTGAATAAGATTATCAGTAAAAGCTTGAAGTTGTTCAACAGGCCTCGAATAACCTAATTCAAGAATAAAATATATTTGCTGGTTATTCTGAAATATTTTTCGCTCTTACAGAAAAAGAAAATTTTTTTTACCAATACAAATTTCAAACATTCTTCAACATTGAATTCGCTTCTAATATCGCAAAATCGGAAGTCTTTTAATTTTGGTGGATTTTTTTCTGTTGCTTTTTGGTGCGAAACAAATGAGTTGGCATTAAAAAATCTAAAGAATAAATGTTCAAATTCTGATATTTTCCTTAAATACTGTCCCCAGTTATACAGTAAAAATATTACTCACATTCCAAAACTTTCCACATTTGGAAGACAATCAAAAATATTTTCAAGTGGAACATCTTCGCCATTTTCATACTTTATAAATGTTTTGTTTAAACTAATTAATTCAACTTTTCCACCAGAAGCCAATATTTCAAATTGTTCAAGACTAAAATTTTGATCAATAAAGAACAGTTTTCGGATATCACAACCAGCGATTTTTGGAATTAATTCACAAATTTGATGATTTTTGGACAAAATGTTCAAATCCCCAATAATCCATAAATTATTAGGAAGATTTTTTATATCAATTTTTTGAAATTTGCTACCGGACACTGTTCGATAATCCCATCCATGATAATAATCACCATGCAAATTTTTAACTACAAAATACGGGAATTTTTGGTGTTGAAAATATTTACAAATTTGCATTAATTTTAATGCCATTCTGGGTTTGGCATTCAATTTCATCCATTTTAATACATCAGATGGAAATGAATTGTTCATTTTGAAATGGAAAAATATATCAATAAACAAAAAAAAAACGGAAAAGCAATATTTTTTTGCTGCAAAAAATGACTCACCTTTTTTTTAAAAAAGTAAACAATTTTCGATATCAAAAATTGTGAGTTCCTCCATAAAAAACACAAGCTGTTTATTTATGTAAAATCACTTTTTTCATGACAAAACCTGAAATTCAGGCAACAATGCTTTCATTTATTATCCATTTTCAATACTTTCTTTGTCGATAAAGAAAAAAGTGAATGCATTTGTGCAGCACACAAATTGTGCTTCTTCATTAGTTTCAGTCATGGCAACAAGTTTTATGAGATGGTCTCCCGCATCTTTTGAAAGTTAAAGAAAAACAAAGATTCAAAAAAAGTAGGCGTTGCTTTTTACAAAGGCAAATCTGTGAAATCAGGTTGAAATATTTTTTTTTACAGTTTCCAAAATTTTCAACACGATGTAAAAAATACATGCATAAATTTTTAAAAATATGATATAATTTTTTATTGAAATGCTCCATAAATTAAAGCAAATGCAAATATAAAAGGTTTAAGAATAAATCAAAAAAAACTATCCTTTTATATTTGCATTTGCTTTTTTAAAAAGTAGAAAAAAACAATACCCTAAAAAATTTACAAAAGCAACAATAAAAATATTCATACAAAAAATTACATTTTGTTCTAATCATATTCATTATAGATTTTCATTTAATATCTGAATATTTGTTTTTATATATTTGACAATATTTAAATACCGGAAGCAATTTTTGGACAAAATCAGATTTTTAACTTCATTTTATTTTTGGTGTCTAAAAACTTCTGAGCACCACATTGTCATTAATTGTTCCAAAACTTTTTTGTAACGTGATGTTACGGAAACCGAAATGATATGGTTAGATAGGCCTAAAACAAGGCTTCAAACTTCATATTGGGGTTTGGAACAATTACTTCAGATTTCGGAATTACAACCATTTTTCAAAGTGTTCAAAAACTTTTGAGCGCCATTGTAATTTTCCAACGTTTCTTAATTTAAAAAACATTTTTTATTTTCATTAAATTTAGCAACACACAAAAGCAATTTCTTATTATTTTTACGTTAAAATTATGCAGGACAACAATAACATTTTCCTCGAGGTCCATCAAATGAAAATCTTGTATCACGATTTGAACCAATTAAATATCCGCATCTTCCATCTCGATCATTATAATCAAGCCAACATCCACCATTTGGGGCATTTGTATTGCATTGAGCTTCAATTACCGGAATAAAGATAAATGCAATAGTAGCAATGAGTAAAATTGAGAAGAGAAAATATGAACGCATTTTTGAAGAAGTAATTTATTGAAAAACTTTGAAAACTGTTAGAATAGAATAAAATAAATTGAAAGTCGTTTAAATATGTTTTTTAAACGAAGAAAAAGTAAATAAATGATGTTTTTTTGTCATTCTTTTAAAATGAATCAACGTTTTTAAGTATTTACCTTTAAAACTACACGATAGTTTGTAAGTAAATAAAAGATTTCAATGACATAGCTTTTTAGTTCATTAAAAATTCCATCCTCCTGTTTTCAAAAACTTGAAGTTTAATTGTAGACAATACATCTCTTTTAACAACTTTTAACCGATGTTGGCGGTATACCGATTTTTTTTGGGGAACACTAGGTTAGGGCCATTCTTGTCTTTGACTGTTCCCTTCTATTTTTTTTAGAAATTTCTTTTTTCTTGATTTCTAAAAAAATAGATGTGTTATAAAATTTTTTGTAACATAAGATTTTTTCAACAACTTTTTTCATCTTTCTCAACAGTTATAACTAAAAAAATTAACGTAAAAAACTATAAAAATGTGATTTTTGCTTTTTGGCATTTTTTCAACATCCAAAAAAGCGGGCACAAAAACAATTAATCTTATTTCCTAAAAAAAGCAAATTTAATTAAACGTGTTTTTCTCTTTTTTTGGTTGCTATGGACATAACTCACCTTTTTTAAGCGTATTTTTATTCACAAAAGCATAAACTTAATTTATTTTTTGTTTTATTTTTTTTGTTGTAAAATTTCCAGAATATGGCTTCAGATTTAAAATTAGCGGGACAAATATATTTATTATCTTTTAAAAAAGATTTGGATGAATTACATTTAAAACAATTATTAGTAATAATCAATGATAAAACTTCAACAAAACAACAAATAAAAGATAATATCCAAACATTTTTCGAAGGAATTGGCGGTGAAATTTTTGTAAGTTTTAAACTTTTTTCGGGATTTAAATATAATCAATATTTTAGGTAAAATTTAACAAAATTCAAACAAAACTTTTATTTAAACAAGGAATTTATGCATCAAAAATTCACAGTTGTAAAAATGAATTATCTGAAGATGCCAAAGCAATTTTGGAAAAGGCTTCGAAAATAAAAAATGATTTTTCTTTGACTCCAGAACAAGAAAAGCGGAAACTTTTGGAACTTTTTGGAAGCCTTTCAGATTCTGTTAAATCTGAATTTAAAATATTAGCAAAAATTTTTGGTAAAGAAAAGTGGATTTAATTAAAAAAAGTTTCTTTGATTTTTCTTTATACATTTTTTATATTTGGAAAAATGTAATTTCAAAATGTGGTGCTTAAGTAACTTTTAACGTTTCAGTTTAAATCAAATTAGACATTTAAAAAAAGCAAAAAGTGGCTGCATAAAAATATCTTTTTTGCATAGCCCAAAATTAAAACAAGAAATGTTTTTGTGTTTTTAGATGGGCTTTTTGGCAAATGTCTGCGATGACTTTTTTCGAATGTTCAAAGATTGAATGAATACTTTCTTTCAATTGCGAAAAAAAAGAATGAAACAAACTATTGAAAAAAATACGTGCCAGCCATTTTCAGATTTCTTTTCAGCTATATTTTTGAATATTTTTATGATTTTTAATTTGTAAATTTGTTATATTTTTTATAAAAAACACTTGTAATTTGCTGATTCTTGTAGAAGTAGTAATAAATACTTCACACCGAACTCGGCTTTGAAATTCGAATCGATATTAAATTTTTTTATAATATATTTACACTCGAAAATTCCTCCTTTTAAAAAGATCTCAACAAAAGCCAAAAGTTTTTCATGGGATTAAACATCAGAATTCTATATAAAATTTATTTATTATAAAATACAACTGTCGTTAAAAATCTTTCTTTTTATCAAATTTTTAATTTTTTTCAAAATTTTAACGTGTTTTATGTTTTAAGTTTTCACTGGCTTTCTTCTCCAGAAATGGCATTTTTATGCATTAAAACTTTAAAATCTGCGTAAAAAACTATTTTTAAAAGCCTTTTTGAATTTTTTTACGTCAATTATTGTAAACATTTGGTCGCATTTAAAAAAGAAGGAAGAAATGTTTCACATTTTTTGTTTCTTCTTAATTTTTAAGCGAAAATCAAATGTCAAACTTGCATTTCGAAATACAACGAAAAACATCACTGCCATTTTTTGCTTTGAAAAACTGCATTAAAATGTCGTGTCTGGTTGTTTTAAACACAAAAAAAAGAAACAAAGCCGACAGAAATCTTAAAAATCGAATAAAAAAAACTTTTCTCTGCCTTTTTTTCAAAGATGTTAAATTTTTTTGAATATTTGAATGATAATATTGAAAAATCTTTAAAAGTTTAATTTTTTTACATAAAGTAAAACCTAGATTAATATTTAAAACAAAATTAGTGATTTGGTGATATGATGAGATTTGGTAATTCGCTCATTATTAATGATAATTGATGAAAAAAAACTAGCAATGTGCAAGATTTTTTCAAAGGTCGCCAAATGTTATAAGTTTGGTAGCATTAGAATCGCCGTGAAAACATCATTGGAAATAAAAAAAGAAAAAATTAAAAAAAATTAATAACAATGTTTAATTAAGTGTAGCATTGTGCACGCGCGACTCAAACGCCAGTGTTCCCCTTCATTTTTTTGTGACAGAAATTTTCAAAGAAATACCCTATTTTGATTCAGCAATAATAATAAGTTATATTTTGTAAAAAAACATGAATTTCATCGAGAAATGTTAAAATTTCCATTACAAAAACGACATGTGACCAGAGAAAAAATTGTTGTGACAGGTTCATATAATTTTTTGAAAGGCCATGGCAACTTTGTGACGCTAAAGGCTTGCATCATTCGACGAAAATTTTTTAAAAAAATTCGATAATGCCACTTCCAAGTTTAAAGATGGATTATCATTGAAGCTATGGCATTAAGATTATGAGTAAACGATAAAATGTAATAGATTCTCTAAAGATTCTTATTAACGTACAAATCAAAAAATATATAAATACATATATATGTAGAAACATAGTAAAGAAAGCTATTATCCAACAAAAATATTCAGTGAAAAACAAAGCAAAAGTCAAAATGCATAATTAAATTTTTAAAATATTTGTGTGCTGTTATTAATTTTAGAGATTTGAAACATCTTTCTTGGATGACGACATATTTTATAAAGAAATTTGAAAAAGTCTACAATAGCTTCTCGATATCCGGTCATAATAAACAATACAACAAAAGTTTCAAATAAAATGCGAATTTGTACAATCATTTGATAAGAGCTTTCTCTTGCAAGACCATAATAGCCATTCCACCAATCTGGAAGTCGTAAATCCAAATATCCAGATAGATCTGTTCCTGGCATAAAAACAGATCTTGTAAATCTTATTTTCAATTTAAATAAAATCGCAATAAGGCTTAAAAGATCAAATGCTTCCATAGAAAAAGTGAAACAATTAACCAACATTTGTAGAGCAATGACAGAGACAATTCTAACACTGCTCATAAAATCTTTTTGATTATGTTTTAATTGAAATTTTGCTTGTTTTGTTACTTTTAAAATTAGCATTACTGTAGCGATAATGGAAAGCAAAAGAAAAATTGGTTTTTTAGCCAATATCCAAACATTACAAATACTATATGAATAAAAATAGAATTTATACCATGCATCATTTTTGTAATACCCTTCGATGCTGCACACTTCATACGTTAAATTCTTTAGAATAATACATTCTCCAATAAGTTCTTCTGTTTTATCTTTTAGAAAAATACCTGTGACAAGTAGAGCGATATCAAAGAAAATAACAAGAAAATTGAAAATTAAAATCGTAAAAAATACTCGTGATCCATTTGTTAGTTTTTTATAAATCAGAGGGAAGTACAATGCAAGAAATCTTGCAGTTGTTAAAAGAAAGAGTGCTGAATAAGTATTACCGTTAAGGTGTTGTACTGTTAACACGTCCAAATATCGTAAGAAAATTGACGGTTGAGAAATGTAAGTTCTTGTTAGAAAAAAACATGGAAGCCCAGGTTTAAATGCTCTTTTGAGGAGGTTATCACATGAATAATTAGCGCTCCAAAAAATATCCCAAAAAGCTTGATTAAGAAAAAACCATTTGTAACTTTCTTTAATTCGGCCAAAAGTTGAAATAATAATAATTAAGCACAGAAATCCGGTACAGATATATCCAAATTCGTAATAATAAACATCTGCAGAAAATTTCGTTAAACCGCATCGAAATTCGTCAATATTTTGAATGGTTAAGTTATAAACTTTACAACTTTGATTCATTTTAAAAAATATTTGACAGAGCAAATAACTTTTTTAAAAACAACTAATTTTTTATTTGAAGACAGTATTTTGCAAGTAATAGAGGCGTGAACTTTTTTTTTATTTTGTGTTGGAAAAAATAAAAACTTGTAATTATTGTAACTTTTGACTTTGTAAATGTATTTGCTTTCGTAAAAATTTACCTAAATTAATAAATGCTTTGATATTTTCGAAAAAGCACAACTAAATTATATATTTGCAGTTCATATGAGGAACGTACTTTCGCTAACATATACTTTCAGCTTTCAAAACTAAATACTGCGAGCTCTACCCCATTCACAGAATTCTTACCACACAAAAGCGTTTATAAGCTTTAATAAAATACGTATTTATAAAACTATATTTTTAAACCATTTTACAGCACGATGCCTCAAGGGTCGTGCTGTAAATACACCTAAGAAACACTTACCTGTGTTTGAAATTTATCCCTTGGTTTATAGATAACTTTGATAGTTTTATCAACTCCCAATGAACATTCCATCTTTTCACCGGAAGAAGTTGATTTAAGAAAAATTTTTTCCTGACATTGAATCATTGACATAAACTGTTGCAGGACCATAAATAATCGGATATTCGGAATCATTAAAAACAGTTGCCATTAAAAATACATTTGGATTCTTTTTTGGAACACAATAAAAATATAGAAATGCATCAAAGCTTTGAGCTGTAATTGTTACTTTTTTGTGTTGACTCAGAATCCGTTAAAATAGTTTTTAAATTTGAAATTGAAAAAGTTGTTGAAAGTGCATTTCTTTTTGCAACTGTGGAAGCATGATTCATAGGAATCGGTCCTCCACAAGCAGGTGCAGAACGTCGAGCTGCCATTGTTGCTTTCGTTATATAAGGTGTTTCGGGATAAATTGGTGGTGGACGATATATTTGAACAATTGTTCTTTTTGGCTCTTTATCTTCTTTAATCCGGATATCATATGATGGTGATCAATATGCAGATAAAACATGATAGGTAAGTGTTATTTCAACTTTAACATTTTCAGCATTTTTATTTTCACTTTCAATAGAAATAATACTAAAAAACAAAATTTACAATATTATTCCAGAAAGAAAAGCTCACCAATTTCGACCAATATCCATTCGATACCGATTAATTTCAGCATTTATTCGATTTACTTCTAAATCAAGTGTTGAAATATTTTGAGCTGTATCTCGCATTTTTTCTTTTAATTCAATACATTTTCTTTCATGATATTCAAAAAATTTTTCCAATGAAGTTTCAGAAGCTTCATTACAGCTTACAAGATTACTGCCATGGCCAGTAACGGAATTTTCGCCAATCTGAAAATTAAATTTTTTTTAAGTAATTTTAACAATTATCAAAAACGATTTTTATCGAAATTGTCTCCAGAAGTCGCGAACTTGGGGTCAGATTCGGAGTAAAAATCAAAAAAGTGCCTGGTTGATTTTACAGCCAAAATTAGATTTTTCTCATACTTACATTTCTAACAGCATTATCCAAAGCTTCAATTCTTGCATTATAAATTGCTTGAATATCCTTCTGCTTTTGAGATTCTCTTTCAAGTTCTTTCAATTTTGAAAATAATTCTTTCACTTTTGGTAATTCACTATTTTCGATATTAATTTCTTCAATTTCAAATTTAACTTCATGAATAACAGCCAAACCTTTTCCATTTACTCGAATTGAATCTTCGTCAATTCTTCCAGGAATATTTTCAAGTTTAATTTCATTCATTCCAGGTTTAAGTAAAAGATTAAAAGTTCGGTTAATTTCTGCCCGATCATTAAAAACTGTTACAGCTTTTATTGGAATTTCTCGAGCATTTAAAGTTGTAACAGAATGCATTTTTTCAGACATTTCTATAATTTTTAACAAATTTAGATAAAAAATGAAAGTGAAAATGTTTGGCAGAGACTTGCAAAAAAAAGAAGACAAAAATACGTCAAAAAAAGCAAGAAAAATAAATCAATCTTTGAAAAATAAATTGTTGAGGTTGTTTCATTTTTGGAAGAAAAAATTCTTTTTATTCGCTTCAACAAATGTATCCACTCATGCAATGTTTTTCAAAAAAATAACATGTTAAAAAACCCTGATTCATAAAAATGTTGAAACTGTAAGAAATTGCATTATTTGAAAAAAGTATTTCGTTTTTTAACATGACTAATTTGTGATAAATAAAAAAACTTTTTAATTAGAACTAGGAATGGGAGAATAATTTTTTTTGCAAGCGTTTTAAGCATATTTTTTTATTAGTTTAAAATTTGGAGTAAAATGACAAAAGTGTATGCATCAATATAGGAACATTTTTCATACTAGCTTTAAAGTAAGTACATACGTTACTACTTAAAGTAAGTAAGTATATACTTTTATATTTTTGTTTAAAGGAGGCGGACCCTTTGATCCATTTTTAAAAAAAAAAAGGATTTCGAAATATTTCTTTTTTTTCCAAACCATCGATATTCGTGATCAGGGTGACTCTTGAAACGAAAATGCAGTTTTCTTTGTTAAAAAAATAAAAACAAGGGAAGCTGCATTTTCGTTTCAAGAGTCACCCTGATCACGAATATCGATGGTTTGGAAAAAAAAGAAATATTTCGAAATCCTTTTTTTTTGAAAAATGGATCAAAGGGTCCGCATCCTTTAATAATATTATTTTCCCCCCAAAGGGGGATGGGCCGGTCCTGGAGGTATGTGCAATACCAGGTCGACCCGCGGTCAAAGGGAAGCAAGCTTCCACATTCAACCAGATCCCAAAAATTAATTAACCACTGTGGTACTAATAAGTACCGTATAGTTGGTTAAAACTATAAGAACAGATACTACACTTTGATCTTAGCCAATAGGCCGAGAAGCGATACAGAACGTTATTTTTAACATTATATATCACCCCCAGCATTTACCTTCAAAGACAAAACCCGACGCGAGGAAAAGAAACATAGAAATACCACTATTTCTCTCTGTGTTTTTTTAATGGACGCACACAAAAAAAGAAAGAAGAGGAAAAAAAGAGAACTGCAAAAAAAATTTTTTTAAAGCAACGTTTAATGTTAAACATTAAAATTGCAAAACTTTTTAAAGTACTGGAAAATAAATATACAAAGTTGTGCCAAAAATGCAAATACTTTTTAGCTGTATTTAAATATAAAATATACAGTTAAAAAGTTCTGTTGTATTTTAAATTAATTAATTTGTGTTAAAAAATGTAACACATAAAAACAAAAAACAAAGCTTTTATAGTTTTTATCAAAAAATGATGCATTATTTGTGGCATATAATTTCGTTGTTTTCTTTCTCCTGCTTTTTTGAATCAATAAATCTAAAGCTTAAAAGCTGCTTGTGGCAACTAAAACAAATCCAATGATTTTTGCATATAATTTTTTGCAACCAACACTTTTTGGCAATTTGCCAAAAAAATTTTAGTGTTCGCTTAAGTTTTTGTTCACTAGAGTTTAAAAGATCTATAAGTTTAAAGAGACCTATTAATATTATTGTCTTATGCTAAAAATGAAAAACTTAAAAATTGAAGATGATGAGAAAAAATTTATTGGATTTATAAGTACTTCAACTCCAGATTCATTATCTATGATTACACTTGATTTTAATACTGGGAAAAAAGCTGAAGAGCTTTGTTGTAATAATATTGAAAATATTGATGCATTTCTTCAACAAAAATGCTCTTTTATTAGTCGAAATTATAAAGCATTAATTTTAAAAGTATTCGATTACACTAAAATTCATCCATATCCATTAAATATATTTTTTTCTTTACATCTTGCAAATACTTTAAAATACTGGAAAATTCCATATTATTTTTTATCTGATGAAGCTTTACATGTTTCTGCAGCATTAATTGGAGCTAATTGTGAATTGGAATTATATGATACTGTAATGGTTATATTAGTTAGTTGGAATGAATTGATTAAAATTGAGATACGCCGAAATAACAATGGATATGTTTTATGTGAATATGAGAAAACAAAATGTGAACCAAATGCAAGTGAAATTCGACAAAAACTTGTAACAGTTTATAATCATCAACGAAAAATAGCTATTAATTTTTCATCAGTGAAAAAATCGAAGAAACTTCTGGATTTGTTATGGAGTGAAAATGTTACAGTATTACAAAACTATCTCCAAACATCACTGGCAAAAGTTCTGATAGAATTATCAAAATATATTTGTGATGAAAATTATAACAAATATCATTTCTTTCAAAAATGCGATCAACAATTTGTTGTAACAAGAAAAATAAGTCCCACAGAAATTGATGACTTCCTTTTGCCAAATAGAAATAGCAGAGTTAATTTGCCTTTTACTGATATTTGTGTTGTTCCAAGGATACATAACTATTTTTATGTAAGTGGTTTAAACGGAATTAAATATTTAATATCAAATAATTTTTAGATATGTATTTTAACTGATTTTAATTTGGCAACAATTGTAACCGGTGCAAGAACAATGAAAGAAAAATGCCATCAAATTAAAGTCACTTTTACTATTGATAGAAATCAACTTCCATCATTTAAACAAGAACCGATAATTTTAGAAAGCATTACAAATTTGCCTAAAACTTTAAATGAAAAATGTAAAGATTCAAGGATTCCAGTTATTGGATTTTTAGATAATCTTTCTGTTATTTGTATTTGGAATGAAAAAGAAAATAGCTACAAATTTTTGGATAGTTGGAATGGTAAATTTTTGTTTGTAAAAGAAAATATCAACATTTTTGTTTTAGGACTTGATGGAAAAAATTTATTTTTATCTTTTGAAAACGAAAAACCAGAAATTGTTGATCGAGCTTTAGATATCGACCATAAAAAACCCCCACATATTGTTTATCGTAACATTTCGTAATAAAAATTATTGCTAAAAAATATTGTTTCAGATTTGTTAAAAATTATGTCAATGTCTTCAAATAAAATTCAAACTGATACAGAATGGGGATTTACCATTACAAAAGACGACGACAATCCTGTTTTGCTTGAATTTGATAGCCATGATGGAAGCAAAAAAGCTGCCTCACCAGCTTTTTTAATGGCAATTTTATTAAAAGAACATAAAAAAGTGATAAAAGCTGAAATTGGAAAAAAACCGAAAGAATTTGGATTTTGTATTTTTGGTGATTTTAATGCAGAATCTCAAAAACGTGTTGAAATGGAACTTAAAGCTGCTTGTGAACTTAAAAAAGATATTTGTCATTTTATAAATGCTTAAATTTTTGTTCGAAAGTATGAAAAAATAATAAAAAGTAAACAGAAAAATTTTTAAATAATTTATTGCAACAATAACCATATTCATAAAATTTGTACACAAAAATTTACAAAAAAAAACACAAACAGAAATCACACCTATAAAATACCATCACAAATTGATTCAATTTTTTCGTATTTTTCAGAATTCATTCCTGCATAACCAATAAAAGGCGGTTGATATTCATGTTTTTCAGTTTCAATAATTTCATCAATAATTAATTCAAGAAGATTTTGATATTCATCCGAAATTGAATCAGTAAAGCAAAGAAAGAATTTTGTCTGGGTTTTATTTTTCTAAAATTTTATAATAAATAATAAAAAATCAAAATTGCATACTTTGATATAATTATAAAACATAGCAATATCAAAACCTTCTGGAATACCAGCCCATACAAAGTTTGCCAAAGTGAAAAAATGAGGAAGTTTTAAAAGTTCTTCAAAAGTTTTTGTTGATGGAGGTGAAGGAATAGCAACAATAAAACTAAAGGTATAAATGTAAAGTTTTTTAAAAAGTAACGAAAATGGTCCCCGAAAATAAAAAGAACCAACAGGCAAAATTCTTTAAGTTTTGAAGCACCTTCAACATTTTTTTCAACAGAAGTTAAAGTTCCATCCAATTTCTTTACAATAACATCCACGAAAGCTAAAAATTCAACATTTAAAGCGAGCATTAAATATTCGTTGAAAAAAATATTTTGTTTTTTCAAAGTTAATTCTGTAACATCACATTTATACAATTTTGGAACAATAGAAGAAGCAAGATTCATAAACATTGGAGTTTCATTTGTAATATCTTCATTTTCATAAACATATAAATCATTAGTAATCCATAGTTTATTTGAGACATTTGTTATATCAATTTTTGTGGGAAGTCCATTTCTAACAACTTTCCAACCATATTTATCATGATCAAAATTTAAGCTTGGAATAACAATAATTGGATTTTTGCTGAAGAAATATTTGCAACACTGAATAAGTTTATCATAAGTTTTTAGAGAAATAGGATCCTTAATCATATAATAAATTATAGAATCTGGAAATTGAAATTCTTGACGATAATACGGTCCACGAAAATAAATCATCTTTAAAGCAGAAATAAACTTATGACTTGAAGGTGAAAAAATGTTGTATAAAAATAGCAAAATTTTAATAATTTAATTCAAAATTGAATAAATTGCAAAATTCAGTGAAAGAAAAAATTAAAAGTTCTGGAAAAATGAATAAATATATTTATTTGCTAATAACTCTGCATTAACGTTTGGGTAACAACTAAAGAAAATTGGAAAATTGATTAAAAATATTTTTTTAGGACTTTTTAGTTTTTATCAAAATTTGCTGCAACCTAAATACAAATGAAATCAATACATTTGTATGTATTGATTTCATCTGTATACATATAAAAAAAATAAAAAAGGAGTCGAAAAATTTGGTACTCAAGCGAGTGGTACCAAATTTTGTGACCAACAACTGGGTCACATAAGCTGGAAAACTATAATCATAATTTCTTAAAATTAGCACAATTTCGTCGTTTAAAAACAACTTTTAAACGAGTTGTTTGTATTTCTAGGTTAGAAAAAAAACGAAATATGTCACATCCTTATTCAAAATAAAGGTTCCACCGATTTCTACTCACTTTGATATCCGATGAATCGACTTTATTTAACGCTAAATTAAATACCAAATGGTCCTTTTAAAAGCTTCTTTGCATTTTTAGAAAAAGAAAAAAAATATAAACAGATTTGCAAAATAAAAGTTTTGCATACACTGATGAGAATGTTCATCTTATGACCACTCAAATAAAAATTGTTTCTCTTTAGAGAATTTTGAGTATGGCAGGTCTGTCGTAAAAAAAACCATTGATTTTTGACTTTTCTCTCTTCATTGGCACATACAATTTTACTTATTCATCTTTTATTTATTTCTTGAAAAATGTCTTATTTCCTCTGTGATTCTTTGTATCATTTGACGCAAAACTGCGACGTTTATGATTCTGATGAAGCACGGCAGGAAAGATTGATATCAAAAAATTGGTGCCCAAATTGTTTTTGTCATGTCAGTGAAGTTCATGCCAAAAAATGAGAGAGATGTCGTGCAAAAAATAATAAAAGATGTTACATGTGCTTTTCACGGGATCATCATACTATTTTATGTCCTGATAGATATACGGGTATATTATTATTTTGGATCTGTAGAAATAATGTTTTTGTATTTTTTACCTTTTTAGTCCCAAATATCTTTGTGCCAGCAATTAATAGAGACCTCCATTCCCGATTTTTTAGATTATTTGAGGGAATTCTTGAACAGCATCAACTTGCTTTTTTGTCTCAAGAAATGTTTGATACAATTAATGCTTGGCCAAATCCAAGCATCTATCATGGATATAGGGAGAATGGATTGAGAGTAACGTATAGGGTAGGCTCTAATTGTATATGATACCACTTTTCAATAGTTTATTTAGGAGCTTCAATTTTTTGATTCTTTAACAAATCGAAATCATACATGAATTGGGGGTAAGTATACTTGGGGGTACGACCGACCGACCGACCTCGAAGAGGTCGGTTTTTAAAATTGTGTATGGTAAAAAAAGAAAAAAATGTCAATTTTTCCTGCAAAAAAAATTTTTTTTTGATTATAATTATTATTAAATTTTTCATGTTAAAAACTACTGTCGTATAAAAAATACTAAAAAAACTTTGCATTCATTTTTATTAAAAATTATGTATCATGGAGAAAAAATTTCATTAAAAAAATTAAGATTAGTTAAAAGGATTAGGAATAAAAATGCCGAATCGTCGCTTTCAACATCTTTCACAAAGTTTTCAATAGGACCATCAGAGTGATTGATAACCTTATTTTTCCGTCCTTGCTTGCTGAACATTAGTTTGCAAAATTTACAAGAATTGGGTGTGAATTTATTCACCCCACAGACACAGACCGCGGATGAAAATTTCTTAAATAGAGGCAAAGGGTACGTTGGTTTTTTGGAAATTTTTGGGAAAAAATTTACGGATTTTTTTGTTATTTTGTGGATAATTATAAATTATTTTATCGAATGATTACAAAATAATTGGGAAAGTTGGTTTAAAAATAAAATAATTTTCTAATTGTGTAAATGTACCAAAATAACATAATAATTTTTTTTATGATTACCTTAGCTTAAAATACTTGTGGGGCCAGCTTGATCTATTCTTTAAAGGTTGTATCAGTAAATGTAGTTGCAATATTTTTAAAGAAATCTTCATATTGCAATCCAATGTTAGAAGTGTTAATTTGAAAGCGTCTTGAAAGAAGTTCATGTTTTTGCTGATTGTTTTCAGGAAAAGTAATTTCCCTAATGTATATGTTACGTCCAGATTGTAAAACCGTCCAAGTTGTAAAACGGACGTCCAGATTGTAAAACCATGTAGTAATAGTAATATATGTTAATTAAAAAAAGCTAATAAGTCAAATGAAGGTAAATCAGATAGTTCTAAGTGATACCTGCTATTAATATCTGCACTTACATGGATTTTACAGCTTATTTCAAACAGGTCATAAGACATTTGGTATATGATAAAAATAAGAAACTATTGACTAAAACATATGTTTAAAATCATAACCTTCATTGTAAAAGTATAATAACTCCGAGTTATACTTTTTTTATGCCTAATATAAGTATTTGTTTATGCAAATATAACCATACACTACTATTACTATATGGTTTTACAATGTGGACGTCCGTTTTAAGATCTGGACGTCCGTTTTACAATCTGGACGGTTTTACAATCTGGACGTAACATATACTTCCAACATTTTAACATTCAAGACTTCAAATCCATCAATTTCATCGTCTTCATAATAATGTGGAAGACTTTTAATAAGCTCATCAATGAATTCTTTTCTGAATTGAGTCAAACTTGGCCAATAGTCCTGATCAGATTGACCGTATTGTGTAAATTGGAAGTTTCCTTCAATTACTTCAGCTTTTTCTGAAATATGCTGAACAGTCCCATAAAAATAAACATGGGGGTTCATATTGTAAAAGACTCGTAAATATAACAAAATGATATTTTAACCATTTGAATCCGTGGACGTGTCCCAGATTAAAGCCATCGTAAGACGCTGCTCTTTTAAATAGCTGATTAAATCATTGTGAAGTGCATTTGCGATTGACTGTTGGATTTCTTATGCAGAATATTTACTAAAATGAAATGTTCCACAATCAACGAGAAGAAAAAAATGTGCATAATATTGTAAGCAATGATTAAAAAGCCAAAGAATGCCAGTTGCTTAAAAAAGTTGTCATCCTCGCCTTCGAACGAATAAAAAAATATATACTTAAAAAGCAACTCCAAAAAGTTGCAAATAAAAATATATACACAAAAAACGGAACACGTTAAATATATACAACAAAACTTTAAAAATGGTAAAAACCCAACAGGACTTTTGAAATTGGAAAACTAGAAAAAATTTAACAGGGGGTACCCTTACGAATATAAGGAATTGGGCGGCGCGAAGCGCCGCCGAAAAATTTTTGCAAAAATAGGTCATTACAGACCACATTTTTCCCCAAAAAGGTCGTTACAGACCTATACCGATTTTGAAAAATACTTACCCCCCAATTCATGTATGATCGAAATGCAGAAAATATCGAACGACAATCTTTTCGATCAATAAATTTCGTGTACATTGAAGTAAATTTGAATTCAGTCAACGAAAATTCTTTCGTATTTAAATGCATTCTTATACCAGTGTTAAATATATATTATATTGCAAAAAAGATTATTTTGATTGATTGTGAAATTACGTATAATTGCTTTCTAAGACTCCTTTCACGTTACACAAAAATTCTAGAATGCCGAAATTTGAAACTCGACAAAAGCGTAAAATTTGTTGAACTTTTAAAACGTGTTCCAAACATTAAAGAATTGATATTGCGTGAAACAAATATTTTTATTGATATTTCTTGGCCGGATGTTTTATTGCAGTACAAAAATTGGAATAACTTTTCAAAATTAGAAATGCCAATTCCTGGCTTCAAATTTAATATTGAAATCATCTTGTTAAAATATAGATATACATTGAAATTTCAGGAGAAATCAGTTGAAAATGTTCAAATAAAACTTTACATTTACAATTCTGGCGACGATAAAGGACACGAAAAAGAAATGCTGGATAAACTTTCAAATTATTTTGAATTTGAAAAACGAAAACATTCTATTTTGAGAATTGACGTTGTTGAAACAGATAGCAATGATAAAGAGCATCATCGAACCCTTGCATCTTTCATAAATTTAAAAAACAAATAAACCTATTTTTTGTGACTGTATCAATTTTTGCCTTATTCACATCGAATCGAAGGCCAAATTTCATGAAATTTTTCGTTATTTTTCGTAACTTTTTTCCTTTGTTCTTTTCCTACGAAAAATTACGAAAACCGTTTTTTTCAGATGGCGTTGTTGAACATTTTGCCAGCTATTGTTTCATAAAATTTGGCTTTTTGTTTAAAAAAATTCAATGTGTATTAGTTTGAGAAAAAAAATTGTTGTTTAATTTTTTGTTTTTGCTTTGTCAGATTAACTTGTCAATTGTTGGTATCAAAATGTTGTTTCAGAAACTGGACAAAAACATGAATTTTATTGAATTCGGGAAAAAAATTGTAAAATTCTACGAATCGTTGGGAAAAATGAAAACGTAAATAAAATAAAAAATCATTAAACGGATAAATAATATTTATTAATTGTTCATTTTCTATAATCGATAAACAGCATTTGCGTTATCTTCATCTGTTCTTCCTGAAGAACCTGGCATTGGACTTGGGGAACGTTGAATATTTGAACCGTGAAGAAAATACAAAGCATCCAAAACTGTTGTCTTTAAAAGTTCATTATTTTCATGCAGTTCGAATAAATCCGTCACATCTTTATGAAACATCATTTCACACACTTTTTTAAGGTCACCAGTTGCAGTTAAATCAGCAATTTTTGGTGTTAAATGTGAAATCAGAAGACGCTTATATTCTTCATTTTGAGTTTGTATCTGTTCACGTAATTTTGAAATTGGATCAACATCTGCATCACTTTTTTGTGAAGGTGACGGTGAACGCATCATATGAGAGGGGGTTGGAGATGCTTGTCGAGAATATGACGATTGACTTTCGGCATATGATGGAGGAGGTGGCATTAAATCAGCTTCGAGAAATTCACTTTTTTTTTGAGATTTTGTGTTTATCTGTGGAACAAATGATGGAGATAATTCTTCATGTGTTTCTGATGAAAATAATTCTGTTTTTATCATTGGCGCTCTTAAAGCTTTTAGCATTTCTTTTGTTTCATAAACTTGTGTATTTGCTTCTAAAATAATGTACATTAATCAATAGAATCGTTTTACTAACTATCCATGTTTCTCACGAGTCTCGGAAAAAATGAAACTCAAAATTTCTTTAATAACTTTTACGAAAATCAATTACCATTTGGCGTACCCAAAATCGGTTCGCTGTCATTTCTGTCATTATTCTCTTCACATTTTTCCTTTGATATAGGGAATTTTGAGAAAATTTCTACAAGTAATAACATTTTAAATGTTTTAAAACCAGGAAGTCATACCTGGAGGTGTTATAAATGTAACTGAACAAATTCCATTTACATCAATATCCATTTGGACAGAAAATTCATTCACATCAGGAAGCTTCTTCTGTGTTTTGTTAAAAGGAGAGCTAATCTGAAAGTGGATATTGAATGCGATAAAAAAGTTTCGCCCAATTTTTCTGGGTGTTGCCGCGGGATCATAGACATGTGTCTCCAAAAATGGTCATCTTCCGAAACAAAAAAGATCAAAATTTCTGCCAACTGACAAATAGATAATGGCAAGGACGAATACTCAACTGACACAAATGCTTTATATTTTTTATTTTATGAAGAATGCGAAACCAAAACTGAAATTTTTTTTCAGCGGAAGGTGGTACGCCTTTGATCTCTGCCGATTTCATTATGAGGCGGCAAAACTTCAACACAAATTTTACTATGATACTTACTTCTAAAGTGTTCACACCGTTTGGTTTTCTGACTCTTTTATTTAAAGAGAAAGGCAACAACTGCCATTTAACTGCATATAAAATTAATTTTCCACCAATTTTTAATTGAATTTCACGTTCTAGCATCGGTTCAGTATTAAACTGTAAAAATGCTTCATCACGAGCCATTATTCGTGCTTTTACTAATAAACCCTGGGTTGAGTTTGAATTTGTAGCAGCATTATACACCCGTGCATCTTTAAATATTTTTTGAACAGTATTTTTATTTGTTCGATAAATGCTGCTATAAATAATAATTTCTGGTTTTGTTTGGGATTCCTTTCGTATCCATTTCAAACTTTCTGGGGTATCAAAATATCCATATTCATCAACTAATTCTGCATCACCCGAGCCCTTCTCCCATACATAACATTTTTTACCAACAAAAATCCAGATAACATAATCTGTGAACCATTCCCATTTGATTCGGAACATTAAACGGGAAAACACATCGTGATAAGTCATTGAGCACCAGTCGGTGATTTCGGCTTTAACAAATCCAAAGTTTAAAGCAGCATCAATAAATTTTTTTCGAATTTCACTATCATAATTGAATCCCAAACAAATGCAAATACAGCCAAGGTCACCGGAAATTTGATGTTTCAAATTTTCAAACAACAATTCAACACCGTTAATATCATTGGGTCCAACTAAAAATGTACTTTTTTAGATTTCGAACAATTTCTTAGGCGATGCAGAATCTTTAAAATGAATGAAATTTCTGAAATCACGTGACCGAAAATCGGTATTTCAGTCCCCCTTGTGACCAAATATCAAAGGCTTTTGTCGCCATTTTAGATGACTGTGACTATTTGGCTGACCCCTTCCCATCCTCATAGGGGTCACCTGATTTCTGGGTAATCCCAAATAAAAATTTATCTCACCTGCTATAGTATCATACGAATTTTCAATCCCTGTCTCGTTCTCATAAGTTATCAACGATCCCGTTTTCTTGTAACATTCCAACCCAGCGTGTAAAACCATTTTGACAGTGCTACTCAAATTTTGCTTACCGAAAAAGTTAAACGTTTGCTTAAATCAATACGACTTTTAAGGAATCAGCATTTTTTATCTACAATTTTTTCATTGTTTTATTTTGCCCTTTACCAAACACAAAAAATAATGAGCCCCTTTTCGTATCAGAAATTTAGTCGCAGGTGGCTGCCATATCATTTTAATGCATAAACGTTTTTTGTTCAACTGCAGAATTCAATAACAATGTTTTTCATGTTTTTAACAAATAAGTCTTAATTTTTGCTGTAGTATGAAATTGATAAAGAAAAGGGAGTGATTAACGGCAGTGTAACACGCATCCCCCAACGTTATAATTATCCTTGTTTTTTCGGACCATATTCAAAAAGAGTAGGGGTGCCGAAAATAGATCTCCCCTTTTTTTACGGGAGAATCTCCCGAAATCTCCCGAACAAAATGGTTTTTTTTATTATTTGAAACATATTTTTTAGTTTACTGTTGTGGACGCTAAAAATCTATTTTCAACGACGAAAAACGTTTGTAAAATTTTGCCAAAATAAAAAAAAAGCTTCAGCAAATCACAACTGGAATAGAATTTGCTTAAAACTTTCCGAAGGATTTTTACTAATTTTGTCTACACAATTTAAAGTACTTTCTAATTTTTTGTAATATTGAAGTAATATTTTTCGTTATTGTTCATGAAATTGCGTTGTCGCACGCTTTTTTAATATGCAAATTCATCTTTTGAAAAACGAATGAAAAAAACGAAGGAAAAAATATGTAAGAATGGGGGAACAAACTGTACCAAAAGATTCAACACAGCGTGTTCACAACAGATTAAGATTTTACAAACTTTTGCTTCCCATATGTAAAGTAATTATTTAAAACACAATCTGTAAATTAAATATGTTAGTTAACATACTAAACTAAATTTTGCACGAAGGATTTTTTGATAAATTGTTTGGGAGTGGTTTTACAGGTATTTGTAGTTAAAAAACTAACACTTTTCACAAAAATGATTTTAAAGACCTGTAAAATCACTCCCAAACAATTTATCAAAAAATCTTTCGTGCAAAACTTAGTTTAGTATGTTAACTAACATATTTAATTTACAGATTGTGTTTTAAATAATTACTTTACATATGGGAAGCAAAAGTTAGTCACAAACTCAACTTTTTGCGAACGCGCCGTGTCAAAATCATACCAATTTTTTGTTAGCTTTTTTTTTATTTTTGCTTTTTTTGAATTTAAATTCAAAAAGCAAAAACAACTTTTGTAAATTAGAATCAGTCGCTTATTTTTACAAGAATTCGAAAAAGTAAGTTCAAATAATTGTTTTAAAAAAATAAAATGGGTTATTGGAATGAAACAGAACTGGTTTTGTTAATTGTTGAAACAATTATATATGTTTTCTCTCTATCATTAATTATTGTTTTTATTGCTAAAATTAATAAAGAATTTGGGACACCATTTTATCATCTGCTTTTGATAGTATTTTTATCGGATTTCATATTTTGGCCTTTTATTGTAAGTTTAAAGTTTTTGATGTTTATTTTATTGAGCTTTAAAAAGCTGAAAAAATTTTGAGTAAAAAATATTTTGAAAAAGTGTCAATAACCGACTAATTAACCGAAATTTTATTAGCCGGCTAAAAGGCGAACCCTACGACTAATCCGACTCAAATTTGATACACAATTTGAGATCCAATACCGAGATCCAAATCGTCTAATTGCTGTTCACCCTTTTTAGACTTTAATCGCAATAAAATTCTGGAGATATGGTTTATGGAGAAGTTTTTATTTAAAAAGTGGATGGTTGGAATCATTTTTGTTTACCTTTTCTGTTTACCTAAATCTGTGTCAATATTTTGGGCAAACACTGATTGCTTTTACCCGATTTACAGCTTTATGGTTTCCATGGCACCATAAAAAGGTATATGTCATTTCAAAACGTCGCCACCACAACCAAACTTTGACATTTCAGATTTGGCAATACAAATGGTACATTTTTGTTAGTCTTGTTTTTCCATTTCTTCTTGTTGTTCATCGATTTACGGCCGATGGACAATTCAAGGAAAAGCCCGACGGTACAGTCGAAGCTGGATATGTTGATAAGGAATTTGAAGCGCTAACGGTGACAATTACCGCATTCGTATTAGGCATAAATTCTGGAATTTCATTAATATTAAGCATTTTAACAGTTTATAAATATAAAAGTGTAATATCCGAGCACTATTACAAATAAACAATATTTATTAACACAATAAATAATAAGAGAGACGCGGTGGTAACCGACGTTCTCTGACGAGGCAAAGACAACACAAATGAGCAATCTCGAAAGACAACGCTATTGCAAAGAGGCGGAGCCTTCGAGAAAGAGAAAGAAGGAAAAGGAGAGACCAATCGTGGTGAGAGTTCTCCTAAGGATACAATAAACAACAAGGAATATATCTGACCATAGGCTATCAGATATAAGAGAGAAATGACCGGCATTGCAGGATACTGCAAAAAGACTGCAAAAAACAACTCACAAGGAAACCGTCAGACATGATTATGGAATTTTTGAAAAATAGGTATTTCATCGTATTCCCCATATATTCAAACCTATTCCTGCAAATTTTCAGCGGCCCATGGGCACTTTTCTATTTTTCATATATACTACATATAGAGTTGATCGCCTGCTACTTGAAACTTAATATTTAAATTTTAAAGGTAATTTTTAAACTTTTGGCATTGTAAATAGTCCCAGATAATTTAAAATGCTTATCGGAATGTTTTCCAGACCAAAAAAAAGATCTGCCTTAAAAAATTTAAATATTAAGTTTCAAGTAGCAGGCGATCAACTCTATATGTAGTATATATGAAAAATAGAAAAGTGCCCATGGGCCGCTGAAAATTTGCAGGAATAGGTTTGAATATATGGGGAATACGATGAAATACCTATTTTTCAAAAATTCCATAATCATGTCTGACGGTTTCCTTGTCAAACAAATATTATTTTTTCGGATAAAAGTATCGAACTTATCAGTAAGTTTGTTTATTTTTCATGTTTACCGGCATTCAAAAAATGATGTGCGAACATTTTACATTGCGAGAATTTTTATTTTTGCAAAAAATATAATGAAACTAAAATTACAGTATACTCAATAATTTTAATGATTATTCAATGTATCAGATTTGCATATAATCGAATGAGAGCATATTTTGTTTTATACCCTGAAGTAATATCCATTGTTGTTGCGACGCTACCGTATATTAATGATCTTCACGCTGTTGCTGCATCAGTCGGAATAATTATTTTAAGGTTTGGATTTAATATAAAATAAATAAATACGTAAAACGACAAATTTGGGCGGTTAATTAATATAATTTACCATTGTAAGAACAAATATGTTAATCAAATCTTCAAAACATTTCATAATTTTTTTACTAATTTTGTTAATTTGAAGGTTCATTAATTAAATTTCAGTTTAATAAACTTGATAAAACCATTTCAGTGCGACAGTCCGTGAAACATGGTTAAAACATTATTTTTCACCAGTTTTACCATTTTTTCAAAAATTTTGGGTGAAACGTTTTAAAGTTTTTGAAATTTCGACAACTCGAGTGCTTCCAATGTAAAAAAAGAAATCAATATTAATTATTCTGAATACATTTTTTTTTAAAATATCATTTCGTCAAAGAAATATATATTTTTTAAAATTCAAAAGCAATTTATGTATACAAATATATTTGTAATAAACTAAACTTATTTATTGTAAAATTGTAATTTTTAAAAAGTCAAAAGCAAAAAAAGTGAGACAAAATAAAGAAAAAAAGAAGCTCACTATAATTTCATTCATTAAAGGGAGTGTCGAAGACAACATTAAACTTTTTATGTAAAGGTCGGCGGGGTACAATTTTTCTTTCGCTTTCTCCTTCTATCAATCTTAAATTCGAAACTTAAAAAGTGGCAGCGTCGATAGAGAATATCAAGTTTTTATAGAAAATTGATAGAAAAAAATTGGGACGGATTTGTGCAGCGGCTTTTGAGATAGAAAACGTAATTTATCAAAATTGCGTACCTTTTTTTGAAAGTTAGCTAAACAGACATCGGAATTTATTTTTTTTGATTTTGTGTCAGATTTTTTAAAACATTTTGAAGCATTTGGTGATAAATAATATTATGATAAAAGTCTATATTTATATTCTGACTCCGTTTGTTCAATTTTTCATCAAAATATTTAACGATTGTGAAAAAAGGAGATAAGGTTTGTTGTTTTTAATTTTATTTTTGTCACCCCTAAAACGATTTGATGACACTTCCTTTAGGAAGTTCCAACTTTGTTAGCTGTGGATTATACAGAGTGATTGCGAAAAAATCAAAATTTTAATTTCTTTAATTAAATGTGATCCAAAAACTTTCAATTTGGACACCAAACAAGATGTTGACTATTCTTATGATAATAACGACTGTGCAAATGTGAAGTCTGTTGCCCGCCAAATGAAAATCTTGAAGCATCTTGTATTTTTGGGTTCATTTTTAAAGCTTTTATTATATTTTAAATTTCGTGCATACAACAAAAAACAAAAAATTCAAGGAGAAGGATTGAAAACTTTATACAAAAACTGATTTGAGATTGAATGGTTTAGGAGAAGGTTTTGATAAGTTGTTCATATTCAGTAATACGTCTAAAAATCAAATCTTAGTACTTGATAAAAAATTATAAACGAAGATTTACCTTTCAAGTTCTTCCTTTTCTCGAAGTTGTCGCTCATATTCTTCTTGTTGTCGACGTTGAGTTTCTGCAATATCTTCAAGATCGCGTGGCATCTTTTTAATATTATTAACCGGGAAATTAACAATATAAGAGGTGATAAAGAAGAGTCAATATAATAGAAGGAGGAAAAAAAGTTGAATGATTTTGGGAAAATTAATGCCTTCTTTTATATGCCAAGTTTCATCAATGTAAGCTACAAAGCGCCACCTCTTTTTTTTACTTTGCAAATGTAAAAATGGACTCCATTTAACCTCAATCTGAGTCAGTTTTGTTTTAGTGAAAAAAAGAAAGGGAGTCAGATTTTAATGTTTTTGAATGATAACAAAAAGTTCAAAAAATATGTGTGTTTGTTAAATTTTGCACATTTTTATGGGTGTTCACATTTGATTTTAAGCAAAAAACATTTTTAAATCGTTTATTGGTCTAAATTATTTTTTGAAAACATCGGATATAATTTGTGTTAAATTGGATATAACTGATAAAGTTTAAAATTAAAATAAAAATTAGTCGGTTCACCAAACAATACAAAGGAACATTCTTTCTTATCAGTTAACTGACGCGATTTGGCTGCTGCTGCAATCGCGTCAGTAAAATTTTCACATAAAAAGTAAGAACAAAAAAAGAAGTGTTGCAAATTATGTTTTCGTCCATAATCAAAACTTTTTCACTTTTTTGTTCTTTGCGGTTGATAATCATGGTCAACGATGAATCATTAATTGCAATTTCAGTTGAATATTGTAAAATTTAAGCTATTAGAAATTAATTATTGCTTTTTTTAATTGCTTCATTAAAACACATTCTTGATTATGAATGAGGTAATCAAAAAACAAAAAAAAAATGACATGCTTTTCTTTGCTTTAAAAATTATTCAAAAATAGAATTGTTTTTTGGCACCCCGAAAAAATAATATATTTTTTATCCGGTAAAAATTAGCAACAGACAGTGCTGTTCAAATCACTGTGAAAAGAGAGTGATCTCTAAAAGCAACAATAGAGAAAAAAAAGTGAAAGTGAAAAATCTCTATTATGCAAAACAGTGAACAATCTCTTTCACTGTTTTCTTCACTGTGACTTCACAGAGATTTTCACTGTTTTTAAATTTTTTTCGTGTCAAGAGATTTCATTTTCTTGTTCAACTTTTTTTTCCAAAAATTTTTTCTGATTTTTTAATGTAAAGATTTTCTTTTTGATGACAAATTTATGATATTCAATTAAAAAATTTTAACAAAACAAAAATTAAATAACAGATGATTGTGCAAAAAGCTGTAAAGAACGATATAATACAATTTTCAAAAATTTATTACTATTTTTTAAAAAAAATCTTGCCTGCCAATAATAGATTTTCAATTAATAGACTTTTTTATAATTTTCCTATGTATTTTACTATTTTTTACCGTATTATTATTATTTAAGAAAGAATAATATCGTAGTTAATTTGATTATATATTAATATATATATGTATGTAGAAATAAAGTTTAAAACTTTTAAAACTTTAGTTAAAATAAACAAAAGTGATACGAAATGTTAAATAAAAAAATTTTAAACAAGCAAAATAACGGAGTAAGTTAAAAATGATAAAAATTTTTTCTTCGATGTTTTTCGTCAATTACTGTTCACTGTTGTCAAAAAATATACTGTAAGTTTAAAACTTAATTTTTCTAGTAAAAGCATTTGATTTTTTGAATTAAATTTTCGATAATTAAATTTTGCAAATTTTTTAAATTTTTGTTTAAAAATTATCAATTACAAAAAATATAAATGCTGTCTTTTTTTTAAAAAATTGTTCTATTACTGAATTCATACATTTTTTCATTCAAGTTACAATTTTCATTTTTTTCTATACAGTATATTTTAATGAAAAAAGCACAAAATCACTTTTTTTTCAATTACCACTTCCAATATTGTTATACTGTATGCAACAGCTGCAAAAAAAATTTTTTAAAACCCTATAAAAGTAAAGATAATTTATTCAAAATATTACAAAATCTTTTTATAACAAATTCTATGCATTATTTTTTATCTCCTGTAACCATATGAAATTGTTCTACCCAAGATTTTTCCAAAATATATTGACAAAAAATATAATATAAATTTGCCATCAAAAAGAAAATCTTTACATTAAAAAATCAGAAAAAATTTTTGGAAAAAAAAGTTGAACAAGAAAATAAAATCTCTTGACACGAAAAAATTTAAAAACAGTGAAAATCTCTGTGAAGTCACAGTGAAGAAAACCGTGAAAGAGATTGTTCACTGTTTTGCATAATAGAGATTTTTCACTTTCACTTTTTTTTCTCTATTCTTTTTTTGTGAAGTGAACTCTGTGATTTCACAGCGTAGAGATTTGAACAGCACTGGTTGGCAACAGATCACGTTGGAATCAAATGGTCAATGGAAAAATTCCATACGAGACATTTTCTAAAATTTTTCTCGAGGAAAAAGAGAAATTTTTTAAATTTATATTCACGATCTTTGACAACTTTTCCTGATATTGCATTAATTTTTTATGCTTTTATCATATACATAGAAAAAATCAGGGAAAAAAACTGAGTCGGATAGCAGAGAGCTTTTTTTTAAAAAGTATCTGAAAACCAAAACCAATAATTGCATGGTAAAGAAGATATGAAAGTTTTGGAGTTGTATAACATTATATTTATTTAAAATGCATTATAAAGCGTAATTAAAGCCTTTTAAAGGTAAAGAAATCAGTATATGGTTGTAAAAATTAAGTTTCTGGAAGATATATGGTGATGAAGAAGTATACTATCAACGGTAGTTTTTTGAATCAGGTAGGTATTTTTCTTTGTTTTAAACATTATTTTAATAATTATATGTTTTAGATATCACATATGGATGCTCCAGAATCTATTTGTTATTTTATTTTTGGTGGTTTTTGTATAATGACATCAACACCGTTATCCCTGGGTATATATGATACTGCTCAAATCCTTGTTTTTGAAGATATTTATATACTATTTCAACCATTTACATCATATTTTTTGTATAAATTAGCTATATTTGGTAAGGGATAATGAAAAGTGAAGCAGAAAAGCTTGAAAAATATATATCCATGGATAACGATGTTGATGTCATTATACAAAAACAACCAAAAATAAAATAACAAATAGATTCTGGAGCATCCATATGTGATATCTAAAACATATAATTATTAAAATAATGTTTAAAACAAAGAAAAATACCTACCTGATTCAAAAAACTACCGTTGATAGTATACTTCTTCATCACCATATATCTTCCAGAAACTTAATTTTTACAACCATATACTGATTTCTTTACCATTACAAGGCTTTAATTATGCTTTATAATACATTTTAAATAAATATAATGTTATACAACTCCAAAATTTTCATATTTTCTTTACCTTGCTATTATTGGTTTTGGTTTTCAGATACTTTTTTAAAAAAAGCTCTCTGCTATCCGACTTAGTTTTTTTCACTGATTAAAACTATAATTGTAAAAAAACATAAAAAGATAAAAAACTAATCTGAAAAAGTTGTTAAAAATCGTCAATAAAAATTGAAAAATTTTCTCTTTTTCCTCGAGAAAAATTGTCTCGTATGGAATTTTTCCATTGACCAAAAAACCCGTGGTTGATTCCAACGTGAGATATAAGACGGCTAAACGAATTATGATTTCCGGATTGAAAAAAACAACCCTGTTTTTGGAAAATTTTACATTCGCTAATTTTGACGCTAAAACTGATAAATTGCATCAGGTTGCCTCAGAATTTTTTTTCAAAATGGTTTTTTCATTTTTCTGTTAGAACTGTCTCAAAAAAAATTTTTTTGAGGCAGCTTCAGTAAAAAAGATGAAGTGACAACTTTTTTTGAGACGATTTTTCTGTTTTTCACCATTTTTCGTAAAAATGGCAAATTTGTTAAAAAACTCATTAAAATGAAAGTCAAAAAAAGAAAATTAAGAAATCAGAAATTTATTTCATGTTTGCCTCACTTTTGAGGCAACTTGCTTAATTTGTAAAACATTGCCTCACTTTTGAGGCAACTTGTTTAATTTATAAAACATTGCCTCACTTTTGAGGCAACTTGTTTAATTTATAAAACATTGCCTCAAAAGGTGAGGCAGTTTTTATTGAAAAAATCGCCACATAAAGTGAGGCAGTTTTCGTCAAAAACATTGCCTCAAAAAGTGAGGCAGTTTTCGTCAAAAAAATTGCCTCAAAAAGTGAGGCAGTTTTCGTCAAAAAAATTGCCTCAAAAAGTGAGGCAATTTTCGTCAAAAAAATTGCCTCAAAAAGTGAGGCAGTTTCTGCCGAAAAAATTGCCTCAAAATTCGAAAACAATATTTTTTCATAAATTTTTTATTAACACAACCAGATATTTATAAAAAACAAATAAAATAAATGCTACAGCGTCAGCAAAAATTACAACAGAAACAGATATTACCTACAGCATTTGATGTGGACTTTAGTTTTGTCTTTTCTTTTCCGTTTCACTTGTTTTTGGAATTTTTGGTGGAAGCACTTGTATTCTTTTTCTGGTTGATCGACGGAGTGATGATTCTACAGCGTTAGAAATAACAGAGTTATCAGAATGATGAATTTGTGTTGAAATTGAAGATTCTGCAGAAGATTGAATTTCTGTTGAAATTAATGGTTCATTCGGTGGCTGAATTTCTGCTGAAGATGATGGATCAGTTATTGGTACAGCTTCAGGTCCTTTCAAAGTTGGATGTGCTGATGATGGAGTTTGAGTTATCGTAATAGGTGGTGGCAATCGCCATGGTTTCCATACATTTGGATTATGCAGAAACGCTTTAAGATTTTCGTTATCCGGATCAGGAATATACTCCTTTCATACCGCCAGAAATTTCAACATGTACAAGTTTAACCTAAAAATTATTCGTCATGTTAGTGGTACGAAAAGAAAGCACTTACAAGAGATTTCGTGTAGAAACATTTTGAAAAATGATAAGACTTATTTCGAAGAATTTGTAATACAGCTCTAAAGTATTGTTCCGTTGAATCTACAGCGTTACGGAAAGCAAGATCAATGTCGCTTCTTCTTGTAGCAATTCCACCAGCAACAGTTCCTTGAACAAACAAAGCTTTTCCTTTCTAAAACATATTAATTATTGTGGTAAACTATACAAAAAACTTACAAAGGCTCCACTTAATACATCCAAAATATGATCAGCAGCATTCATCTTTTGATGTTGAACAGTTTGAAACATTTCTTTCATTTCTTCCCAATTTTTATCTTGAAAATATCCATCTCCACCAATTTTATTGAGCAGCGAATCCAAAATAAGTTTAACTTTAGTTGCGTCATCTACAGCGTAAGAATTTAATTCATCAAGTTCATTTGATTCATTGATAGGAAAGCGAACAGTTGGACAGCATTGATGAGCTTTCTTTAAGCATTTTTCAAATTGAAGAGCAAATCTTTGTCGTTTTAAAGCTTCAGCTTCCTTATAGAAAACAGATTCAGCTTGAACTGCAGCAGTTCCTTCAATAAGTAATCTTTTTAACCTTTCAGCAACCCTATCCATCAAGGTGCAAGTATTTTTTAGTTCTACAGCGTTTAAACCATGTAAATTAATAATTATATTGCTAAAATAGTTAAGAAAATTAATAAGATTAAATAGTGGGATAAAAAAAAACGCGAAACAATAACGATTAAAATAAATATTAAAGTAATATAGCTTTTTTCTGTAACATAAAAATTTAAATCCAAATTTTTCTGCCGTGCATTTTCATTCATACACATGTGGCCAATATTTTTCCACAGCAGCGCCTATTTTCAACATGCTCGCATAAAATGTATTTTTTTTCTCAAAAGTCGTTTCTTTTTTATCCTGCTATTTTTTTGTCTCTTTTTTGTCTTTGCTCTTATATATTTTCGTTATTTTTTACTTTAATTATTTTTTTATGTTTGCTTACAGTTATTTATTTTTTAGAGTACTTTCAATTATGATGAATGGCAACGAAGATTACGCTGTAGAACATCCTGAAGTTCAAGCACCAATAACTTCATCTGATGCTAACTTTCAACATTTCCAACTTGGTTTAAATAGTATTTTGCAAAGCTTGAAGGCATCTGACGCTGTAGAATTTAAAGATATTAATCATGCTCCACTTTTTCGTGCTCTTCGTGGTAGTGTTCGAGTTTTCTTACAGGATTGGCCTCCATCAGTTGAAGTAAGTTGTTAATTAACAAAAAGCAAGTAATTTTATTTGGTTTTTTAGGAATTTACTGGTGAAGATTTGGAACGATTAATTATGCTTCTTAATGAATTGGAAAATGCTGCAAAAAACGCTGTAGTTGTTGGACAAGTTGCATTCTCCCCAAAATCACCTTTGGGAGAAGTGGGTTTCTTCAAAATGGAAAATCAAGTAGTTCAACAAGAATGGCAACAACGATGTGTATCCAAACGTCGTGAACAACAAGTTGCATCTGGAAGTCATCGATATGAAAGAAATACATCCAGTTTTAATGGGTAATTTTACATTCTGATAATTTAATTACTTTATATTATTTTTAGAATGTAACGATAATGAACTTCCAAAAGTTTATGCCGAAGCGTCTTTGTATATTCCAGATACACCAGAAGAAAACAAAGAAGAATATATTGCATCAATTGCTACTGAAAATCGCTGCTGCTTTGCTTCAGTTCTGGATTTTCATGATTTGCATATTTTTGGAAAGTATGCCAAAGAACATACAAACGCTGTAGTTTCATTCAGTTCTAAAAGTAAGTACAATTAATTGATTTGTTTATATGAAAGTTCGTTGGGATTTCAGCTTCATCGTTAATTATATCTGAATTGCATTATTATGAGAAAATTTGCGTCATTGGACCTTCATCAATCAAAGAATTTGTAGAAAAATTGGTTGCTTCTGTTGCTCCAAAAACTTCTGAACCTAAAGAAAACTCTGAAAATGATGTCAATGATTTACTTTCAACAAAAACTTCTGAATCTAAGGAGAATTCTGAAAATGATGTTAATATTGCAGATTCAACATTGATTAGTGATTCAAATACCTTATCATAAATTCGTTGTTCACGCTGTAGGTAATATCTGTTTCTGTTGTAATTTTTGCTGACGCTGTAGCATTTATTATATTTGTTTTTTATAAATATCTGGTTGTGTTAATAAAAAATTTATGAAATATTGTTTTCGAATTTTGAGGCAATTTTTTCGGCAGAAACTGCCTCACTTTTTGAGGCAATTTTTTTGACGAAAACTGCCTCACTTTTTGAGGCAATTTTTTTGACGAAAACTGCCTCACTTTTTGAGGCAATTTTTTTGACGAAAACTGCCTCACTTTTTGAGGCAATTTTTTTGACGAAAACTGCCTCACTTTTTGAGGCAATTTTTTTGACGAAAATTGCCTCACTTTTTGAGGCAATTTTTTTGACGAAAATTGCCTCACTTTTTGAGGCAATTTTTTTGACGAAAATTGCCTCACTTTTTGAGGCAATTTTTTTGACGAAAATTGCCTCACTTTTTGAGGCAATTTTTTTGACGAAAATTGCCTCACTTTTTGAGGCAATTTTTTTGACGAAAACTGCCTCACTTTTTGAGGCAATTTTTTTGGCGAAAATTGCCTCACTTTTTGAGTCAGCTATCAATAAATTAATAAAGCTGCCTCGCTTTTGAGGCAGATATCAATAAAATAACAACACTGCCTCGATTTTGAGGACGTTATCAATAAATTAACAACGGTGCCTCACAGTTGAGACGATAACAAAAAATTTTCTCAATTTTTTAATTTTCATTTTACAATTTGAGAATTTGTTTTTTTTCCTAAATTTACCCCACGTCTTTGAAAAATGAGGCTACCATGTCAACATCTCTTTCATTGCCTCAAAAAAGTTTTTTTTGAGGCAACAATTGAATAAAAAGCGATTTTTCAATTTGAAAAATTTTTCTGAACTTTTTTTTGGCATTTTCGATTTTAAAACGAAAAATGGCAAAATCTTAAAAAAAAGGGTCGTTTTTTTCAATCCGGAAATCACAATTCGTTTAGCCGTCTTATATCACCTGATGACTGTACTTTTTTGTTTGCAAAACAAAGATTTAATTGTTTTTTTTGTCATCTAAAATTTGTTGATCAATTGAAGATACATGATAATATTACCAGATCCTAAAAGTCTTTGTTTGAATGAATGTATTTCGAGTCATCATTTTTTGTTTTTGAACAATGTTCTATCAAAACAGAAAAATTTGAGGTACATGGATAATATATAGAACAGACAAGTCAAAAAACAGATTTATTATTTTAAAACACAATTTGATATGCAATACGTTCACAAAATTAAATAATTTTTTTCGTTTTTGTTTGGCGATCAATGCCTTGATAAAAAAGAAATTTTGGTTGATATTCATGTTCATTAGCTTCAATAATCACATCAATAACAGCTTTTAAACGGTTTTAATATTAACCAAAAAACTATCAGCAAAGATAAGCTTAATTTTGTATTACTTTGAAAATATTCTTTTACATAAAAAACATTGATTTTTAATTTCTAAATTATTTTGTAAGAAAGAATTGAAAAGAAAGAAAAAGTAACTAAAATTTTTTAATTTTGAACTTTTAAGCATTTTTGTATTAAGAAAAGTTCCATAGATTTCTTAATTTTCTTTTTGCCGTTGAATAATACTAATAAAATTGTATGATTGAAAGAAGAGAAAATCGCAGCTGGCACTTTTGCAGTTTGAAAACGTCATTGCGAAAGCAATAGTGCCATAAGCATCTGTTTCCAGAGCCGCAACTTGGGGTAAATTCAGAGAGGAGAAAATCGAAAAAATCACGTATAAAAAAACAGTAGTGAATAAATTTTCATGTTTAACTAACGTTTTTACAAAACTTTAAAAGTATGAAAGAAGAAAAAAATGACATCAAAATAAGCTGACTCTCGGGTAACGTGAGTCATGCAACTTTTTTCTATTTGCTTTTACAAAAAAGTTACCTTCTTTTCGTTTCCTTGACGTTTCCTTTTTTTTAAAAGTCATAAAAATTGTGTTTACTCACAATCAAACCACACTTTGTAAAACATAAAAATTATGTATCTATTTTTTCTGATGACGAAGGAGGAGATTTCTTAGATTATTTAAGAAAAAAACAAGTTGGTGCATATTAATATTAACAATTGTTAGAATATTCATTTTTTAACACAAAAAATGTATGCTGTCATTGTTGTGTTTAGTGTTATTTTTTGCGTTACTGTAGTTGGGTGTTTTGCTGTTCGAATTTTACAAAATTATTATTGGTCAAAACAGCGACTGATGCAAATGCTCGATTAATTTTTTTAATAGAATTAACTTTTTGCAGCTAATATTTCCAGTTCAACAATGTTTTAATTTTAATATGTGATTACTGATTTTATTTTTTAACTTAAATCAAACGTTTTTTTAAATACAAAACTTAAAATTAATTTTACAAAATGAATTAATCGTGAAATCATCAACAACTAAAAGGCGATTTATAGCGCCTCCAAAAAATAACATTTGATTAAAGAAAAGGGAAAAAATTATGTGGGAAAATATTATTGTTAAAAAAGATTTTTAAAACATGGAAAATGGTAAGACTATGAAAGAAATGATTGGATATGTAAATCAGGACATGAGATTGATCAAAGAAAATAATACAGTAATACTCCACAGAAAAGTTTAAATATCCAAAAATTTATGAGATTCTATAATTTTTAGCAGCCATATATATTCAAATGGTTCAATCCGAACCATTCAAAAAACTGTTTTGGACACCACCCAGTTGGGGCAATATAATCTTGCAGCACAATTGAGAAATTTAGTTTTTATTCTTTCTTCATTCAATCCTTCTCCAGAAAATATCGCAAACAATTATCTTCAATTCTGAAACATCTGATTTTGCCCTTCTTGGAGCTGATAAATATTTGGGCGAGCTAAAAAATGTCAGAATAACATTCTTTCTGTTAGGATCAAATTTTAATTCCACAAAATTGATAAAATTCTCTTCTAATTTTATTTTTCAGTAGAACAATAAAAAAACTTCTAAAAGATCCTGTATTAACACAGACATTTTTAAACATACATATTTTAAGTAGAAATTACCCTTTGTTAATACAAAACCAAGAATAGAGATGAAATGGAAAACGCCTTTTTCAAAAAATGACAGACATAAAATTAAAACACGCAACTGCTTTCATTGCTATAAAAAAAACCATATTGTGAACAGGGTTCTGCGAAATCGAGATTTCGGAAAAATTAAATTTTGAATTTTTTGTTTTTATGAAATTAAAGAATCTATTTATTTCACATTTATTAAACAAAAGAAAGTTTAAAAAAATATTATCGAAATTTTGGATTGTCATAAGACATCTCAAAAACAGAGATAACAATGCAACAATGATTAGTTTATCTATAAAAAATTCTTAAATAACTGTTGCAACATGATCAATTAAATCTGGAGCATATTCGCTGACATTTTTTGGAAAAACTTGAATTGATAAATAGCAATTTGAGTCTTTTGTCATTGTAAAAGTTATACGCAAATCTTGATTTTTAATTGTTTCGTTTTCAACTCCGCGATCAACAATAATTTTTTGAATTGTACTAAAGAATCCAGATTTTTTTCCACCTTTATAATAATTGATTGCATGTTGAGCATATCTAAATATTTTTTAACACTTTGTGATAACATTTCATTTCACAAAACAAAACAAAATGTATAACTTACTCGGTTGATTTTTCATCCCCTAAAATCTTTTCAATATTTTCATAAGAAATTTGATTATAGGTTACATCTGAAATAAATTTATTAATTTTGTTTTTTGACTTTGTCATGCATGAAGTTGTTACCTCTATTTGTAATTCCAATGCAAACATTATTAAGTAAATTTTTTCCTGCAACAGGTACTTGCCAACATGCAACAATAAGATACTCTTGAAATTTCCATGCACATGATACTGCAGGACCATACCATGACAGTCCCATTTTTCGAGTAACCTTTAAAGAAGGAAAAGATGTTATAAATTTTTCAACAAATTTTATGTTAACCAAAAGTGTTGCATTTTTTGGTTATCCGATACATAACAGTGCTATCAAATGAAGACTTACAAATGAATATCGATATCCGGGTAAGACATCTTTATTATCAGTTGTATGAATGAACCAGCCACGAGTTTCTTCAGCACCAGCAAATTTTAAAGTTTCTCTAAAGAAAAAATATTTTCCTTTTTACAAATTAATAAATCATTACTTTGTATAATTATCAATTTCAACGCAACACATTGTTTTATTCTTTAAATCAGTAAAATTTGTATCAAAACTGCCAGATTTTTTAAGCAAGTTTGTTAAATTATCCATTGAAAATTCTTTTTCTTGAATATTTTTTAAATCAAAATCTTCGTCTACAAGCTTTCCCTTAACATATAAATGAATTGCAGCCCTTTGTGGAATTTCATCCTTTTTTCCACTCCATGAATCAATTTCAACCATAATAAAAGAGTCTTGTGCAGCATGTTGATTAATTAATTTACAAAAATTATTAATTCTATCACTATTTCTTTCACGTTCAAATGAACAAAAAAGGATATAAATATTTTTGTCAGTATTATTCCTTTTTATTTCACTTAATCGAATATCATCTGAAGCAGTCTTTACACCCTTTCTTTCAAAATCTCGAAGAAATTTTGCTCGTTCAATAATATTTTCATATTTCTCTAAAAAGTCATAGAAATTTGAGCGGGATACTATTGACTCTTTTTGAACTTGAAGAATTTTTTCATCGAGTGCAGATGGATCTTCTTCAGTTTTTCGAACTTTCAAAACTAAGTCACGAATGTTTTCCTAAAAAATGTTTGATTTAAGTCACTCTTTTTTCAATCATTAGTTTATAGAAAAAGAACAACTTCGTACATACCTTAATTTCTGCAATTTCAGTTTCCATATCATTTAAATAATTTTGGAAAAATAATTTTTCTTTTCTTGGAATGCTTGAAGTGTTTCGAATATCAGCATCAATATCTTTCATTTGTCCAAAACTTTCATCAATTTCATTAAAAAGTTTTTCAATTTTATGAATTTTTCCAGAGCCAATTGTTGCAAATTTTAATTGAAGATTTGCAGATTTTTGAAAATAGCTATTTAAACTTGCAATTGGTAATAAATGAAAAGTTTGTTGTTTTCCAACTTTTTCAGCTCCAATTTTTTCAATATACTTTTTTGCATCTTCTGCAGTACGCGGCAAAGTTTGATCTGCAGGTGGTACATCAGTATGGACAGCAATTTTCGTTTCTTCATTTTTCCATGTTTCATTGTCATCATTTTCATTAACATTTACTTAAAAAGTTTAAAGAGTTAAGGTTAGCATTTTAGAGAAAGGGTCAGGAGTTGAGAGAAGGAATATAAAGGACTTACAATGTGCAGATATATCTCCCACATTAGGGCATATTTTTTTAAATTCAACTGACATCTTTCCTGTAACTTTACTTTTATCATGTCCACTTTGATTGGAATCTGTAAAAGTTATGGTTGCATTTGCGCCCCATGTAATTCCAACGACAACATGGGTAGCATTTTCATAACCACTAAATTCAAAATATTCTTGTAACTTTGGCTGTTTATAATTAATTGATCCTTTTTTGTTGTTTTTGTTACAATAATATTTATTTGGACAGCTCTTTCACTTTGCATTTTATCTTTTACAAAATCCACTGAACCATTTGCAGATACAATTCCACATAACAAGCTTAAAGATGCATCTGCATCAATACCAATTTTTCGTAACTTATCCGAAGTTTTTGTTGAAATTAATGAATCATATTTTAAGCCGGCACTTGATTCATCCCATTTTGTTTCAACAAATTCATCAATATTTCTAGAACAAACTGCTTTTTTTTAAATGTTAAGTTGGAAAATAGTTTACTCTTTAAAAATATTTGATAGCATCAATGTTTCTGTACGAACATCGTAATAATCACCAATTTTGGCAGTTCTGCCTAAACTTGATCGAGTACATTCGTCGCTGCTCATTACTTCTACCGTAATTTGACTGTTTTTAAAACCTTTTTTTTTAATCCTAAAATGAAATAGGTTTATTTTGGTTGAATCTCGGCTCTGCAAGAGATATTCATACAAATCACATTTAGCACAATCAGTGGTAAAAATATTTTGTACTGTACATTGAATCAATCAACTCGATAAAACGCGAAATGGATTGTTTTGCAGAAGAAAAAAAATATTTTATATGTGCATGCATAAGAAACTTTTTGTTCATATTCTTATCAAAAACTAAAGACTACAACGAATGCTACAGTATTCTTTCTTCTTTGCAGAATTTGACTAATATTAACTGAAAATAAAATCTATAAAAATAGAAGAAAAACAGAAGTTTTAAATTTTTCAATGCATTCACGTGAAAAATACAGAATTATCTTATCTGTGTTTGTTAAGCAATTTCCATTGTTTAAAAGGCATAAATTCCTATAATGGTTGTAAACTAATATATTAAGCAGAAAGAAAACCCAACTAATGCTTTGCTTTAAATGCAAATAATGTAGGCTTATCGTTATTTTTTCTTTTTTTTGTTTCAATAATGGAATCTTTTTTTGAGTTTTGTTCACTTTATCATCTTTTTTGCATTTTGCATGAATAAACTCACTCAATTTTCAACTGTAAAAATTCTATAATTTCGTTTCATGGTTGATTGTTAAAGAGTTGAAAAAGCAAGCAAATTACTTGTGGGTAAAATTTGTAAATTAAATTTTTGATTTACTTTAGAAAACCGAAATTGCCAATTGATATCTTCCAATTATCCAAGAGTTTATCCAAAAAAATCATGTAATTTTGAGTATAAAAAAAGGTGTGGAAATTTTTTTGAACAATTTAATGCTTGATATAATGTAATCGCTTGGGAGACTTTTTGTTATTGAAAAATGCAATCTTGAAAAGATTCATTGATTGAACTGATGCATTTAGATATGCAAAAATGAAAATTACATGAGAGTTTCAACGACAAAAAGAAAATTAAGAAATCTATGAAACTTTTCTTAATACAAAAATGCTTAAAAGTTCAGAATTAAAAAATTTTAATTACTTTTTCTTTCTTTTCAATTCTTTCTTACAAAATAATTTGCAAGTTAAAAATCGATGTTTTTTATGTAAAAAAATATTTTCTGAGTGATACAAAACTACGCTGATCTTTACTGATAGTTTTTTTTGGTAAATATTAAAACCGTTTAAAAGCTGTTATTGATGTGATTATTGAAGCTAATGAACATGAATATCAACCAAAATTTCTTTTTTATCAAGGCATTGATCGCCAAACAAAAATAGAAAAAATTATTTAATTTGTGAACGTATTGCATATTGAATTGTGTTTTAAAATAATAAATCTGTTTTTTGACTTGTCTGTTTTATATATTATCCATGTACCTCAAATTTTTCTGTTTTGTTAGATTTTTAAATTTTTAACGAAACGATCCCTTTTAAAAGCTTTATAAAGTCTTTACAAAAATTTATTTTTATACATGTATTATTAGATAAGTTTAAACTGGAACAGGAAGAGAATAATCTCTTTGATGAATAAAATTATAAATGAGTTGCAAAGCTTCTCGGGGTTTATCTTCAGGAACAAAATGTCCACTTCCACGTACAGTAACGAAATCCAAATTTCCTGTATATTTTGTAACAAATCCAGCAACAGAGGGGGTTTCAGCACGATAATACCATTCTGCAGAATCAAATGATTCAGGTTTAAGTTGTTGTCCAAGTTGTGCAACGAATTGTTTATTTAATGCAAAATTGCATACGGTATCAACATCACCATTATAGGTTAAAAGTCGAAGATTATTTGAAATAAGATTTTTAAATTCAGGACTAACATCATCATGTACTCTTTCATAGAAATATCCAACTTCATTACTGCAATCAGTCCAATGTCCAACATTTGATGGAATATGAAGGGCTGCACGAACATCAGCTCTATTTAAATATGTTTCAGTGTTGTTTGATTGAGCACAAAGTGGAAGGCCACTTGCACGACCAGCTGCTTTTTTGTTAAGTTTAAGTCCAGATTGATGATTAATCATTCGACGGATAAAGTCACGTTTTGATGAAGATCCACCATTTAGATAACATGTACTAAAATGTGGTGCCAATTAAATTTAAAAAACAAATTTGACAGATTTCGATTTTTTACTATGAAATCGAAATTTCGATTATTGATTTTTCAAATTTTAGTAAGCTGTTTTCGAAGTTTCAGCTTTCAAAAAATTTTTTATGGAATAAAATTTTATGATACAAAAGTTAAAATTTTTTAAAGTTCGATCTTTTGTTTTACGAAATCAAAATTTTGATTTTAAGACGTTACAAAAATCGAAATTTAGCATCATGGTTTTTTTTTGTCAGTTTTACAAAAAATACTATGATGAAATCGCCAACCGTTTGGTCAATTTCGATTTTTCGGAATTTTAAAATCGAAAATTTGATTATTTGATTTTAATCGAAGTTTTAGTTTTCAGCAATGTGTACTACAGAAAAGCTTTTATAGTCAATGTTTCGCGCGATTTTGATTTTTTGACTTTCAAAATCGAAATTTCGAATCAAATGTATTTTGAAACTTCAATTTTCACCAACACCCTTTCACCCTGTGCAAACATACCTATAAAGATTATATGGATCTAAATCTTCTCCTTGATCAAGAAGTTCATTGACCAATGTTGAGCATTCACTAAATCCATTTAAGATTGTATAATAATCACATTTATATGTATTTCCTTTGCAACATTGTGTTGCAACTTTATCATATAAATTTTGTCGAACTAAACCATGATAATAAAACAATGGAACCATTGTATTATAATTTAATGGGAAAGAATAAATTCCATTTCCAATTGCAACTCCCTTAAAATGTGGGAAATTTGTTTTATCGGCTGCAACTTTAACTGCAAGGGTAGGAACGTAGACACCCCCGTAGGATTCACCAGTAATATAAAATTCATTATTTTTATATTCTGGAAATTTTGTTGTAAAGAAATCGACTAAGGCATTATAATTATTTGTTGCAACTTCATCGTCATTTGTTGCAACGTTTCCAGAAGTGTCATAACTGAAAGAGAGGGGGAAATCGTTATGGTAGAAATGTACAATTCAAAAGCTTACCTGAATCCAACCCCTGCTGGAGATTCCATAAAGATAACATTTCCAACTCGATTCCATGCATATGGATTTTCATAAACTGTATTGCCATTATCAGAAACATGGAAGGGACCCAATTCTTCAATTAATCCCCCAAGGGATGAACATCCTGGACCACCATTTAACCATAACAAAACTGGAGAACTTGCTGGATTATTGTAAGCTTCGGTAAACCAATAATGAAATTGTTTTTTATCAGATGCTTTTAAATATCCAGAATAATGTTTAAATGGAATTGTAAAATTTGCTCCTGGAAGGGAAGTGACAAGATCAGCAGCCGGTGCAGCAAAGGCTGTAACAAATAAAGCAGCAACAACAAATATAATTAGGCGATTCATGGCTGTTGTTGGATGGTCGCCTTTTTCTTTAAATGGAGTTTTTACATCTTTTTGAAGGTGCTTTTATAATAAAAAAAATTAATTCAAAAGATCTGATGCAATTAATGCTTTTTGTTTTATCACAAAAAATTTTTTTGTATGGTCATTATTTCATCCAATTTTTTTTATTGGAGTTAAAGAAAGACAGTTCCGGGAAAAGGAATACAGCAAAAAATCTGATAAGAAAAAATTTTTACAACTTTTTTTTATTTTGGTCATCTTTTCGCAAGATTGCCTTTTTCTTCATTTTTTTCTTTCCAAACAATTTAAATGTACAAAACATAAAAGTTGTATTGAAGCAAATCGAGAAAAAAACCACGTGATATAACTTTCTTAAGCTTATTTAAATAAGAGATAAGCAAAAATAGAAACTAAAAATATATACAGTTTTACGCTGAAATTTACTGCATACTATTTTTGGGTATTTTTTTGTTGAAATTATTACTTTTTGTTTTTTTGAACAAACACAAATTTTTTTTGTAGTTTCATTAATCAAAAAAGTCAGAGACAAAAAACTTTTAAAAAATAGTTTCTTTCAATTTTTCCAGTTTGCAAAGAAAGAAAAAACCATTGTTTATTGATTGCACTTTTTTGCGATTAAAACAAAAAAGACAAAAAAAGGTCAATCAAATATCAACCCAACCGATAAGCTTCAGTCAGTCATTTTGTGTCTCGACTTTATTCAACTATAATTAATTTTTTCTGTATTCCAGTTTATTCCATCCTTGATTTTTTGGAAATAATTTTATCAGCTCCGACAATATTGCTAAAATGTTATCTCCACCAAAATATTCCCTTACAACAATTACCCAAACTCCATTAATTGAAGAATCAAAACTTCGAACAATTTTAAAAGATATTTATGGAATCTCTGATTGTACAATTCATAAATTAACTGGATATGATGATTTAAATTTTAAAATTGAAAATGTTTCTTTTAATTCAAGTGCGAATATAAAATTAATAGAAAGAAATGAAACAACATTTATTGTAAAATTTACAAATCCTTTAGAAGCTTCAAATCCGTTATTACTCGATGGACAAACAAAACTGACGGCACATTTAAGAAATAAAGGAATTCCATGTGCCGAAACTTTGCCAACAATTGATGGCAGTTTGTGGAAAATTGTTAATATGACAGATGAAGGTAAGGAAAATTGTTGAAATGCAAGCAGCATGCAAAAAATTGTTTTAACAATTTGGAATTAGTTTTTTCTTATAAGTAAACCTGAAAATCAGGCATTTTTGATGCTATTTATTAACATTTTTGTTGTTCCAACAAAAAAAATGTTTTGTTAAGTGGCTGATTTTGAGGTTTCACGCCAATTATGTTCTAACATGTTAAAGTAAAAACCTATTTTGTGTTGCTTCAAACAAGTTTTTCATTATGATTGAACCTAAAAATCAGGCATTCAGCCTTTTGTTATATTTTCTAATTTTCTGTGAACCAAAAAATTGACCTTTGAAAACCTGATTTTTTGGTTGACAGAAATGTTAAAATATATAGGTTGTGGACTTCTTATCTTAAACTCATGAAAAACTACCCAAAAATTTAGGCATTTTTAAATTAAAATGAGCTGGTAATATTTTTAGTTACTGCTCCAATTCGACTTTTTCAATTTTTGCCCGGATTAATGCTTGAAAAGATTGGATATAATGACACTGTATACTCTCTTATGGGAGGCCTTGTAGCTGATTTCCATAATGCCACATTAGATTTCTCACATCCAGCATATGAAAATGGATGGTGCCATTTTATGTGTAATGAGGATTGGGATACCTTAGAAGAAGAACTCCATCATCAAATTAAAGAAAAAGTTTTAACAGACAAAAGCCAAATTGATTTATGCCAAAAAGGTTTTGATGATTTTCGAAATGATGTTATTTCTCAACGTGAAACCCTAAAAATTGGATTCATTCATTCTGATGTAAATGAAACAAATGTTTTGTTGCAAAGAGTCTCGGATGGAAAATATCAAATTACAGGATTATTAGATTTTGGTGATACGCATAAATCATATTTAATTTGTGATATTGCCGCATTAATTTTATATTTGGCCGTTGATGCAAATGAAGATAATTGGAGGATTATTGCAAAATCAGTTTTAAAAGGATATAATGAAAAGCGAAAACCTGAAGATTTGGAACATATTTTAGTTTCAATGCGTGCAAGACTTGTTTCATCACTTGTTTATGCTTTAAGAACAATTCGAATTAATTATAGAAATGAAGATCCAACATATATTTTAAAGATGCAAGCAAATGGTTGGAGAGTTTTAGAAGTAAGTGTTTTAAGCTTAAATATTTTGAAATAAATTGCATAAATTTTAAATTTTAGCTTTTAACAAAAGAATATGATTCGAATCAACGTTCAATTTAAAATTGTTTAATTTATGTTTGTCTTTTTTGTCAAATAAAATTTAAAAAATTCAAAAGGCAATTTTTGGATGAAAAAATCGTAAAAAAAATAATTAAAAATGAATCAAAAAAATTTTAAAAACATACGTTAAAAATGAACGTTGTATTTTTTGTCCGTTTGAAATTAATTATTTTTGGTAATTTAAGAAAATAAAATCAATAATATTTAACGGTGTTATTTTTGTATGGTTGAAGCAAAAAAAAAAGTGTTAAAACCAAAAAATCAAAATTGTTTGATATTAGACCAATATTGCGTTTTTCTTTAAAAAATTTGCAAAATATTCAAATAATTATTATTTTTAACTAACTTTGATAATTAAAAAATATTACAAGGAAGAAAAAAAGTTTTCAATGCGAAAAAATGTTAAAAATATTTTCAAGAATAATTTAATCTGTTAAAATAGCTGATAACACATTTTCACTGTTGAAGAAGATTTTAGTGTTGGAGATGTGAAACAAAAATTTTTTGTTTGTATAAAAAATGTGAAAATGATGAAGCTTGACAGAATTAATTTTTGCAAAGTTGATATATTCATCCAACGAAAGTAAAAAATTTCATTTTTTATTGTCAAAAGAAAAGTTAAAAACAATTATGTACAAACATTTACATAAAAAAACAACTGCTAAAACTTTTAGGAAATCAACAAAATTAAAACATGAAAAAAGAACAATGTATTTTTTCCCTGAGGCAATAAACTCCCTATATTTATCTATATTTTTTTGATACGCATTTTTTAATAAGAGCTTTTTTAACCGTAAAAATGTAAAGCTCATTTTAACAAAAAAAAAGAATGAAATTCAACCATAAATTTCATAAATTTTACCAGTTTTTTTTAAACTTTTTTCTAATTAATTTACACTAATAGATCTCTTAAAAATAGATTTTCTTTTAACAGATTCTGGAAGTGGTGAAATTGTTTCAGATTCTTCACCCAAAATTGATACACTATCATTAAAGCTTATATGCCTTGAAAGTTTTCGGCTTTCCATTTCTTCATTTATTTCATTTGCAGTTGTTTGTGGAACGGGAACGGCAAAGCTTCCACTTCTTGATTGAAGCCCCTCCAAACATGAAACAGATGATGATCTTCGCATTGGGGGTTCAATAAATAGGACATTTGTTGAAAATCTTGTTTTCTTGGAATCTCGCCTTTGCACGTATCCATCTTTATATTCCAATTCTTCTTCATCATCTAATTTTTTAAGGGTTTTTTCAACAGATTTCATTGAAACTTTATCAAAATTTTCATCTTCAATTTTTTTTCGTTGACTTAATCGAAGTCCAAGTATCTTTTCTGGGGCACGTCCTAAAAAATGTTAAAATGTTTTGAAAATATTATTGAAAAAATTTTCACAAATTTCGTGCGTAAACATGAAAGGAAATTTTATCAAAATATTTTTTTAAAAAATTCATTTGAAACAATTTCTTTTTGAACTGCCCAAAAAAATATTCCGTTGTATAAAGCCTGGCAGGCATGGTTCTGCGAAATTGAAATTTTAGTTTCAAAAAGTCCAAAATACCGAAATCCAAATTTCATTATTTCGATATTTCGATTAATAAAATTGTGCTTGGTTTTTCAAACAACTTCAAAAAAAGAATTTTGATTCCCATTTCGAATAGGCCATTTTTTTGGTTTTTGATTTTGAACGTAAAAATTATTTTGATAATTTCGATATTTCAATTTCGCAGTACCTAGGTCCAAAAATTTTTCAAGTCTCAAAAATGTGGAGATGAAAAATTTTTTTTAAACAATTTTTACCGAATTTTACAAAAAGTCTTCAAAAAAATCAGTTTTGCTCAAACTTAAAAAACAGAATCCAACTTTAATGTTAAAAATCAACCCACAAAATTAATTCTAAAATACAAACCTCTCGTTTCTTTTGGACCACAAAAGCAAACACATAGCAGCAACGAAACTAACGCAAATGGAATCATTGCAATTGAAACAGGAATCATAAAAAGTTCAAGCTGAAATCGACTTGAACAAGTTCGTTTTTCAATATATGATTCACGTTTTAGACGTTTTTCTGCTGTTGCATTTTTGCTTCCATTTTCATCATCTTCAACAGTATTATTTTCAACAGAAGATGTTGAATTATTTAATATTCTTACTGTTTCATTATCAACAATGGCATCCCTTAAAAAGAAAAGAGCAAAAATTAATTTATTTTTTTAACCTTTGAAAATTGCTTTTAATCTTTAAATTTAAAAAATCGAACAGTTTTTTTGCGCTCATTTTTTTTCTTTTTCCCGATTTTTTGATTGAACGAAATTTTTTCCGGTTCCGTTTTAATAATGAAAGAAGAATCATTTTTTCATCAAACGACCTCGAAAAAAGGAGAAGAAATGGAAAATGTTAGCACATAAATATCAAAAGATAGAATTTTTTATGAGAAAATTTTGTGTTTGAGACTTTTATTCTTCATTTTTTTTATTGCCTGTTAAGCGGCGTCTGAATAAACTGAAGAAAGAAAAAAGAACATGAAATTTATTTTGTACCGGTCATTTTTAAAAAAGAGAAAATAAAGATACAAGATGACGTTATGAGATCAAAGAATCATTTAATCATAGCTACAAAAGCAACAAAAAAAGATAATTGAATTGGGATAAAGATGATGCATAAACAGTTTTTAAACTTAAAAGTTTTTAATGCTACAGTATACTCGTATTAAAAAGAGATAATTGTAAATTTTAAACAGGTAAAAGCGTTAAAAATTATTCAAATATGTATAACTTTTAATGCTTTTTTGGCTATGGTTTTAATCAGCTAGAACATAAGAAACTCAAATTTCGAAATTAAAAAGACAGTCTAATTTTTCTTTGAAAATTAGCGCATTTTGCAAACAACAGGTTTTATCACTTTTTTCTAAATTTTTATCAGAAAACAAAAAATGTGAACGCAAAAAATCCAATTAATTTTGATTTGTGGTTTTTATTTTTACAAATATCTTTCAAAATCTTTTTAGCTTTTAAAAATTGGGTAAAAGCTTTTTTTTTATCAATCCACAAGAAGATCAAGTTAACTTAATTTTTTCAAAGGAAAAATATCATATGTGTTTTACAAATTGGATCACTCGCATATTTTTAATTTTCTTCAAAGCCACCTTTAATTAAAAATTTTGAGCAAAATATACTTTTTTGTCAATTTTTACTTTGAAGTTAAAACTGTAGTAATTTGCTCAGTAAAAAATGTTGCAATAAAATGTTTTATGCTTATTAATTAAAAAAGCTGCCACAAAAATTAAAAGAAACATATTTCATTTTTTTCGCAAAAAAAGTCTTTGAATGAAAAAGGAAATGAGTAGTTTAATAAAAGACAGTTTAAACTACGTTATTATTATTATTTGAAAAAAGGAAGGTTGGCGCCTTTCTGTCGGTTAAATATAAATGCACGTATAAAAATATGAAAGAAAATGGGTTTAAAAAAGCAAAACGAAAAAAAAATGAAGGACGAAAAAAAGACTAATATTATTATAGCGTTTGTCAGAACAATTTTATCACAAAATTGAACTAAAGAAAATACAATTCAAAGAATCAAAAAGTACAAGTTTGAATTAAACGGAAAAAAGTTTTAAATTTAGTATACAGTGAAACAAAAAGTAAATAAATAAGAAATGGACAGTTTTGATAATTATTTTTGTAAAAAAGGAATTGAAATTTTTTGTGTTTACGTAAATAACTGGAAAAATAAATTATTACATAAACAAAAATGATAATTGAAAATTTATCACCTTATGAAAATTTTAGGTATTGGAAAAACACAAAACTATTAAAAACAAAAACAACTAATTTTAAATACTTTAAATGAAAAAAAATATTTTAATAAAAAAATCAAATGTATGATAGTAACAAGTAAACTTTATTTTATTCTTAAATAAAAGTTACTGTCAAAAAATAGTGACAGAATAGCTAAATTCGCATTAGCACTGATAAATTAGCAATTTTATCATACACGAAAAACACTTGTGATCCGTTTTTTTGGAAAAGGAAAAAAACTTACAATAATTCAGTATCTGTAACATTTAAGGCTAAAATATCATTGTTATTTTTGCAATGTCCACCACAAGATCGACAGATCACAGCTGGAGCTTCAAAACTTTTATCCGCCAATAACAAAACATTTAATACAATTATCAAAAAATAATAATAAAAATCCATTTGAAAATATAATATAAAAAAAGAACAATCAATTTTGAGTGTTCCTTTTTTTCGAAATTTTATGTTTACACTAAAAGTTATTTTTTTTTGTTTAATTTTAAAATTAAAAAAAGTATAAATGTAATAAAACCCATATAAAACAGAGTCACGCATAACAGAGTAAAAAAAGGGTAACGGGTAATTTCAGAACACAGAAGAAGAAAATCGATTTCCCGAAAGAAACAACAGAAGACAAGAAAAAAATCGACCGCAAAAAATTGAATGGAAAAAAATAGTTTTTGAAAGGTATAATGATTTTTTTTTTTCTTGCTTCCGGCGAGACACCGCCCATTATTTTTTTACCTGTGTTTCAAAAAAAGTTGGAAGATTTTTGTAAATCTATCTTATTTTTTGATTTAAAAAAAGAGACTGTTTTTATTCATTCAGAAAAGAAAGAAAAAGTAAAAGACAATTACATAAAAAATGACCATTAAAAAACGGACATATATATGAAAATGACCTTGTTACTGTTTCTTTTGATTTTTGCAGAAAAAACATAAACATTTACCTAAAAATTATTAATGAGAGAGTATTTAATGAACAACAGTTTTATAGCATAATATTACATCATTTCAAAATCCCCATTTTTCAATACATAAAAATGAAACACCAAAAAATCAACTACTTTTTAAAGAGAGAGAATAAAGCTAAAATAGCACAAAATAGCAAAAATGAGATATCCCAATTAGTAAAAGAAGGTACGTTAAAAGCATCTTTAAAACCTATTACCCCCTAAGGGCATATTCAAGAGCCATGATGCAATTATCACATATTTTTAATGTCCCCAAATAAAAAAGAGATATCTTTGTAATCCCAGCTGTCCCATCAACACATGATAAATAAAGGTAAAATGACGTTTTTAGATAATATATTTCTAAAATAAGACATCAAAAAGTAAAAGTTAAACATGTTTTTAATAAACATTCTTTTTTCAGATTAGAAACAAAAACACAAGACCGTTTTTCAAAACCGTTGAAAAAACTGAAAAATTATTGTAATGTTTTTGTTTGGGAAAAATATATATTTTTCTTTCTTCAGTAATAAAAAATTCTTTATTGTTGCAAAGTTTTTTTTAACTATATAGTTCAGACGTGCTATAAAATTTTATAAAGCACATAAAAATTTAAAATGTCTGTTTTCAAGCATGGTTTAATCGAGATTTATGCAGCTTTAAGCAACAAATTTGCTACTTAAGTGTTGTAATTTGTAATTCATTGTTCTGGTATACAAAGATTTTGATCATAAAAAACTCGTAGCTTCAAAAAGATAAAAATCAGCAGCAAAAATACAATGTTACAACTTTTTTAAAAAACGTTTTAAAGAAAATTTGGATCAAGATTGAAGAAATCTGATCGACAATTTCACTGTACAAATGCTGATGGTTTTAATGCATTTAAGTATTTATACACGTAATTTTTGACCTAAATTTACAGATTTAGAAGATAAAAATCAGCAACAAAAATAAAATGTTTCAACTATTTTGAAAAAAATTTTTTCATTTTTTGCAAAATATAGCTTTGGCAAAAAGTCCCTGAAAATTTGCTCTGTTTTTTTGTCGATTTTTTGAAAGCAGCAAAAAAAGAGAAAAAGAACGACGAACTTCTTTGGTTCTTTTCTTTTTTGAGGGGTTTGTTTTTCTGCTGGTAGTAGTAGTATGTCACACGCCTTTACATCTTCCTTTTATTGAAAGTTTTGGTTACAACAAAACAAGAACCATATACTTTTATTTACTTCATTTTGGCATTTTTCTATTGAAATGATACTTGTCAGATGTTTTATGTAACCCAATTTTGTAACCCTTTGTTTACGCTTATAACTTTTGTATACAATTTATATATCATCGATTTTATCGTTAATGGAACTTTTTTAGAAAAACGACGGGGGGATTTTACACACTATCTCTGTAAATTATAAGCCATGATGATGGAAGTTGATAATGCAGAAATAATTACAATTCTTGATGATACTTCTACCACTTCAACCTCAACATCTTCATCTTCAAGATCATCTTCAACTGTACCACATTATGAACAGCAAATTATCAGTATGTTTTTTTTACTATAATGAGAAATGATATATATAATCATTTTTTTGCAGCTACAACGGCAAAAAGTCGACCTGTTGCAAAAGGTTTTACTGCAGTTGAAGCGCTACATATTTATCGAAATAATTTAACAAAATTTGAACAAAATGAAATCTTAACCTTTTCAAGAGTTTACTTCACAGGAAATTTAACTCAAAAGTTACAACCTGAAAATCCAGGTCCTGGTGGATTTGATGATGCAAAAGGCAGCTACAGATTTATTTTGCATGATCATTTGGGTTATAGATATGAAATTTATAAACCATTGGGTAGCGGAAGTTTTGGACAAGTGAGTTTCTTCATTGTTTTATGCAAATTTATATCTTTATTTTTTAGGTGTATAATTGTTTTGATCATAAAAGAAAAAATTCTGTTGCTGTTAAAATTGTACGAAGGTAGGGAATTTGTGTATATTGTTGCAATAATAATGTGCCTTCGCTTTTACAGTACTCCTAAAGTTGCTCAATCCGCTCAAATTGAAGGTGATATTTTATTGCATTTAAATTCTGTTAATGGGCGTGGCAGCAATAATATTATAAAACTTTTAAATTACTTTGAATTTCGTGGTCATCAATGTGTCGTCTTTGAACTTATGGGTTTAAGCTTATATGATATTTTAAAGAAAAGAAAATTTAAAGGTCTTACATGCTCAGTAAGCTTTTTTAACTCTTTTTGCCTGGTTTATCTCATAATTTTAAGCAAGTTAAACCAATTGCAACTGAAGTATTATTGGCATTGAATTTCCTCAAAGAACAAAAGGTTGTCCATTGTGATCTAAAACCTGAAAATATACTACTTAGCTGTGATAGCTCTGATCGAATAAAGCTTATTGATTTTGGTAGTGCTTGCTATGAAGGAAAAAGCTGTTATACATATATACAATCAAGATTTTATCGAGCTCCTGAAGTACTTTTAAATGCAACTTTTGGTTCTGCTATTGATATGTGGTATGTTTATTATTATCTTTTAATGTAATTGTGATTAAGCTGCTTTTTGCAGGAGTTTTGGATGTATTGTTTATGAGCTTATTGTTGGATATCCACTTTTTCCTGGAGAGAATCGAAATGATCAACTTTCTGTTATTATGGAATTAAAAGGTTTACCACCTGCAAGCTTGATTGCGAGAGGAAAGGCATCTGCTGATTATTTTCGTAATGGTGGACAACCAAGATATTGCCAACCGACAAAACTTCCAGATGGCACAACAACATATGTTCCAAATAAATCTCCAAAAGGAAATGCTCGATTTAAACCTGGTGAAAAAACTTGGGATACTGTATTGAAGACAAGAGTAAGTCATTTTTAAGTTAGGTTGCTTTTAATATTATGTCTTTTTTTAGATTGAACCAAAACTTGTTTGCTTTTTATCAAAATGTTTGGAATATGAACCACCAAAAAGATATCTTCCCATACAAGCATTGATTGATCCATGGATAAAAGATCCACCAGAAATTATTACTATTGATTAAATATGTATACATTTGCTTATATTATTATTTTCTTCCAGTGCTAAAACTCTCTTTCTCTTAAATCCCCGTGCTTAAGAATCGTTTTCTTTTTTATGCTTTTATATGTTTTACACCATGAGAAAAAATTTGAAATGTTTGAGATTTTCTTCTTCTTATTTCTATTATTATTTTAATGTTATATTTTTTTTATTTCGTAGTATTGTAGCTATATATCTCTCTCTTGGTATGTACAACACTAAAGTGTATATGGTCTCAAGAAAAAAAAATTTAATTCCCTCTTTTTTCTCTTCTCTTTTTTTATTTGTTGTTTTGTTGTTTTTTTCTCTCTCTATATTTTTTATATTTCACGGATATATGTAATTATGTTATGTATGAATTTTTAAAAAAGTAGATTTTCAAAGAAAAATAAAAATTTTTTAGTTTAATTTTTTTTTTTTGTAGTACTTTTTTGAGTACGGTAGTTTTAAATCTAAATTCGTTTTTACTTTAAAGTTAACATCATTGTTTTAAAAATAAATAATAACAATAACAAACACATACGAAAAAGAACAGTTGCTCAATCAACTTTGACCCATTCTTTGTTAGAAAAAGTTCTCTTGTCTTTTTTTGCTGTTGGAAAATTGAAAATTTTTTTCCTTGCCTTTTTTTTGTTTTTGAACAATCAATAATCACGCTTTTAAATATTTTTTATCGGGAGTTTTAAATCACCTTTTTTGTCGTTTGTTTTGGTAGTTTTAATGTACTTCAAATACAACTTTTAACAAACGTGAAAATTTCCGTGTTTGAGTTTTTACAATTTTAATTAATCCATCTTTTTTTAGATTTGTATATTTTCAATGTTTTATTAAAATTAATAACTTTTTGTAAACTTTTTTGTTTACAAAAAATCCGTTATTCTTCAACAAAAAAAGATGCTTCGTAGAATTGGAAATCTCATGACAAAGGTTTTCTTTTTTTGATCGATTTAAAACTGGTTTAACTCAATTTTTTTAGGCAGTTGTAAGAATTCAAAATGCAAAACTTCTTCCACCTCAAAAGACTGCCTTTAAAGCATTAAAACCTGCAACTCGAAGAATTATTAGTCAAGCTTCTCGGGCACCACTTTCAAGGAATCCATTTTTAAGAACTGTAAGTTTTTTATTTGTAAAATTTTGTTTTTAGTGATGATTTGTATTTGTAGTTTCAACAAGCAATTCGAAGCAGCCGTCTATTTTTGCGTCCGTTTTCTGCAATACATTTACAACAATTTTCTTCTTTTCATGAACGGGAACGAAGAAATCGCTTTCGTGGTTTATATAAACTTCAACGGAGAAAGAATGTTGGAGTTATTGAAAGGATTCGAGTAAGTTTTTTTTATCGGTTGAAAGCTTATCTAAAAAAGTTGTTTAAGGATGTATTTAATACAAATGTCCGATACAATAAAAATCTTCTTGATACAGAATTTCCAAATCAACTAAATGGATATGAAATTGGTATATACTATCTTTCTTTCAATGTTGATAAAAGAAAATATTTAAGGTAATCATATTGCTTGTGGATGCTCGGCAGCAGTTTATGAACTACGAAAAAAGAATCCAAATTCTCAGTTTAATGCCTTAAGCATTCATTCGGCATCATCTGAATCAAATGCGTTTCCATTAGCACTGAAAATTATGTTTAATTATAATTTTGAACGACCTGAACGCTATTTATGGGATGATATGGGAGCTGAATTAATTCCATTAACTTCTAAAATTGCAAAAGGAAAAATGGGAAAGTATGTGCATTGTTTTTTTTTTGCAAAGTTACCGTTATCTTTTTTAGTATAAACTTTTTACCAAAGAATCATCCTAATGTTATTAAGCTTCATACTGCTTTTACAGATATTATGCCAATTCTACCTGGTGCTGAAGAGAGATATCCAGGTTCGTGTTTTGTATTCGTATTTTTGCTAATATTGTATTGTTTTTTAGAAGCGCTTCCACAGCATACCGATTATATTGCACTTGATCATCAATCTCGTACACTTTTTATTGTAATGAAAAGATATCGTATGACACTTCGAGAATATATGATAACGCAAAAGCGTAATTATTGGACGTCAAGAGTTATGTATGGGCAATTGCTGGAAGGGATTGTATTCTTATTTGAGCATTGTATTTCTCATAGAGATATGAAAAGTGATAATTGCTTAGTTGATTTTGATTATGAAGGTATTATCTTTTGTATCTTTATTGTAGAAGCTTTTAAAGTTGAATTTTTTTTAGGAGAAGTTCCGCATTTGGTTTTAAGTGATTTTGGTTCTGCTTTATCGTCTGGATCTTGGAAAGTCAAATATTCTGATGATTGTGTAGATTTGGGTGGAAATTTATGTTTACGTGCACCAGAAATTCGTCGAGCAAAACCTGGTCCAGAAAGTGAAGTTAATTTTGAAATGGCTGATACATGGGCAGCTGCAACACTTGGCTATGAAATGTTTACAAGGTAAAAGATTACTGTATTTATAACGGTTGTTAGTGGTGTTTTTTTTAGGATTAATCCATTTTATTCTCGAATGAGTAGTGAAACATATGAAGAAGAAGAAATTCCAACCCTTCCACGACGACTTAATTATGCAGTTAAAAATGTTACATATCAAATGTTAAAAATTAATCCAGCTGAAAGACCAAAGCCTCAAATTGCTGCAAATGTTGTTTTAATTTCTCTTTTTCGTTTTGGACAAGATGTTAAAACATTTTTGGAGGAATGTGGAGTTTTAATGGGTTGGAATACCAAAGAGTTGAAGAAATCTTTTAGTAAAACTTTAAAAACTGTATGTTTTTTTATAATTTAAAAAAAATTACAGAATCTTTTTTAGCTTGGAAGTCACATTGAACAAAAACTGGATTATGTTACAGAATTATATGCTGCAGAAACAATTCTTTCAAAACTTATTTCTCCAAAAGTTATTTCTCCTGCGGAACTTCAAGTAAAATTTTTTAACAATTTTTTAAACTTGTTTTTGTTTTTTAGTTGCGTGCAACATTTCTTGCTCGATTAAATCGTGATGATATATGGCCAGCAATGGAATATTTTTTTGATGAAGAATCTTATCGTGAACAACATTCAAATGGCAGCAGTGTCAGCTATTCAAGTGGAACATCTACAACTTCAACAAAAGTTGGTCATACACCTTTGATGAATGGTCTGATGTCACCGAAATAATCTAAAAAGCAGACGAAAGAAGAAAAAGATAAGATCGATTTTTAAGAGAGTGTTTTCTCTTTCCTCCTTTTTTGTTCATTATTGTAATTGTATATTTTCCTCTTATTTTTTTGTGCCATGTCCGTTTTTGGCATCTGTTTTTAGATTTATATCTCTCTTACGTTTAGGACAAGTTAGGTACAAACAACAGCTGTTGAATGTATTTTTTGATAGATTATGCGTGGTCATTTTTTTATGTACAAATATTTTAGTTTTTTTATTGTTTGATTCTTTATTTTTTCCTCATATTTTTTTCAGCTAACAAAAACATAAACAAAAGTATCAATTTTTTTTTGATTTTGTTTGAATTAAAATTTGTTGTTGATGAACAAAAGAGTTTTAAAAAATCTCACGCGAGAGCGATACTTTTTTGGTAAAAACCAATTAAAACTTGGTGGAACCTTATTTGATTTAAATTATTACTATTATTATTATTTATTAAATGTCAGGAGATTACGGTACTATTGTTAAAGATTACAGTATCGAAAGTGCAGCAGAAACAAATTCAATAACATTTTTTAAATTTTGGCTGCTATTTAATAATTTTTCTGAAACCGCATGGATCAAAACAAAAGAGTATTTATTTGATGAATCTAATAAATTAAAGAATAATAATTCAGAGAAAATTCAATTATTGCCATTACACGGACCTCGAAGTTCAACAAAAAAATTTAATGTAAGTTTTCTTTTTTTTTATTACTGTAGGGATTTAAATGGATTAAGATTGGTCGTCCATTTTTAAGCTTAAAAATATTAGTCGTTTTCGATTATTAAATGTGGACAACAGTTCAAACAACGTTGAACAAGTTTTAAAGTTTTTACGTCATAAAAAGCGTTAAAAACGATTTTACATTAATTAAAAACTGTGACTAATAAAAAAAAACGGGAGCAAAGAATATAAAAGTTTGGAGATAATTTTTGAAACAATTATTTTTATTGATTTTTATACCTATCTGCGAATACTCGGGCAGTTAGTTCTTGGTATTGGTCGTGGTTGAATCAACGAAACTCGTATTACCTTTTTTTGTTAAATAAAAAAAGGATTTAGTTTTGTTAAAAGTTTTTTTGTCGAAAAAAAACAATGTCGGAGGAAACTAAAGTAAATACGGAAAAACCAAAAGTTGAGGTAAATTTTTTTCTGTGAAAAGTCTTTTGTCTCTTGTTTTTTTGGGCCCCAAAGAAAAAAGGTTAAAAGAAAGAGATGAGTCATAAAAAGGTTTTTTAAAAGAAACTAATCATTTCTAACCATCGACGATCGTCATGTGTTTTTTCCTTGTCTTTTGACAAACTTTTTAAAAGTTTATATTTTTTTGATTTTTTAAGAAATAAAATGTTAGACATTATTAGAGACTCCTATTCGCAGGAAGCGTGTGTTTTATTTAAGAAAAGCATAGTAAATTTTTTAACATTTATTTGAATTCAATCAAAAATTTTTATGACGTTTTTTTGATAAAAAAAATAGTAAAATGGATTGTTTTCGCTGTTGTTATCAAAAAATTGAGAATAGTGTTGAAAATTTTGAGGTTCGTTAGTTTAAAGTGGAATTGTTAAAGAAAGCTTTTAGAAAATTCCATGACTTTTTAATTTGAAACGTTTAAAGAGAGTGTTATTTTTTCTTTATAAACTATTTTTAAACACAAAAAATGCTATAATTTCCATTTTTAAAGCTTGAATTTTAACTCTAAGAATTTTTGGGTATAAAGATTGCCATTTTTGCAGTGTCTCCAAAGTTCCACTTTTTTGGAACGAGTTCCGTTCAATTTTTTTACAAACCCGTTTCGTTCCGTTCTGGAACGGGAACGGAACAGAAGATCGGGCGTTCTGGAACGGTGGAGACAATGCATTTTTGAAAATCAGAATGTCCGGGAAATTTTGAAATTAATTTTTCTGTTTTCTTATTTCCCGGGAACTTTGGCAATCTTAGTTGCAAGAAAGTAGTTCAAAGGTCGTAGAAGTTTTGATACAATTTTCATTTCTAACGTTTTTCTTCGAAATGATATAAACCTCACAATCAGAGTTTTTTTTATTGTTTTTTTACCTGGTTTTCAGGTTAATGCGATTTTAAAAAAAGATTGAAATGAAAAATTTATTAAATCGCTCACTCCTTTCAAGACATTCATAGTTTTTTTGAACTGTTTTTTTAAAATTAATTTTCATTTTTCAGATGAGACGTGGTGGATATAATAATTTGGAGAATGCTCGATCCGCGACTGAATCCTCTCTATTTGATTTACCAAATAATATGATAAATTATAACGAAAGAATGACACAATTGGATGATAAAGACCGAGAATCTCTTCAAAGACTTCGAAGGCATTTACAATTTTTCTTTTTGGATCCAATGAAAAAATTTAAAATTCGTCGACAATTCCCGTTTAAACTTGCTCTTCAAATTTTTAAAGTTGTTATTGTTTCTCTTCAATTAATTTTATTTGCACAACTAAGAATTTCACATGTTGATTTTTTGGATGAAACGGTTACAGTAATGCGGCATAAATTTTTAAGAAACTGGGATGATTCAAGAGGTTAGTTGCTTTTTTTATTTGGGGTAATGTAGGGAATTTTTTTTGCGATTACTTTTCAAGTTTAAAGATTTTTATGAGTGATTTTCGAAAACTATGCACCTGCAAAATATAACTTTGTGAAAAATTCTGCAAAAGATCTGAGCATAAAATTGTTTTTTGGATATTCGAATTTTCATTATTTTTTCTTTTAGATCAAACTTCATATCCACCCGAAACCAGTCGATATGCAGTGTTTTCAAGCAATCAAATAATACAACATTTTAGTTATATTGTTACTTCGGTAAGTTCATTTTTATTGTGGTTTTGTGATTGTTGTATGTCAATAAGGGTTGCCGTTGTCCCTCGAAAACCAAAAAAACTGAATTTTTTATGGGATTTTTCCATTTTCGAAAAAAAGTCGGGCGACGAAAAGATTTTTGGTAAATGTCCGCGAACTTTTTGAAAAAAAGGGTTAAACAAATTGTGAAAAAGTCCCAGAAAAGGACAACTTTGAAAAATGATAAAGATTTAAGCTTTGTAAATTCTACAGAAAACTAAAACCCTGAAAAATTTTTTGTAACAATTAGTCTTTTCTGATTTTTTACGGTATTATAAAATGTCAAAACTAAGAAAATTGTTTTTGAATGATTTTTCACTACTGTTTTTTATAGAAAAATATTCAGGAACTGTTTTTTAAAAATGCTGCATCCTTTTTTGTGATTAATACCACGGGGAAACGAGTTTGATCTTTGTTTCCCCATGGTCTTTTCCTTAGATCCTCCAAGGATATCTGGAAATTGGAATTTATAGTACAAGGAAAATTCTTGATTTCTCAGTTTTTTAGAGGGCAGGGCAACCTTAATTTTAATCATTAGTATACTGTAACTTTGACATTAATATATCTTTTAACACTTAAAATAATTTTTTTAGTATTATAATATTGGAAATGAATCATTTGCATCATTCAGTTATGACACGACAATACCACGGCCCGCATCCCTTACAAAAGATGATGATCATTTTTCACATATTCCACCGCTTGGGTTATGCATTGAAAGAATCGCAGATGTTTCAGTGGAAAATGATACATATATTTTTGACGTTAGTGAAGTTACTGGTAAATTTTATCTTTATGTCCCTTTAATTTTAAAGTTGTTTTTTAGATTGTTTCAAATTAAATTTTTCTCATGCTGAAATTGATAAAATAAAAGAAGATCCAATGAATATTCGACATTTTTTATTTAAACGAAATATTACTTTTAAAGCTGAAGATGCATTAATTATTACAAAAGCAACAATAAATTTTAATCTTCGAACAATTCATTTTTCTTCAGCTTCAACGGATCAAAAACCAGAATGTTATTTAATTAAAGTTGAAATAATGTTTGATAATTCGAGGCATAGTGGACAAGTTTTTGTTAAACTTAATACTGTAATCAGTTATGTAAATCTATGTAATGGAAAAGTTTTACAAGGTTTGTTTTTTTTTTGTTGGATATTCTTTAATTTATATGTATTTGTTTTAGTTGGACCATATACTGCTGATTCGTGAGCTTTTTACTTTGTTATTTATTTTATCTTGGTTGTGACTTAAATTCTTTTTTCAGCATTTTAATTTCTGTGATTGATATTGCAGTGCTTATTTGTTGTTTGGCTTCATTACTTTTGTGTTCTCGAGCATTAATTAAAGCATATTTATTACAAGTTGAAACACAAAGATATTTTTCAAGAATTCTGGGAATTGAACTTCAATGGGCAGATCGTTGGGAATTTTTAAATCTTTGGTATGTTATGATTGTTATAAATGATGCATTCATTATTCTTGGAACAATTGCAAAAATCTCAATTGAATTCAGGGTATGTTTTTTATTGTCCGTTTTGCGAAATCAAAATTTCGATTTTGTAGCGCGTTTCATATATGTAATAAATGTTTTAGGATTTTGATTCAAGTTTATTCACGCTAACGGGAATTCTTCTTGGATTAGGTGTTTTACTTGTTTATATGGGATTGTTCAGATATTTGGGATTCTTTAATCAATATAATGTTTTAATGTTAACTCTGAAAAAAGCACTTCCAAATATTCTTCGATTTATGGTTTGTACAGTTATTTTATATCTTGGATTTTTGCTTGCTGGTTGGGTAATTATTGGACCATATTCTATCAAGGTAATTTGAAATTTTGAGATACTGTAAAGTATTGTGAATTTATCACTTTTATTTTAGTTCCGAACCCTTTCACAATCATCTGAAGCATTATTCTCGTTATTAAATGGTGATGATATGTTTGCAACATTTTATACAATAAATGATTCAAATACAACAATAAATATTTTTGGAAAAGTATATATTTATGTTTTTGTGGCATTATTTATTTATGTTGTTCTTTCACTATTTATTGCAATTATAATGGATGCATATGAAGCTGTTAAAGAGCTATGTAATGAAGGGCTAAAAGTTGAAACATCATCGCTCAAAGAATTTCTTGCATCTGCACAACCACCAGATTTTTCAACTGCTGAAGTTCGAGATGAATTTGCTGCTGATCAATTGCTGCATTTAGGTTTGTAAAAAATAGTTATATTTTGGTGGAGGTCTTTTTAAAAATCAAAACTTCTTCTAACATGTTTTATCATTTTTAAATTAACAAAGTAAGCTTTTATCCTTTTTTTGAATTGGATTAAATATAGCGCTTTAGGCACAAGTTTTATTCTTCGATCTCGACAAGAGCTTGCTGAAAATGTATCAGAGATTTGGCAGCGTTTCCGTAATCGTCGTTCAACAACTTCACAACAAAATTCAAATGTTCCTATTTCAAATACTTTTATCAATCCTTTACATTCTTCAAATCAAAATAATAACGGTGAAACTCCTGCTGCGGTTTCGATGAATCAATTACCACAAAATATTATTCCACATTCTTCATAAAAATACATACCGTAATCTTCTCTCTCACTTTATTTAAATCTGGCTTTATATATTTTTAATTCACCTTTTCTGCCAGCAATTTTAATTGGGTACTCTACTTTTTTTTACTGTTGTATATTTGTTTTTACGAAATAATTTTTTTCTTACTTTTTTTAATTGTTGTATTGTTTTTGCTTGTTTTCACTACTTTTTGTATTTTTTGATAGATTCTTTGTTGTTTTTTGAATAAAAAATATGTTCACTTTTTAGTTGCTTTTGCAAGAATTATAATTACTTTTAAATAAATAAAAAACATTTAATTCAAAGATTCAGAAATACAAAATTGTAAAAAAATTTTTAACAATTTTTTTGTTTGTTTTAAGTAAAGCATGATTGCTGAATACAAAAATGATGATTCTGAATTTTTCTTTATTTTTGTATCGAATTTAATTATATAAAAAAGCGTGATGCTTTGAGTAGGAAATTTCGATTTTAAAAGATTCGAAATATAAATTTCAGTTTTTCGATTTCAGACTAAAATAAATATTTCGAAATTTTTATGTTTCGATTTCTTCCCTATTGATTTTCATTTCGAGGAACCCTTTTCATATCTATTTTTTAAATTTTGTTAAGTTCTTTGGCTGAAAAATTTCCTATTTGACTAAAAGATCTGTTATAAGATTTTTTTTAGTTTAGTTTTGCCTTATTCTTACCAGCGTTGTTACATTTGGTAGAGTCTTTTTAAAATATTAATTAATCAATACCAACAAGTGTGAGTCAGCATTTTTGTTAACCCCTGCTACATTCCTTCCCACCTGCATACCCTTGCTTGGTTTGTCTGTAGTTGTTGTGAGTATTTTATTTTTGTGCTCTGAACTCATTTTCGTATCCATCATAATAAATTTTCATCAACACAAAACCTCAAAATTTTTCATCATTACTTTTTTTTCATTTTGTATTGAATTTGTTGCAATATTTTTTCTGCCATCATTAATTGATTTATCCAATCCCATTTCACAATGTTTTGCACTTCCGAAACCAATGGTTTCGTATCTTTTTGAAAATTCAACCTCTATTCCATATAAAAAATTAATAAAAAGTTGTAAAACTTTTAAAATTTTGCAACAAAATATCGGAAAATTTAAAATTAAAAGTTTATCAACTAATAGTTCGGAGTGCATAGTGGATCTCGGCGAAAATTATTTTTTTACCTGTGAATTAGTAATAGAATTTGAATTTAATATTGATCCCGTAAAAATAATGAAAACAATAAAATTTGGATATCGTCGTCAAATTACAGCGTATTTTTTGTTTTCAAAAATTGATTTTACGAAAATTAAAAAGATTAATATCATTTTTTCTTGATTTGAAATAACAGAAGATATTTTACTTAAATTTATGCAGCCATATTTGGAAGCTTTAAAATTTAATTATTATCCCTTTGATAAATTGGATGAAATTAATCCTGCTTTGTTTGCAGTCAAAAGATGTCCAAATTTGACAAAACTTTCGTAAGTGTAAAATCATAAAAAATTAATATCTTCAGAAGTTTTAGAATTACATGTAAAAGATATATAGGCAAAAATTTGAATTTTTTTTTAACAACAGATGATTTCAATGAAATTCTTAAATTTAAAAGTCAAACAAAAATGAATAAATTTAAGCTTTCGCCTTTTTCTGAAATTGATCCCAATTGTGAAATTTCGACACCACAAATTTTCAATTAAACTTTATTTCTCCTTTACAAAATTATTTAGGGAAGATTTTTAATAACAATAAATATTTTTCTCCGTTAAAGCTTTATATTTATAGCCAAGTGATATGAAGAGCGCTGAATCAGAGATAGCGTTTAAAACAATTCCAAAGTACAAATGAATAATTTTCTCGAAGGAAATTATGCGTTGAACAATTTAAAAGCGAATGATTAATTTTCCAGAAAGAATTAAAGCGTTAAACAATTTAAAAGCGAATGATTAATTTTCCAGAAAGAATTAAAGCGTTAAACAATTTGAAGAGCAAATGATTAATATTCTAGAAAGAATTAGAGCTGGAGGCAAAATATTGTTGATTCATTTTTCATTAAAATAAACTCTTCAGAAAGAAAATATGGAGAGCATTCTCCACACTCCCACAAAGGAAAGAAAGTCAAATAATTATTTTTAAGAATAAAAGCAATACAAAGAAGGAAGCGGAGATTGTGGCATACAGCCAATAACTTGTGTCATTTTGAGTACCGTAGTCGTGTATTGTTTCAGCTTCGTTGTCATGATGATTTGCTATTTCAGGTTCATTCAAAGTTGCTTTTAGGACAATTGGTTCACTTGAGGCTGGACATCGAGCAATGCAATTTTCATTCACTATTTTCTTGTTGAAGAACATTACTTGTTGCGACGTGATGGATTCTGTATTACAAGGGATAAGTATTGTTTGTGATTGACATTCTAATTCCAGCGTTGGTTGACCAAAAGTTGATTTGCAGTTGAAGGTGGCCACAGACCCTGTTTTACAGCTATGACATCCTTGAATTTTCAGAACATTCAAGAAGCAGCTTGTTGATTCCACCATTGCCGTCATTGTTAAGCCTTTGATGTGTACTTCTAATTCCATTGTTGCCTTTTCGAATGTTATACTTGGTAAGCCAGAATCTGGGGTCACTAAGAACCCCAACCTTGCTTGGGGCAGAAAGGAAGATGTAAGGGCTTCCTTTGCAGCCCCTTCTTGACGGCATATACATGTCATTTCATCTTCTGCAGGGTGGCACATACACTGTGGGGTATAATCACATTTTTTCATTTCTAGCGCTTGGGCTGTGGAGTTGCATTTTAACGTTATTCTTCCAAATTGATTATTGTCCAGAATGGCTAGCGTTGAATCATCCTTTATAAACATATAATTTAAAGCTGGTGTGGGCGGTAAGTCCAAATTTACAATTGTGATGGAGAGATTGTTTCCATTGTACGTTGATCCACTTTCTAAGGTGACGTTTTCAGTTATTTGATTTTCATGCTTTATCACAGTTTTAATATATATTTTAGGTGTCCACTGTTGACATCTGAAGATGTCCAATATATCCTGATTTACTGGTTGTGCATATAACTTGTAAAAAATGCACGAAGGCGATGGTAAGGCACAACCACCATTAATCCATTCCGGACCGTTTGTACATGCCGACGTTCCAGGAAAGTGTTTTACTTCAGCTAACTCATGGATGTCATCATTTGCTTTAACTTCTGCGCAAGCGTTTCCAACACACGAACCCTTTTTTGGACATCTTTGTTGTGATTTAACTTTGCCTTGATAATGTCGAGAGAAGAACAATGTTTCTTTTTTGCACTTTGCAGCAACTTTTTCAACTTCAAATTGAGCGATTCCCATGGATTTGTTCATATGATCCTTTAAAAGGAGGCAATAATTTTGGCCATTTGGCCGAATTGTCATACGTGTGATTTCTTCGAATTGACATCTCATTGTACCGTTGTAATTATGTATACATTTGTTTTCTTTTGCAGTTAAAACAGCTACTTCTGGACAACTTTGTGATGGTGCAATAAATGCTAGTAAAATTGGGGTTGCCAGAGCTGCCTTCTTCCAAGTAATTTTTGAATAGTTTCTTCTTGGTTTTTGTTTATGTTCTTCCTTTCTTTTCCAAGCACATGTTAACCACTTAAAAATCTTTCTTACGCTTTTGAAGATTTTCATGCAACAGCTGAAGACTTTCATGCAGCAGCATACAATAACCAGAGCTGATGCCCCTGCCACCGAGAAGAGAACCACTTCCCATGTTTCGATACAATGGTTATTCCATAACTTATCCCAACAAATAGTACACTCTAATTGTTCACATAAAACATTTGCCGGACATTCTAACTTTTGATTTTGTACTTCCAAGCCATTTATCCAACTCCGAATTGTGACAGGGTATGGCCTAATAACAACATCTTTTGGTAGATTTATTGTTTCTTGCAATTTTGGAACCATAATTTTTTCGCAGTGATCGATGGCACATACTTCTGCAACATTAACAGCGCTATCCAAGTTGAGCAGAATTCCGCCTTTAACACATGTAGCTGTACATGAAGAGCATGTTGTAACTTTAGGTGGATAATCGAAAACTTCAATGTTGCTTGTTCCCCATGCTCTTATCGGAATATCAACTCCATCAAGATGTAGTACTGGGAGAGGATGTTCAATAATCACCAATTCATCAACGTAATGTTCCGATAAATCATATAATTGAATTTTATGTACGGTTTTCTTTGTTGGCGTTTTGCTGCAAATTTGATGATTTCGAATGCTGCAAATGTCTGGGAGGTGGTTAAGAAGTGCTGCATAAGTTTCTTGAGCAAATGTTGATGACTTTTCCATGTCTGCTGCACTAATTGGTGTTGATGCACATTTTGTGGCCCAGCTTGGACATTCAGCTGCAACTGCTGTGAATAGGCAGCATAATGTGATGAGCATGGTTGTCATTGCTGTTTTTCTTGGACGAAGATTGTATTGTGTCTTTTGTTTCTTCGGAGCAACTTCCTCATTTTTATCCGCTTGTTCAGTGGATTTTGTCTTGACCTTTTTGCTGTAAACCTTTTCTTTTGGAACCTTTTTGTCACTGTTGTCTTGCTCTTTAACTTTCTTTGGTTGATCAGCCGCTTTACTTGGTCGAAGTTGTTCGAGGGCTGGAGTTGCTTGAAAGCTTTTGTAAAAATGATTTTCTTCGTCATTGTTAAGTACGTATCCTTCCGGGATACCATTTAGAAGTTGTTGCTTTCGTTCTTCAGTTATTGTTCCATCTCTTTTTGGATTTGAATTTTGGTATTCGTAGCTCTGTGGATCATGCGGATATGTCAATTCCAATGGCAACAAATGATTTATTGCTCTACGAAGTGTTCTTCCATTTGCAACTTCAGCGGTTGCTGCTCGAATTGATTTGTCACCAGAAATTTCCAGTTCTTTAATTCTGCCTAACTTCCAGGTTGCCCGTGGTGCTTGATTATCCATGATAATGACAATTTCACCAACTTCCGGATTTCTTTTTGTTGTTGATTTTGGCCCTTGATGCTCTTTTTTGTGCCTTTCTCGTAAAGATGGAAGGTATTGATCCAACCATTTCTTCCAGAATTTATCCAACATTTTGTTTGATTGCTTCCATAATTCGATTAGCTTTTGGGGGACTTGAGCTTCTTTTTCCAAGTAATCGGGGTCGTTGACATCTTCCGGCATCCATGTGGGAGTTCCTGGTTGACTGAAGGGGGCCAAAAGATCCACTGGTCGAATAACAAGACCTTCATCTGATTCACCATCCACTTGCAGAAGTGGTCTGCAATTTACAACGGCACAAATTTCTGCAAGTAATGTTGACAGTTCATCAATTGTTAATTTCTTTGCACCAATTGCAACTTTTAACGGTTTCTTGATCAGCCCAACTGCTCGTTCCCATACTCCCCCTTGCCACGGGGCAAGTTCCACGATGTGTCTCCATTTGATACCTTTTGAGGAGCAGTAATCTTGTAACCATAAGGCATCTGTTGGTGTCATTGAACTTTGACTTGTCCACGTTGTATTAATTGTTTTTGCTGTGGCTTTAAGTTGAGATCCATTATCAGACAATATCGACAATGGAAGTCCGTATCGAGCAATGAAACGCCGCACCGCATTTAAACAAGCTGCCGCTGAAGCATCAGGTACTACTTCCAAATGTATTGCACGAGTGGCAAAGCACGTAAACAGTGCTACCCATATTTTCTGATCATTAGGCTTGCATTCAATCGGACCGAAATAGTCTACACCAGTATGAGCAAAAGGACGAGATCGTGTCACCCTTTCAATCGGCAAATCAGCCATATGTGGGGCTTTGAATGGTTTTGAAGTCCATCTTTTGCATGAATGGCAGTTGTTGATGATTTTTGCTGCTGTTGCTTTTGCTTTGGGAACCCAAAAATCTTTTCGAAGTTCGTTTACTGTTTGATTCAAGCCAACATGAAAATGTTCACTATGGATTTGTTGAATGAGTAATTGAGTTTCTTTTGCTTCACGTGGGAGGTATATTGGATGTTTCGCATTTTCATTCAGTTCGGCTCGGCTCAACCGCCCTTTGCATCTCCAAATATCTTTTCCATCTTTAATAAGATCAAGTCTTTGAACAGTTGCTTTATCTGGTGGATAAGCTTCTTGTACTTTCCGGATTAACATTTCTGTAGCGACATGCAGTTCTTCGGGTTGTAATACCATGGATGCTTGTGGTATTTTGTCGTTTTTCTTGAATTTCTTGGCAGTTCTCAAAACCCATGCGTAAATTCTTACAAGTTTTTTCCAAGTGCTCGATCTTGTTGCATCAATGAAGGAATTTTGAGATGAAGATATGGCAAGGTTGACTGCGGATTTTCTTTCACTTATAGTCGATGCTGGTGCACTGGTGCCGTTGACATCTGTTGATTGTTGGAATTCATTTGGCCAATGTTTTTCGCCTTGTTGTAAGAAATGAGGACCATTAAGCCAAAGTGTGCTATCAGCAAGTTCTTCCATAAGTTTTCCACGTGATCCAAAATCTGCTGGATTTTTATCAGTTCTGACATGCCTTGGCTTGAAACCAGTGCTTTGAATGAGAAGAACTCTGTTTTTAATGAACACAGGAAATTTCGTTGGTTCATTATTCTGTAACCATCCCATTACACAACTTGAATCTGTCCATAAATACGTATCACAATTTGCTAAACGTAGCTGCTTTTTAACATATTCACCAATTTTTGCAGCCATTGCAGCTGCTACAAGTTCAAGTTTGGGTATGGTTACCAATCCTTTATCTTTTGGGCATATTTTAGATTTTGCAAATACCAAATGCGACTCATACTTATTTCCTTTTTTGGTGACTAAGTAAACTGCTGCTGCATAAGCTGTTTTTGAAGCGTCTGCGAAGGCATGAATTTGGATTTTGTCAGGTTCATCAATCATTGCTTTCCGTTTGATTTTGAGTGATTTACCTTTGAGCTTTTGAACGATGGAAAGAAAGGTTGCCTTGTCTTTTTCATCCAATGCATCTTTCCAGTTATATTTCTTTGAAGTTGTGATTTCTTGAAGAAATTGTTTGGCTTCCACAAATGCTGGAGATGCAATTCCAAGTGGGTCGAAGGTAGAAGCTGGAAGTGCTGCAACATCTCGACGAGTGGGTTTATCAACTTCTGGTGTAACTGTATTGACATTTATCGTATCTGCCTCATGATCCCATGCCAATCCCAAAAATTTAGTTTGCAATTTGTCTCCAAGCATCTTGTTGATGTCATCATTGTTCGAAGTAAATTCCCTTAGGTTCATTCCTGCCTCTTTAAAGATTTGCACTGCTTCTTTGCATTTTGTTTCTGCTTCTTTTGACGATGAAGCTGTGATCAGAACATTATCCACGTAGATGTTATTCATAATTTCTTTTGCTGTTGCTGAATCATATGTACTGAGAATGTATCTGATGACTGCATTCAAAATAAAAGGGGATGAGATCAGACCAAATGGAAGTCTCAGAAAACGAAAATACCGTAGATTGTCACCTTCAGCAGGTTTATTGATATCTTTCACAAAAAGAAATCTTGTTAAATCCTTATCTTCCAACATTAATTGAATTTGGTGGAAGGCTTTTTCCAAATCGCAAGAGACAGCGATTTCTGGAATTCGAAACCGAAGGATCATGCCAGCCAGATCTCCCAAAAGTAATGGTCCTTTTAAGAGAATGTCATTCAGTGAATTGTCTGACTTTTTTGTTTTTGCAGAGGCATCAAATACAATACGGGGCTTGTTCGGATTAACCATCATGTGAGGGATGTAATAAATTTGACGTCCATCAGTGACTTTAGGATCTTCAATTTCTTCAATGATTCCTGATTCCAGCTGTTCTTTCAGGATTCTGAGATATTCTTGAAGTGCTGCAGGATTTTTCTTGTGAAGCAGGGTTAGTACTGATTGTAACCTTCCTCGAGACAATGCAAAATTCGTTGGAAGTTCTGGTTTATCCACTTTTTTGGGAAGTTCAGCTTGGTATCTGTTACCCACTTTTTTGATTGATTCGGTTACAATTCTTTCAGCTCTTTCATCTTCATCTAAATGAGGGTCATCAGTGATACCAACGGAAGCTAAACTGAAATCGAACTTGATTAATTCTTCCACTTCATCTGATGCTTTTGTAATTCGAGCGACATTTACTCTTGAAACATTTCCTTTGCCACACAGAACTGCACCCAACGATGTTTGTAATTCCCAAAATCCAGAACTATGAGGAGTAGCTGGTATTGATTGGACAAATTCAAAGAAATAATTAGCACCAATTAGCAGTTCAATGTTAACTGGAGTTGTTGTTGGAGTTTTAGAAGCCGATTCTATTGAAGTTTGTATTACGGTTGATAATGAATCTGTGATTTTTTCAACTCCGAAGCACTCAATTTCTTTCCAAGATTTGTTTTTCAATTGCACTTGGACCATGTATACAGACGCTATAACAGGAGTTGACGCTTTTTCACCAAAGCCGCTAATATTCAAATATTCTTTGCCTGTTGGTTTAAGATGGAGTTTCTGTGCCATGCTTTCAGTGATAAAGGAATCCTGGCTGCCAATGTCCAATAAAACACCACCTTTTTGGTATTTTGTTCGTTGCCGTCCTTTGATTCCAACTTTGATTACAGGTAATACTACTTCTTTTTCAACATTTTTATTGACAAAAAATGTTGCGGAACCATGTGTCAAAGGGGGCTGTTCATTCCATTCATCAGATAACAGATCATCCGATGACAATTTGCCATCAAAAGCCGGGTCATCATCCCAGTCATCCTGTTTACTTGACATTGATTGTTCATGTTCTGCAACTTGCTGAATTATTTCATTAGCAGTGTGAATTGGCAATTCGTTGAGATTTCCAGAATTTTCAAAAACAGTTGTCGTGACTGCATGTACTTTTGATTTGGAAGATGTTTGAGGTAAGCTTTTGTTTAACTTCTTTTGGCACAAGGCAGAGTTATGGTTGAGTTTACAATGAAAGCAAGATTTCTTTCTTTTACAATCTTTGCTGCTGTGGCCTTCAGCCAAACATCGGAAACAACGGTTTCGTTCTTTGAGTCTATCAGTTCTTTCCTTGTAATTTTTGTACTTTGAGCAATCTTCTGACCAATGATCACCATCACAGAAAGCACAACACGGTAATCGTTTCTTTTTATTATCTGTCACAGCAAACACTGATGCTTTGTGATGTTCATGTTGCTGCCGAGGAGTAGATCTCAAATTCTGAAGGGCTTCTTTTAGTGTAAGTTGTTCATTGATGTACTTTCTGGTGTCAGCTGTTGACCAATTTCTGTTGAAGATTCTTTTTTTAACTAGTTCTTCACGAATGGCTAATGGCATAGCGTTTTCCATATTTAACCCAAATTGTGGATGACTAACATCATGGCCCAAAATTTCCAGTTGGTTTAAATAATTTTCCATCAAATCAAAAACTTGTCGAACTTGATACGTTTTTGCATTGTCAGAACAAGGGGCAATTTCAGAGAGCAAATGTTGTAAAGCTGATGAAATGACGTTAACATCACCAAATCTTGTTTTCAATTTCTTCCAAATGATATGGTAATTACTTGCTGAACATGAAGTTCCTTGTACCGCTTTCTTTGCCGAACCTTGTAATGAATCCAGTAAATATGCCAATTTAGTTACATCTGCCATTGGTGATGCATGAATATGAGTAAGAAAGTAGTCTTCGAATGGCAACCAATTAAGTATGTTACCGTCAAAGTAAACTGGTTTCAAATCATGAAGCTTTACAGACCATGGAGCTATTGGTGTGTTACTTGCTGCTGTCAGTGGTTGTTGCATGTTTTGAGGAGGTTCTGTCGATGTTGCATTTACTTGCTCCGTAATTTCGGTCTTTGCTATTGTTGGAGTTGTACCTTGAGTTGTTGAACTTTGTGCTGCACTATTGACATTATGATGAGATGGAGCAGCTGCTGCTGGAATTTTGGGATGAAGGACCGCATCCATGTCTTCAATATTATATTGAAGTTCACCAAGTGATTGCAAAGCATTTGCAATCAACGAATCGAGGCCGGATTGATCAGAACTATCTGCTAACCATTGATTTAACAAATTTTGTTCTGTTGTCTTTTCTGGTTCTGATAAATCCTCGATTAAATCTTCCCATTGAGATACTGAAGCATTAATGGTTCTTAAAGACTGACGGATATCCATTTTCATTTTATTGAACCGCTCCAACGCATCTTTGATGCCATTTTTATCGTTTGGATCAACCACCACATTTAACGATTTAGCTTCGGTGATCAGGCGAAGCAGCTTGTTCCTCGTCGGGGGGAGAGCCTTTCGAATTGCAGACATCCTCTTGTTCTTCTGCTTGATTGTGCTTGTCGAAGCCAGAAGATTACTTGAACTTTACCAGCTTGCACTTGGAAGGTAAAGCGGCTAATGTGGTCGATGCACCATGTGAAATTTCGACACCACAAATTTTCAATTAAACTTTATTTCTCCTTTACAAAATTATTTAGGGAAGATTTTTAATAACAATAAATATTTTTCTCCGTTAAAGCTTTATATTTATAGCCAAGTGATATGAAGAGCGCTGAATCAGAGATAGCGTTTAAAACAATTCCAAAGTACAAATGAATAATTTTCTCGAAGGAAATTATGCGTTGAACAATTTAAAAGCGAATGATTAATTTTCCAGAAAGAATTAAAGCGTTAAACAATTTAAAAGCGAATGATTAATTTTCCAGAAAGAATTAAAGCGTTAAACAATTTGAAGAGCAAATGATTAATATTCTAGAAAGAATTAGAGCTGGAGGCAAAATATTGTTGATTCATTTTTCATTAAAATAAACTCTTCAGAAAGAAAATATGGAGAGCATTCTCCACACCAATGATTTTATGAAATTTATTGATGAATGTTGTTTACCAGGTTCCGAAGTAAAAATAGGATTTACAATTGACTTTTTAAAGAATTTTGAAACTTTGTCATATTGAAAAAATTAAGAAAAAATTCTTACAGAGAAAAAGTTATGGTAACTTAAACTTTGGATTCCAATAATCAAGAAGACTTTCATTTTTGGTTGTAATATTATTTATTTGCGGTTTTAAGTTCTTGAAAGCTTATGCCTTTTTTTATTTTATTTAGAATGAAAGAGAATGAAACAAGAAAATGTAATTAAAAATCCAATTTCGTCATAATATCCTCTGCTTTGCATTTTTATTACAGTAATTTATGTTTGAAAAATGATTTTTTTTGATTTTTATGTTTTTGAAATTCATTTTTTATAAAAATACCCCAAAAATGAATAAAATACGAATCGTTTTTTTATGATTATTTTATTTATCAAAAAATAAGTTTTTTAACATTTGAAAACTTAATTTTTAGATTACTGTATTTAAAGGATAAATTTTTTTATTTTTTTAACAAAAGTAGTTTTAGTGTCTAATGTTATCTTCTGCTATTTTTTCTGGTTCTCTTGTGAAATTTTTTTTGAAAATAATATTTTATAAACGACTTTTAATCAAACAGAAAATTACATTTTTAAAAGTTAATTTTAATTTGAACTTAATTTATCCGTTTTTTTCGTGTTTACTTTTTTTTCAACCTTTTTTTTCAACTCTTTGATCTCCCACATTTTTTTAAACACAAAAAACGTTATAGAAAAACTGGTCTTTTTTTCTGTTTGTTTTTTCCCCCAAAAATGAGTCACATTCATTTTCCACGAAAAAGAAAGCAGCAGCGAGAAAAAAAAACTGAATTTGCTTTAAACGCATATTGTTTTTTGTCATTTCTAAAAAAGAATGTTTTTGCTAATTTTATTTTTGGGTTTTATTCCTTCCGGATTTGGAGTATTTCCATCAACAGCCGGAAAATATGGGCAATTAATTGATGTTGCAAGACAGATGCAAACTTCTGTAAATATTCAAAGTGGACAGCTTTATCAATTAGATGGAGGGTAAGTTAGTTTACGCATTTTTGTAATGATAAAAAAATGTTTTAAATATTTTTTTTTATAGAATTGCAGATCAAAGAATTTTGTCAATAATTGATCGAAATTTAACATCCCTTCGAAATCCAATAAGAGGATTAGAAGGATTTATGGATCGTCTACAAAAAAATCAGCAACAATCTGTTAATAATGCATTACAGCCAATTTCGTAAGCTTTTTTAATTATTATTTGAAAAATCGATATTTTTTTGCAATCTTATGAAAATTTCGATATCCGTTAAATTTCAATTTTCCAAATTGGTTCCAAAATAAAAATCAATCAATAAATTTTTAGTGACAGTAAATCAAAGATTAAAAATCCTCCAAAAGCTTCCACTTTAGTTCGAAGTGGAAAACTTCGAACAGCAAATGCGAGGCAATGGCTTCAAACATGTGCAACATTTTTACAAACAACAATAAAAACTTTATCAACAATTAATAGCATGAATGAAAGTGGAAGACAATCACCATCAAGTAATAATGATGCAAATTCACTTACAAATATTTATGGTTGAATTTTATTTTAATAAATTATTCGGTACAAAAAAAATCGTTCAATTTTTACAAACAAAAAAATAAAATTACAACAAAAGGTCCTGACAAGAAAATAAATTAATTTTTATGATAAAAGTAAATAACGTCAGCTTTTTCAAAAATTTTTAATAATTTAAACAAATAAATTTTATCGATCTGCAATTGCAACTGATGGAGTAACAGTAAAATGATTCCTTCCCCCTCCTCGGGTTGTTGCAGTATAAGCTGTAATAACTTTTGTGGAATGCCTTTGAATTTCAATTAATTGAAAGCAACGATTTCGATAATCTCGATTAAATGCAAAATAAACAAATGGTGAAAGGGCACTATTAAAACAGGCCATCCAAACAGCCGGCTTTGAAATGGCATTATCAACTTCTTTAACCCAAACAGAAAATATCGAAATTAAATTTGGTACCGAAACAAGTACAGTCGAAAGCAATGAAATGCAAAGATAATATCGAATTTTTCGGATATGATTAAGCCGGGATCTAAAAAATATGATAAGCGATTAATAATTTAAAAAAACACAAACGCTTGCGGAGTTTTCTTCAACGTTAAAGCTTTAATATATGCCATTAAATTAAATATAAATCCAAATAAATAACAAAAAACATTTGTTGAATAAATAAATGTTCCATAAACTTTTGAAAAGGCTGCTTTCCGCCCACAATAATATAACACATTTCCCGCATCTTTTGTTGTAAAAGCTATCGTAAATCCAATCATTAATGAAACAAATACAAATAATATTGTAAGCAAAATTATTAGCTTTGAACTTAAATTATTATATTTAAAAACGTGCGTCATTCATGAAAGTGGTAGTATTTTTTAAAAAAATTTAAAAAAATTTTGTTTCGAAATAATTACAACTTTTTAAAACTTACTTCCTTTCAACTTTTTCTCGAAACAATACCGGATACAATATTGAACATGCTCGCTCCATTCCCATACAAAGTTGAATAATTGGTGGCCATAAATCCCCTGTAATGCAAAATGAGTAATAATATTTACTGTGCATTTAAATATTAAAGTTATAGTATTCCAAAAAAACTTTAACAGGTTTTAAAAAATTTTAAAAAACTGCATTGCGCGCACTTATGGCAAAACGTTTTTCACCGCCAAAAACAATGTTGCATTTTTTTAGCTGCAAAAAAATTTTTTCAACGCTGCTTTTTTACGAAATTTTTTAACACAAAAAATGCTTGTAAGTTTTTTTATTACTTTTAAAATCCCTTTAACATGTTCAATTTTTTAGCTTCCATTATCGTTAATCAAATGTGCACAAAATAGTGCTATGCTGATTGAATTAAAATCTGGTGAAACGTATAATGGTCATTTGGTTTCTGTGGATACATTTATGAATATTCATATTCGAGATGCAATTTGTACTTCAAAGGTTTGTTTAATATCCTCCTCCTCGTTTCTATTTTTTAAATCTTAATCTTCAGGATGGTGATGTATTTCATCGAGTCCCTGAAATCTTTATTCGTGGAACTTCAATCAAAGTTTTTCGTGTATCTCCAGAAGCAATGACAAAATTGCGTGAAGATTCAAAGAATATGCGACAAAATCAAAGACAGAATAAACAATTCAAGAAACAAATGCATCGAGGTGGTGGTGCTCCAAGAGGTGGAGGAGGTCGTGGTGGCGGCGGAGGTGGTAATCATGGACAAAAGAGACCACATGGTGAAAATGGTGATGGTCCACCAACAAAATCTGGACGTGGAACTTTTCAAAAGCGTGGTGGTGGCCGTTAAGATTTTGAAAATGGTGGATTTTGATCTCTCTCTTTTTTATGTATTTTTATATGTTTGTCAGGTATCTTTTTTAATAATAAACTATACTTTTTTTACTTACCAATTCCTTGCATCCACAACCATGGTTCAATTGCGCAATCCCATGAATTCCTTATTGGAATTAAATGTGTATTTAATATATCACTATAAAGATTTCTTCGGTTAATTCCCATCATTATCTTTGATATTGTATTTATTAGATCTGCTATAGCTAGGACAGTTAGAATCTATAAGCTTAAGGTTATTAAGGTGGATTAAATTTAGTTAACAAACCTTATACATTACTCTAAATTTTGCAGTACTAAGAAATAGGAATACATTTGTTGCAGCAATAATTGTACAAAAACTTCCAAGGATAACATTTACAGTATGAAATGCAACCAGCGCATCCATTCCTTGAACAAATTTATCATCAACTTTTTCATATCCTTTGATTACTACTGTAGTCGTTTGATTCATATTTGTTTATCAAAAACGGCCTTGTTTTTCTACAAATTTAGAAAATAAACTTGGTTTTTTTTAAGATTTTAAGCTAATAAAAATAGTAATTTTTAATAGAGGGGGAGTTATATAACGACATTTATTTGTTATGGCCATGTTTTTTCGTTTTGTTGAATAACAGGAACTTCAAAAAAAGTTAAAAAACAGGTGCTTATTTTTTAAATTTAAGCAAATTGCTTCAATGTTTTGCAAAAGTTTTAAGAAAGTTATCTCAATGAGCTAAAGACTTTTTAGTCCAAAGTTTAAAAATAGTTGCAAAATAAAATTATAGCTTCTGCAAAATACGTGGTATGGAATACTGTAAAAAAAATTTTGGGCTAAAAATTTAGCAATAATTTTACAGGAAAAAACAGTCATAAAAAATAATAAAAGTTTTTCAAAGATTACTGTAATGGAAAAAACGTTTTCAATACTTACAAGAAAAAGTTTAGCTGATTACTGTATTGATTAAATCCAGCAAATAACTGCCATACTTTATATTTGTTTTGAATAAAATATTACGGTAGAATAAAAAATAAAGCTTCCTTCCAACTTCGTTCAAAGGTTGAAAATGGCACAGAAAATTTTTTTAGTTGCAATTATTTTAATTTAATAAATAATGGGACGACTTGGATTTTGTCTTCTGTGACTTCTATTTTTAAGTAAAGCTTTGAAAATTCAACTGATACATAATTAATACTTTCTTCAAAGCATAAGACTTCTTTCAACTTCTAAGGTTGGCACTTATTATTATTAAAAAGTTATGAAAAATAGATTACTCTTTTTATTTGGAAGTCACACACAGTACTTAAATTTTTATTCTTTTCATTTTATATAACTATTATATATAAAAAATATGTAAAGGGGGCTCAATTTTTTTATTGACTGACTGACAAAAATCCCCATGTGGGTGCCAGATGAAGCTGATAATAATAACGATGTCATTTTGTAATTAAAATTTTTTAAAAGCATCTGTCATTTTTTTCCACTTTTTCTTCCTTCTTAAAAAAATGTTCATTAGTCTTTTTTTAGCTATGTTTTTATTGCAAAAAAATGTTTCAAGTTTGCTTTTGAGTGTTCGTTCATTTGTTGGAAGAAATTTTGGGGGGTATTTTTAAAAAGAATTCACATCTGTTTGACTTTTTTGTAAAATCATTCAAGAATATCGATTGCCGCAAATATGATGATTAAATACAGTAGCCACCCCATTGCTTTATCAAATGCAAACTTCACTAAACCCAACAAAATTACCCAATATCCCCTTCAACTTTTCACATGCAAAAAACACAAATAACTCGTAATTAATTTATTGTTGTGTACAAAAATAAAAATAAACGACTGCAAAAGAAAAAAAATGTTAAAAATACAAACATGAAAAAAGGATGAGATACAAGTGAAGTGGAAGGGTTGAATTTTTAATAGACAATCGTACAGAAGTTTGGAGCTTCTGGTGCTTCAAGAGGTGCAGCAGTTGTGGCTTCTTCATCGGAAACTGATGAAGCAGTTGTTGCAGGCATTGAAGAATTAACACGTCCAGAACCAAAAAGTTGAGCAAGTTGATCACCAAATAATTCTTTAACTTGTTGTTGAAGAGATGATGAAAGTTGAGCTTGATATGCAGTCATCTTTTTATCAAAATCTTGAAGACGTTGGAGTTCATCTGTTGAAAGATCACGAGCATATTGGGTACCAACATAAACTTTTCCATTCTAAAAAGAGAGAGGTGATTAATGAGGTCATGGATATTAAAGATATAAAAAAACTTACTTGAACTTTGCAGCCATCGAAGATATATTGAGTTGTTGTGTCACCAGAGCAGAAAGAAGGCTTTTGTGGTGGTTTAGGAAGTGATGAATTTGATGAAGAAGATGATGAGACAGAGGATGAGACAGCATCTGAAGAAGATGAAGTTTCATCATTACCATTTTCCATAGAAAGCATACCACCACTGCTTTGTTGTTGTCCAGAGGCATTTTGACGGCGTTGTTCCAAAAGTTCTTGACGACGTTGAGCAATAACTTGTCGGATTTCTTTTTTAAATTCTTGAAGGCGTTGTTCATAATCTGAGAATTCTTCTTGTTCACCAGAGGTTAAATTCTTTTCAAATAAACCATTAATATATAATTTATTTCCAGTTACAACACATCCAAGATTTCCTCCAACAGATGAAAGAACACCACCAATTTGGCCAAAACCAGCAAAACGCTTGGCAGGATTACATGAAGCAATGGCAATAAGTGCCATGGCACAAAGGATAAAGTATTTCATCGTTAATATAAATCTAAAAAAGGAAGAAGATATTAATAATGGAGATTGAAGGAGATAAAGGAAGACACGAACGAATGAGTGATAAAAAAATGGATGAAAAAAACAGCAACTTGCTGCTGACAGCAATGAAAAAAAAGTGTTCAACAAAAAACTTTCTTCGAAAAAAAGAAGGTTCGAGAAAGTTCCTTTCTGATTTTTTTTCAATGCGACAGAGGATCTTCTCTCGCTTCTTTTGTCATCATTTTTGCAATCACAGTTGTTGATAAACATCGCGCAAACAAATAAAACACCAAATAAAAAAAAGAGAAAGAGTAAAATCTGGCAAATTCTATCTATTAAAAAACAATAATACTAAAATCAAACACGTAATCCAATTTGATGTGTTTGATTTTTTGATGATTGAATGAAAGAGAAGAGAGAGCCACCACAAAAATATTGCGTATGTTTGCGCATTGAAGCGTTAAAAGTCGGTCATTTCCGAAGGCCCTTTATATCCCCACAAAAAATTTTTTCGGGAAAACTCCGCCCTTCCTTCCTTTTTTATGAAATAAAGACCAACCTGTTTTCTCTCTCTTTTCCGGACTATTGTTGTTGATGAAAAAATCACCAACCACAAAAAAAACGTGAGTCATTTTGAAAAAAAAAATATATGTATGAGCGGATTAATGTTTTTGTTTGAAAAGAAAGGGGAAAAAGGACATGATCATTGCACCCTATTGTTGATGTTGGAGATGGATAAGCAAAAGAATAATTATCGGCTTTAAAAACGTATTGCGTTTTACGATTTCAAAGGTCAAAGAAAAACATTTTTAGAACACGATGGATCAATCTAGAATTTTGTCGAACGTGCAGAAACTAAAAAATAAAAACAACAACTGACGCATCAGAAAAGGGCCTTTGATTCGTTTTCTCGCTTTTTCGGCTGCTATTGCCTTAGGGAATGAATAATGATTGCAAAAAAGCATGGATGTTTTGAAACATCAAAAATAGCTCCTCTCCATTCCATTTCATAAAACAAACACTATTGTTTTTTGGTTTCGTTGTACTTTTTTTGTATAAAAATGCAAATAAAATTCATGATAATGATTTTTAAAGACCATCAATTTTTTTGATGGATTTCAACAAAAAATAAAAACAACTTTTTTTTGTTGAACGTTAAAAACAAAATTAATGGAAAGTGTTTTTCATCCTTGAAATTCTTTTATTTGACGAACATACGACGCCTGATTTATTTCAGTTATTTTTAAGTGAGAAAACTTTAGAGGAAAAAATATTTACACAATTTTAAAGTGAGAAAAAAATTTTATTTACAAATTCTTTGGCTTTCCTTAAAATGACAAGCTACAGTATGCTTGGATCTTTTCATTCAGCAAACCATTTTTTCACTTTAAAAATTTCTACAGTAACCAATCTTATATCCTTAAAAACGTAAAATTTAACCTTGCTTTTAATCTTTTTTAGACCTTCTTGCGTGTCCTTGTATTCAATCCATCACCCCCCATCGAATCTGTATACTTTTAAACCTCGTCAAAAATTTTTCTTTTTTCAACAAAGAAATTGTGTGAAACTTAAAATAAATAAAAACTTTTTATTGTTATATTTTTTGTAAAAAGTGCACCAAATTTAAGTAAATGTAAACTTATGATTTTTTATAAAAAAAGAAGGAAGCAAAAATGATTTTTTCCTCGAAGAAAAAACGAAATATAAATCAAATTTTTGAGACGAAGTTTTTAAAAAAGAAAATGCATGAATTTTGTTTGCACAGGTTTTTTTATCCACTTCTGACTTTTTTTGCTAGCTTACAAAAACTATCAAATGTATGTGATCTGTGCTTCATCGCTTTTTGAGGGGGGTTTTAAAAATTGAATTTTACACAAAATTTAAAATTTTGAGTGTTTTTGTTTTTTTATATTTTTTTATTCAAACGAAAACAGGTGTGTAAAAAAAATAGAGCTGCTTTAAACTGTTTAACAAAAAGGTAGGTGGATAAAAAAATGAATGGATTAAGCTTTATCCCTTTAGGCTTAAAGCTTAGAGAAGAATAAACAAGGTTAAAAAAGAAAAATGTGTCAAAAAAAAGTTTGTGACGTTTTAAGCTGAATAAAAGATTGAAACACTTGTGTTTAACTTTATAAGTAATTTTTGTTAAAGTTTTGGTGCAAAAGAAACTTTTACAAATCCTCTGACAAACAAAAAAGTGAAAAAAGCAAACATCACAAAAAAAAACAGAAGGATTAATCTTTTTTGTAATTCCGTCAACACTCATTTTAAATATCGAAAAAAAAACAAATAAATCACAAAGTTTATGTCATCATCGTTTTTTAAATATTCCCAGAAAATTGTGAGCTTGAACAATGATGCTGCAACAAAAAAATATGAAGCTTAACTGTGATTTTAGCTGATCTTTCAAAATTTCTAGCTAAACTGTAGTTTCTCTTCTTAAACAGAAACTTAAAAGAAAAGCTACAAATTCTTATTTTCAAAAACGTTCACGAAAATTCTAGAAGAATGATCTTTGGATGATCTGAAAAAAAGAAAGAAAAGATAAAAAAGGGGATTAAAGAGAGAGAGAGATATTCGCGTTTTTAAACATGGTCATTTTTTCGTTAAGCTCACAATTTTTGACCCATTTTTCTTCTCTCAAAAATCTCTCTTAAAAAAGTTCGCAGACAAGTTTCAAGTTTCTTTTAATTATCCGATAATTACAATATTTATTTTTTAAGTGTTAAAAAAGTACAAATTTTCTTGAATATTTATCAAGGGTTAAAAAAATATTTTTTGTCGTTTTTTAATCAGACGTGTTATCTTCAGAAAACAGTTCAACAAGTTCATTTTAATTTTGATGGAAAATTTAAAAATATTTAAACAAAAGTTTTCTTACTTTTTTTAAACCATTAATTATAATATTTTTAAATGTTAAATAAGTTAAATTTTGTCTTTGGTTTTTTAACACAAAAAATCGGGTGAATCACCAAAAGATTTAAATAATACAGCATAAATTATTTTATTTTTGAAATACCAAAATTTTATGACTTTGATTGATGGTTGTTTTTTGTTGTATTAATTATGATTTATTTCAAAAAAAAAATCAAAAATTTTTTCAAAAACTTTGAATACTTTTAATTTCAACCAATCGAATTGAAATTGAAGGTGTAATTAATGGGTGTCTCATTTTTGAATAAAAAAATATTTTTCCAACAAAATCACGATAAGGTTTAACAAAATATACTGTAATTACCATATCTATCAATGGTAAAAAACTTAACGAAATTAAATAATAATATCCTGCGGCAGTTATATAAATCGAATTTGAAGTTTCTAATGAAAGATATAAAATAATTTGTGGAAATCGAGTAAAAATAAAAGTTGATAAAATTTGAGTTATAACTGTTTTAACTAACATTTTATGAAGGATTATTGTTGCAACTGCTGATTTGTTGAGCCGTTTTGCAAATGAAAGATTTTTGTATAAAATTATTCCAAAAATAATTAAACGTAAAACGATTGCAGAAACATTGATAAAATACGCGCATAAAAGAAAATAATTCCTATCATTGTTTGCAGCAACGGCGATATATGGATGAGATTTTAGAAATCCAATTGGATCAGAAATTTTATTTTCAAAATATGAAAAAGTTTTTCAGATGGCAAAAAACTGAAATTAAAACCAAAAATCAGCGAAGATTCAGAAGAAAAATTTATAATAGCAATAAAAAAATATGCCATCCATTTCAAGATTGAATTTTGTCGAAGAATAATTTTTGAAACATTAAAATATCGCTGAATTAATGCAATCAATAAAATATCATTCAAAATTCCACCTGAGACCAACAAAATATCATAACAAATTATTGTTGGAATTTCTGGCAATTTTGAAATCCATCCAATTGGAATATATGCATTTAACGGCAGCGCAATTCCAGGCTTTCCAAATCCCAATGCACACATTAAAAGCATACTGTAGCTTGTATAAAAAAGTAAAACCTTTTTATAATTTTTCATTGCTGTCGTAGATTTTTTTATAATTAAATAATAATAAAATGGTGAAAAACAAAGTGTTAAAATTACTGCAAAATTTATTGTAAAAGAATAAATTCGTGTCATCGAATTTTCAAAAACTTCTTCCATATTTATTAGCGTAAAATTTGATGACATTTTTTTAACAACGAACACAAACACCAAAAAAACTTGAAAGTAGTTTTTACAAAGGCTCTGTTATTTTATAAATTATTTATTTATTTAAGAAAAATTTATAAAGTAATTTATTAAAAAGAAAAACAGTTGTTACAACAAAAAAGGGTGGAATGTTTAAATAATATAATTTTTAGTCAAACTTTGACATTTTTTTCAGCTTTTACAAAGTTATGAAAACACATTAAATTAAAAAATGTTTCATAATTTAATTTCGCATAAATAGCAACCACCATACAAATTTTTTTGCAAAAAAAGTCGTTTTTTTTGCACAAAAAAATCGGAGCGGGTTTCGTAGAAGCTTAATATTATTAATTTAAATTAAAGATTTAAAACAAAACTGCATTTACTATAAATTTTCTAAGGTTGTAAAGTACCCGAATATATAAAATTTGTATTTTTAACGTAAATTTTTTTTTTGCTTGGTGGTTGCTACGCCTAAATTATATCAACAATTAATTTGTAAAAAAATAACCAGTGCATTTTATTTTATTGTCCCTTTCAACTTTTTTCACATAAAAAAACAAATAAGAGAAAAACATTAATAAGTATTTTTTTAAAACTTTTTATGGTATTCCTTCGACAAATTCGACATTAGAATCTAAAACGTTTTTTAAGTAAGATGTAAAAACTGGACCATCGATGACAGTGAAACCATAATTTATTTCTTGTCCAATATTAATTGCAATATTTGTTTCACTTGGTGGAGCAGAACAACAAGAAAACAGGAAATGGTTATTCTCAGATGCCCATAAAGTTTCTTGATTATATGCAATAATTGCAGCTGAATAACAACACCAACAACTTAAATGATCTTGATAATAAACTTTTTTAATATCACGAATTGGAATTTGCTTGTCACCAGTAGCACCATTTGGATGTTCAGGAAAATTAAATATTTTTAATGAAACTTGTGAAAGCTTAAATTAAACACACTTTAGACACGTTCGGGACTTTAACAAAAGCACGAGCTTCAGTAATTGATATTGAGAAATCTGACAAAAAAGCACTCACCTCACAAAATTTATCATAATACAAAATTGATGGCTTCTCTTTTTCTGGTGGTGTTGAAGAAAATTTGTAATGTTCATCGTCTTTTGTCGTTGGCGTTTCTGTTGTTGGATGTATCATAATTTTTGGAACGATTGTGTCCTTCGGTAAGTCTCTTCTGTTTGAGTCTTAAATATTAAAAAACTATTTTTTTTACAAAACACAATTTATTTAAATAAAACGAAAATTACAATGTTAAAGTTTTTACTCAATTTTTTTTTAAAATTTTGTTTAACAAAATTTTTTATTAAAGCTTTAACTTTAATTGACTGCAGCAATGCTGTTCTTACTTAAAGTCATTGCTTTTAACTTAAAGGTGCCACAAAATGTTTTTTTACGAAAAACGGACAAACACTTTACTGCTGCCTTAAAAATTGTTTTTGCAAAAGTGAAAAAAAACGTAATTAAATGTTGCAAAATTTTATTAGAAAAATCTTTAAAAAATTTTGAAAACACAAATAGAAAAGTTAAGGACATATTATTAAGATATAAAATTTTTGTATGAGAAAAGTTACCACCAAAAATTATACTGTTTTGATAAAATAAGCAATTTTTATACTTCAAAAAGAAAAAAAACATTAAAAAAACTTTATAATTTGATATTACAAAACAGTAAATTTTATTTACGGAAAAGAAGATGTAGATATTTACAAATTATTTCCACTTTTTCATTCGAGAAAGAAAAACAAATTTATTGGCTCATAGAATTATAAAAAATTTTGTCCAATTTTTTTATCGTTAAGTTTGATGACATTTTTTAAATAACGAACATAAACACCAAAAAAAACTTGAAAGTTGTTTTTACAAAGGTTCTGTTATTTTATAAATTATTTATTAAAAAGAAAAACAGGTGTTACAGCAAAAAAAGTAGAATGCGAATTTGCAACTTTAAATACGACATGTAACGAATTTTCAACGAATTAGAAATTGCATAATAAATTTAAAAATGTTTTTTCAGACTTTGATCAAAGCAATTCATTGCATAAAAAACTGGTGGAATGTTTTTTTTTGCAATTTTTGATTTATTTTCGATTAATTTCTGCTTTTAAATTTTTTCATTTTTAAAAGGTTTGAAAAAAATACGCAATTGCATATTTAATAAACATTAAAATCATCGAAATAGATGTAGAAAGCTGAAAAATTGTTTTCATTCTGCTAAAAAAATGTGTTTTGCATGAAAAGATTGGAAAATTGAGACTTTTGTTACGCAAAATATTATGTGATGAAATTTCGATCATGAATAAAATCAAACAATTTTTTTGTATAAAACACGCATATATTTTTTAACACCGAAAAAAAGAGGCATGTTTAAAAGCAATACGTATGCATGCAAGAGATCTTTCTTTTTAGAAAAAAGATTCACTTTTTGCTTTTTTTGCCGTTATAATGGTTCAACCGGTTCAATTTCATGGTACATGTTCAAATTTTCAATCATATTCGGAATGTATTTCACTTCCACATGGTAAACATCGAGATAATTGGTTAAAATTTCTTGTGGGAGTATTTGAACTTGATGAAGGTAAGCAATCCGTCTTTTTTTTGTTTAACAAAAGTTAGTTTCAGCATTTCCTCCACATCGTGGTCGTGCCAATTTACAAGAAAAGATTGAAAAGGATTCAGTAATTGATAGTATGTTTTTTTCTTTATTATAATTATAATAATTGGAGCTGTTTGTGAAATAGAAATTTGTAAAGAGAAATGTTGATACATGTTTTGTTTTTTTGGAATATGTAATGAAATTGGATCAAATAAAGGCATGTTCAGTGATGCAAATAAAATTAAATTATCTCAAAAACGCAAGATTTATCTTTTGTTAGAAAGCAATGGTTACGACTATTATTTTTTAGATGGAAGGCAATTAACGGAACTTTGTGGTGATGGACAATTTCAAAATTTTATTCATTATATTAAAAGGCTTGGTTCTAATAATGTTACAGCAGAATGTGAGGAACTTAAACTAATATCCATTATTAAAATCTCGATAATAAAAACTTCTTGAATTTTAGGTAATCATAGATTGGCCCTCAGCTTATTCGAACCAGGTTTATTTGATTCCGACGCTTCCAGCTTCAATGAATGTAAGTTTAACATTTGGGAAGAATGTGGTATATAAAAAATCTGCAATTTTTACGTCAATGATGACATTTTCGGAGGAAGGAGGAGTTGTAATTTTTTTACGTGTTAGTATAATATAACTTTAAATCTAAACAAAACGTATTCATAAGTTTTTGCCAGATTTTTTACGACATTAAATTGTCCACGTCATTTTGGGTTACGGTAACAAAAAAGTTAGTTTCCATAGAATTATTTATTTAATGATTTTATTGTTTTCAACTTTAAAATTCTTAATTTTTAGTATCAACATCAAATTTAAATACAGCAGCATTTTTTTCACCATCTGTTTTTGCTGCACATTCATCTCCATCATCTGTTGCTGCAGCACCAACTTTTAATTCAATTATTGAATCGCGAGAAGTCTTAATGAAATTGGCTGAATCAAAACGAAAATTTCATTTAACTTTGGTACTGCGGTGACCCGCAGAAACACACACTTTGTCCGTTTGTCTTTTATTGTAATATTTACTCTTAGCGCGACAATGCATGCTTCTTTTTCTTTCCTCTAAAAGCTTGCATACTTTTATCGTCGTTGCTTTGAGGACTGTTCGTTTTATATCGTTGTTGATTTATAATATATTTATTCATCTTAATAAATATCGTTCTTGTTATAATTGGGTTATAACAATTTGGTGAACGAGAGTGAATCTATACGGTATTGGATTCCACTCGCTGCTCGTGATCTCTCTGCTCGTTTGCTGCTGGCTGATCGTGATCTTCAACCGATTTGGACATCGGTAAAAGTTGGTTTACCACGTTTATACGTTTTATTTTCTTTTCTGAGCTATTAGAACGTTTTAAGTTAGGCAAACTTATAACCTTTAACGTCTCTAACAATCACGTGTAATTCAGATACGCTGATCTTCAATTGCATCAAAAGGAAAAAGAAAGTGGTTCAATCAACTCAACTTCAACAACTGCAATATACTTTATTATTTGTTGCATAAGTCATCAGTGGTCTGAAATAATACCTAAGGGCTTATACATCAGATAATTTAGATATATTGTAGTTCCTCAACTTCAACAACGAAACTCACAACTTCAAAAATGGGTGATTCGACCAAAAAGACGACAGATCCTTCTCTTACATCTTCTGGTACTCCTTCAACAGTTACAACAGCTGCATCTGCTGCTCCTCCAACTCAAAAGATTTTTCCAACTCTACCACCATTTACACCTGATCCATCAAAACCTACAGGTGCTTCAACATGGCTGGAACGAGTCGAAATAAAACTCACATTTTGTAATGGTATTACAGATGAAGAAAAGATTCGTTGGGTGTGCTGTTCTTTGGATGAAGACTCTTTCGAAAGAATACAACGTGCTCTTCTTCCAGCAAAGATTACAACATATGCCGATTGGGATGGATTCAAAACCACATTTATTGGTCTATACGACACTCAAAGATCGTTATTTGCAGATCGTTATGCTGCTCTCAAAATCCAATGGGATGGCGCAGCACAAGAGCCTATTCGTGAATTTGTTGCTCGAGTTCGTCAAGCTGTTACACTCTTCAAATGTGCTGAATTCGGAGACAATGAACTTTCAACAATGTTGCTTTTAACTGCTATGAAAGCTCCAGCATTGGAATCTCTTCGCTCTTTATTACTGAATGCTTTGATTAAGAATCCAAAAGCTGATCTTGGAGATGTAACTACATTATTGGATAACGCTCTCATGACTGAAAGGGATCAAAAGTTACCTGAAGAACGCCAACTAAATGTTGTAAAGAAACTTCAACCTAATCATCAAAGAAAAGCTGTTCGTAAACCTCAACATACAAGTCCATCACAAGCATCATCTTCAAAACCACCTCCTTCACCATGTTTTTGCTGTGGTGGTCCACATTGGAATCGGGATTGTCCTTACAAGGAATCGAAATGTAACGAATGTGGAATAAAAAAAAAAAAGCAAAAATGTGCCCCAAGAAAGGAAATGCTCCTCGTGGTGGTCGTGTTCAATCATCGAATACAGTATCTGGGAAAAAGCATTTCAAGAAATATGTTGGCACAGTTCGTGTATTACACCTTAATACTACATCTTCTGTTGTTAATCGACAATACCTTGATGTATCAATCAATGGAACAACAATCAAGCTGCAATGGGATACCGGAGCGGATATGACTATCCTTACTCCTCGTGATTATCGCTGTTGTGGCTCTCCAAAACTTCAAACTTCTTCTGTTAAAGCTTGTACAGCAAACAAAGAAAGAATAAAGTTCAAAGGATACTTCAATGCTATGGTGAAATGCAAGAATGTTTCAAAGCAAATGGCAATACATGTAGCAGAAATACCTGGATCTCTTCTTGGATTAGATTTTTGTGATACAATGGAGGTACAATTTACTCCAAATGCAACCGCAACTGTTGCTACGGTATCAACACCAACATCTACAGTATCTGCTTCATCAAAAACAACTTCATCATCAATCAAAGATGATTCAGCTCAAGTATCAACTGCAACATCAACAAGAAATGATGTTTCTTCAAAAGCTACAACACCAGGTAGCCGAACATCATCTTCATCGAAACCTTTGGTATACTGTAAGGCTGCAGTACCCATCTCTTCACATACTCCAAAGGTACAACATCAACCAACGACCTCAAATGGTTCGTTTGATGAAACGTCTGCAACTCAATCAATGGTCAACTCCATTTCAAGGTTACCTGTGTCTTCAAAAGATATTGTTGAATCTTATAAAGCTGATCCTTATGCTCAAGATATCCTTGCTCAACTTCAATCTGGCAAGCCTCGTGATACAAACATCAACCGTTTTTCTCTCATCAGTGATGTTATCCATATGCAAGATCGGGTCTACATTCCTACAGTACTTCGATCTGCTATTCTTGAACAACTGCACGTTGGCCACAATGGAATCTCCAGAACGAAGGCTCTTGCTCGACAACATTGTTTTTGGCCTGGTATTTCAAAAGATATCGAAAAGATGATTGCGGGTTGCTATGAATGTATTCAAGCTTCTAATACACCAATCAAAGCAACGTTAGCTTCATGGCCTATGTCCCTTCGTCCTGGACAACGTGTTCACCTCGACTTTGCTGGTCCACTTCATGGATATATGGTGCTAATAATTGTTGATAGTTATTCCAAATGGATTGATGCTCAACCAATGAAAAACGCTACAGCGTATGCAACGCTCAAGGTTCTTCTTCGATATGCTGCAGATAATGGAATGCCTCAATTACTTGTCTCGGATAATGGTACTCAATTTACCTCCAAGCAATTTCAACAATTCTGCAAAGAAAACGGCATCAAGCATCGAACTTCACCTGTTTATCACCCACAATCAAATGGCCAAGCTGAAAAGATGGTACAAGTCTATAAAAACTTTATCAAGAAGAAAGCTTTGGAATCTGGTAACAATCCCTTCGACATCCATCTTGCAACGTCACAGTTCTTGTGTTGTTACCTTACTACACCAAATACAGCTACACCTGGTAACTGTACACCTGCAAAAGCCCATTTGGGACGTGAACTTCGAACCATTTTGGATCAAATTCGTCCTGAAGTCGTTGATATAATTTCTGAAAATGTTTCTCAAAATGATTCATTCAATCGTCAGCATGGAGCTCGAAAAAGAAAATTTTTGGTCAAGGATACTGTATTTTATCGACTCAAAAATGGTACTTCATGGATCGCAGCCACAGTAACCGCTCGGCTTGGCAAGCGATTGTATCTTCTGTCAAACACTGCAAATGGAAAAGATATTCGGGTACATGCAAATCAAATCAAGAATCGAATTGTTGCTCCACCATCAACCAGTTCTTTGAAATTTCTTAAATCTCCAAATGACTTCGATTATGCTCAAGATTCTATGGATGATTATCACTCAATGATTCAAGGTCCATCAAGTCGTGCTTCTGAAAGTTCATGTTCCTTCCATACTGCTGAAGAATTATCATCAGATGATTCTACCGTAACTCAACCTGTTCCGCAATCTCCTCCTGCTCGTCGTCGTGGTCAAAGAACTCGTACTCAAACTCAACGTCTCAACATTGGAAAACTCAATACGAAATCATACTGCTAAATCACTTAGGGTTTATTAGTTATTTTCTGTCGTATTGTAATTTCTTTAAAGTTAAGTAACTTTAAAGCTAAGCGGGGAGGAGTGCGGTGACCCGCAGAAACACACACTTTGTCCGTTTGTCTTTTATTGTAATATTTACTCTTAGCGCGACAATGCATGCTTCTTTTTCTTTCCTCTAAAAGCTTGCATACTTTTATCGTCGTTGCTTTGAGGACTGTTCGTTTTATATCGTTGTTGATTTATAATATATTTATTCATCTTAATAAATATCGTTCTTGTTATAATTGGGTTATAACAGGCACTTGAAGGAAATGTTATTAAAATTTTAAAAGGTGTTATTATTGTTTCTATTTTTTAAATTGCAAGATTTAATAAACAATTGTTTCTACCGTTTTCTGATGCCACTTTGGAGTTTCGTAAAGACGGTGCCATCTTCTAATCTTGAAATTTCATAATATAAAATTTCAAGATTAAAAGACAAAGTTTATATGTTTAAATTTAGAACAATGCGTGTTATTTTATTCTTGCATTTTATCAATGCCATTTTAGAGTTTCGCGTGTTATTCGTAAATAATAAAAAATAATTTGTAGTACAAAAAGAGGTAAAACACATGATACAAATTGTTGAAACGCAAAATTGAAAATGATTTCTATAACAAAAAACCACAAAGTTAAATGGAATTTGAAAATCTTAAAAAAGCTTCGGGTGTCAAAAAATGCTCAAAATGCAATATTTTTTTAAAAATGGATTTGTCTTAGGGACTGTCCAGATCTGACGTCGGGTTTTGGCGTTATTTTTCAATCTTCAAACGCTTGTTGAAAAAAATCGAAGCATTTCCCAGCTTTAAAATTTTTTTTTTCCCTTAACATCATCGAGTGGATACAGTAATTCACAAATCAAAAAAATGGTTAAAATTTTTTTGACAGTTAGAAACATCATATTTTTTAAATTCATAAAAAATTTACAAAAAAACTGCTATTTACAAAATTAAAGGGGATGAGAAAAGGAAAACTAAAAGAACAGTCAAAAAAATTTTCGTTGCTTTTTTTATGCCAAAAGGTGGGAGCAGCATCTTTCTTTCGTCAATCGATTAGTGGCGGCGACATTATAAAAAGGCAGAAAGAATGCTTTTGAAAAAACGCATATCGCTTTTTTCGTGTTAGTCATTTAATGCAGAAGAAAAAATGTTTATTAAATTTTTAAGATATTACTTGATTTTTATTGAATTGAATGGTTTTATTGGAATTAAAGTATTGAAGGAAAATATTGTTATCCATGAAAATCCCTGGAATAAAGATATTTCCATGCTACAATATATAATAATATATTTTAAGCAACTTAAATCAACCATATTTTTTTGTTCAATTGTTTAAATGTGTTACATTTATCGTAGTAGAATTTACAAATGCTCATTTCTAACAAAGAATTTAATTTAATTTCTTTTTTTTGTATTTATTCAAAAATGGATATCTCCAATCCAGCTTTCGCTAGATGAAAATTTCTGTCTACTAAAATTTAAAAATCTTTTTTCAAAGATACAACAAAAAGTTTGAAAGAAAACTGATTTTGTTATATTTTTAGGTTAATACAATATGTATATTTTAAATGTTTCTTTGTCTTCAGAACCTCCATCGCGATGTTCCAAAGATGGTAGAGCATCAACATTGTTGAGACAAAATTTTTGAGTTTATTTTTTGGCTCTGTTTCGGTTATTTAAAAATTTTTTAATTTTTAAAAGGTTTGAAGAAGTACACAAATGCATTATTTAAATTAAATCAAGGATGTTAAAAAGCTTTATATTTCATAAAACTATTGTTGAATTAAAAAAAAACTAAAATAAAATATTTAACCGAAAATTTTTGATAATAATCCTTTTTTTGCACCTTTTGGTTCTTGGGCTTTTTTCTCGACAGCTTCGATCACTTTCAAAACAGATTCGAGTAAACTTGGAGATTTCTGAAACATAAAAAAAGTAATTTGTTTTTATGAAAAGTTTATGCACAAATATTTTTTATGCCAATGAATGAAATATGAAAACAATCTTACTTTTTTGAAAAGTTTTTGAATTTCTTGTTTTGTCATTGGCACTTCTTTTCCAGCTTCAACGGCATATTTGGCATCACCTGAGGTTCCACTTCGAACAAGAACAAAACTTTTTTCACATTCGCTATCAAGTTTCCATTTTTTGTAAAGGTCACTTGCAATGCCATCAAGTTCCTATAAAAACAAATTTAATAGTTAAAATAAAATTATTTAAATATAGGACACAATCTTTTTGGTCACGCAACGATTCAGTCACCCTGAATCAGGGTGCCCAAACAAATACAACTCTTTCAATTTCCTTACCTTTTGAGTTCCTTTAAATTCTTTCCCGGCTGCAATGGCAGCAGTAACACCCTTTTTATCACAAAAACTGTTGGCACTTTGATTTCGAGAATTCTTTTCCAAATCATTTAAAGCTTTAACAACTTTTTCTCGTCCACTTGGGGATATTAACATATCTGGATCACATAAATATGCATTCTTTTCAACAATGCATTCACCGCGCTTTGTTGGATTTGGAAAATTTGATGTATCCCATGTTTTTCCAAAAACTCCAACGGCAAAAGTTAAAAAAATAACACAAATTAAAAGTTTCATTTTCTTTTTTGTTTCAAAAATTGAAAATGAAAAACGTTTATATTTGAACCGTTTATTTCATTTTATTGATGGAACAACAACAAAATTTAATGATTTGTGTTTCTATTACCTGTTTTTTGACCTTCGTTTAAAATGAAAAACTGGTATTTTTATAAACAAACAATAAATAAAAAATTCAATGATGTTATCTTGGAAGACATGTATTTACTATTATTCAACAAAAAAATACTTGAGAGATTTAAAAACAAATATCCAAAAAGTAAGCTTTTTAAAAAATTACAAGCAAAAAATTAAAAAAAGACAAAAACAAAAAAATTTAATTGGTATTTATATTTACCAATCACCTCCTTCTCCACCTCCTCCACTACCACCACCACTTCCGCCACCACTATAATCACCACCACTGCTACTATAACCACTAAAATAACCATTATTTCCATTACCACAACGACATCGGCTACAGATATCTTTGAAAAGATAAACAGTAAATGAAATTAATCCAGTCCCTGTTAATAAAAAAAGAAAAACTATCCATCCATTTATGCTATCATTTTTTACATTTCTATTTTCAAAAGCTTTTGAAATTCCATGAATAATGTTTATTAATCCTTTTTCATAATTTCCAGAACGAAATTCTTCTTTCTAAAACGAAAATTAATGTTTTAACAAGCTAAAGTTTCCGAAACCTGTTCATTAAATAATTGTGTAAAATAATTTGAATGGATCGGAACATTTGAATCTTTTGAAATCCAAAAACTTCGATCTTTAATTGCATTTAAAATTAAAAATGATTTTTTACAGATTTCATCCATTTTCCATTTTTTTAACAGTTTATTTGCATGGGATTTTAATGTCTAAAATTAACATACTTCTCTGCTTATATGACAAAAATTAATAAATTTACCCTCGAATTTCCACCATCAAATCTATTCGCGATTGCAACAGCTCCAATTAAACCTTGCTTTTCACAATATTTTCTAGTTCTGTTTTTTGTGTTTTGTAGATTTGTAATTTCATCAATAATATTCATTCGAGCTGTTTCCGATAATAAATTTTCAGGATCACATAAATATGTTTTATTTTTAATATTACATTTAAAATATTCTTCATCGGATAATGGATTTGGATATATTTCAGAATCCCATATTATATCGTTTGAAGGGACTTCTGCATTTATTAAGTTAAAAACAGTAAAAATAAAAATTACAAATAAGGTTATAATTCCAGACATTTTTTTTATTTCTGAATACGAATTGATTTATTTGTTTGCTATCTTTGTACCATTATAAAATTTTAATAGAAAGAAAACTGAAAAATGAAAAAAATAAAATGAAAGCATTTTCACAATTTTGTATGAATCAAAGTATGAGAAAGCAGCTATTTTGAAAAACTTTTTTAGAATGATGATTTCATTTTTGTCACAAAATTGTTAAAAAAAATTTGGTTTTAACAATGAAAGCACTGATGATGAAAGTGTTTTTGCCAGCATTTACGTTTATTCAAAAAGGTGATTGAACAAAAGTTTTTAATCAAAATTTTGTGATTAATAAATTTTTGATAAATGTAAAAATTTAAAAACACATTTTCAATATAATATGCAATTTTACCAGTCACCTCCACCACCGCCTCCTCCATCATCTCCATTATCTCCACCGCTATCACAACCGCAATCGCCACTTTCTTCACCTCCTCTATTATCATTGTAATGATTATTATGTGAGTAATAAGTACTGCCACTTTGATATCCATTTCCTCCGGCAGAAAAGTTAACACTATGACAGCAACAATAAAGACAACAACCAATTATAAATGCAAAAAATATGTATTTACAATAAACAAAAACCATTTCAATGCCAAATTCCCTTTTTTCAGCTTCATTTTGTACAGCATTGGAAATTTTATAGATAATATTTATTATAGCTTTTTCATAATTTTCAGAACGAAATTCTTCTTTCTAAAATACATTTATAATTTATTTTAAACAAAAGCAAAGTAATTTAAACCTGTTCATTAAATAATTGTGTAAAGTAATTTGAATGAATTGGAATATTTGAATTTTTCGAAATCCAAAAACTTTGATCTTTAATTGCAATTAAAATTAAAAATGATTTATGGCAAATTTCATCCATTTTCCATTTTTTTAATAAATCGTTTGCATGAAATTTTAATGTCTAAAACATGTGGATTAAAGAAGTACAAATATTTGTAATTGTTTTACCTGTGAATTTCCACCAACAAATTTATTCGCAATTGCAACGCCTCCAATAAAACCTTGTCTTTTGCATTTTTGAAATATCCTCCATAAACTAAAATCTTTGGAAGTATTGTTTTGCAGAATTCTTAATTCTTTAATAATATTCATTCGAGATTCTTCTGTTAAAAGATTTTCAGGATCACATAAATAAGTTTTATTTTTAATATTACATTTAAAATATTCTTCATCGGATAATGGATTTGGATATATTTCAGAATCCCATATTATTTCAGAATTATTTGAAGGGACTTCTGCATTCATTAAATTTAAATCAATTTGAGCGTTGATAAAATTTAATAAAAATAAAATGGAAATAAATAACAGAAAATTCATGGAAAAATAGTTAACAAGTTCTTGCAAATATGCTTGAAAAAGAAAGTTGACAATTTTTTTTCTTTTCTTTAAACAAAACAACTCAATATTTTTCTTTTTTTAAACATGTGCAGAACACATTTAAAAAAAAGGACCACAGAAAAGTTGAAAAGAAATTTTGAGTAAATAAACGTAAGCTTACAAATTTTCCTTTGCTTTTTAAAAAAAACCAAAAGTTGTTTTCTTTGAAAAAAAGAGAATTGAGTTTTGTAAAGCAAAAATGTGCAAGCATACATTTATTTATGATTTTTTGAAAAATTTTAGGGTTTTATAAAATCACAAATTATTCTTTTAAATTTTTTTCTTTTTTTAAATTTTTGAAGCATTTCTAAAATAACTAATAAATAATTTATAAATACTTCTTCAAAATGGTTTTATACAGATGTTTCTATTTAAAAAAAATGTTCTTGTGCATATTTATATTTTATCATTATCAAATTATTAGGGTGACTAGTTGAACAATTTTTAAAAAACAGACAGAGTTACTTATTATTCTGTAAAACGATAAAGCATTGTTCAAAAAACCCTCAAATTTGAATAAAAAAAGGGCCGTTTTTTTGCACAAAAATACGTTTGTTTATTTTTTGAACTGTGTTTTTTTTGTGGCTTGAAAAAATAAAAAATTTAAAAAATGATGATTCTTTATTTTAAACAAAACAAAAAACTAAATTTATGACAATACTATTTTTGACACAATTTAAAAATTTGATTTTTTAAAATTCTTAAAAAATTGCTTAATTATTTCTAAATTTAAACAACAGATAAAACAATTGAATCAATAAATTCAGTGGTATTAAAATCAAAATCAAAAAAAATTTCAGAATTTTTTAAAACAAAAATTGCAGCCCCCAATGCGGCATTTTCTTTTAATTTGTAAAAAGAAAGTTGTTTAATTTTCGATGGTTTTGTTTGAAGTGTTTTTACGAAACCTAAAAATTCTGATTGTGAAAAAACTTTCAAAGAAAATATTTTTTACCAAATTTTAAAATGTTCCAACTTTGAAATACAGAACCAACTAATAAAACTGAAACATTTTGAAACATTTCATTATCGAAATTTCGAGAAATTGCAATTAATTTTTGAGCTAACGCTTCACCAGCTTGTTCAAATAAATGTTTACATAAAGGATCTTGTTCAGTATCTAAAAATTAGCATATTTTTAAAAGAAAATATTTTGACAAAATTTTACATTCTGCAATAATTTTACAAAAAGATGCAACAAAAGCCTTTGAAAAATTTGGGCCATAAAAAATGTTTAAAATATCTCGAAATTCATTTAATTTGAAATATTTCATAATTAATTGTTTTAAAAATTCTATTGGGAAATTTGATAATTCCAAGCCTTCTTCATGGTTAAATATTGTTTGAATTGCTCTAAATGTGTAGAATAAATTAATTTTACTTTTAATTAAATTACTTTTGAGCAATCCAAAATCCTCCGCCACTGTCTTCAATTAAATGACCATTTCCACCTGTTTGAAAAGTTCTTCCAGAATTATTCAGATATCGGCATGCCGAACCTGTTCCAGCTATTATTACAACACCACCTTAAAATTTTTTTTATTCATCGATTTTTCAAAAATCTGAGATTTTTAAAACATTGTTTTTATGCATTTTTAAGATTGATTAAAAAAATTCTTTAAATTACCATTTTTAAAAGCTGTCGCAATCGCTGCAATTGCATCAGTTGTAACAAAACATTTTTTTGTAATATTTGAATATTTTGAGATAAAAATTTCACTAATTTTTTGTGTAATTTGTGTATTTCCAGCTCCTGCTAAACCTAATCCCTTAAGATAACCTTTTGTAAAACCCTTTGAAAAATAACTTCTTACTACTCCTTCTAAAGGTAAATTTAATCCAAGCTTTTGAGCAGATATTTGAATCCATTTTGCAATATAATCACATGTAAAATCTGCTCCTTGAATTACACAATTTAAACTTTGACCTTCTTCTTCAAAAATTTTTTCAATTTTTCCATTCTCAATATATGTGCAGATAAAAATTAATTTTGAATGTGTTGCGCCGCTAAAAACGTTAAGCATTAATTTAAATGCGTCGAAAAAAAAGAAGCATATACCCTTCAATTCCAGCAAAGATCATTGCATTTTCTTGGTTTTTCTTAAGTGATGGTTGTATTGCCTAAATAGTACAATTCAACTATCACTTTTAAAATACATCCCCCATTTGGTGATGAAAATTATGGTGGGAAATGGGATTTTTTTTTAAATAAAGGGATATTTTGGGGAAAAAATCATTGACAAAATTTTTTTACAACTTTAACATTGTGATTTACTTTTTTTCCAAAAAAAACAAAGGCTTCACCTTTCTTTTTTTTATTATAGTCGAAACTTGATTTTACGCCTATTTTTCACGGTCCCATGAAAGGCGTAAAATCGAGGTTCGACTGTATTTATCACATATGTCTCAAAAAATGAAATTTTATTAAAGGACAGACGAGTTTTAGGGGTTCACTAAAAATAATAGTCTATATAGACTATGTAAAGACAAAATATTGATTTTGTGAAGCTTTTTTTTATAAGGGTTTTTTTCTTCTGAAAATAAAAATCTTCTAATTTTTCATATTCCGCCGAAATTTGACAGCGTGAAAATTTTTAAAAGCTCCCTAAAAACTGTAAGCGGAATAAATACAACTCTTTCTTTGAACAGACACAACATTTTTCTCTGTTTTTTAACACATAATTAAGAGCCATGTTTTTACATGGTTGTAAAAATGCTGTTATCAAATTTTTAGTGATAAATTTTTTGTTTAATGAACAATAAAAGTTTTTAGAGATTTTTTGATTTTTTTTGGAAAAGAACAACTGATTTATAGAAAGCAGAAGAAGAAAGGGATAAAAGAAAGAATGAAGATAAAAATTGACGGATATACTTTAAATGTTATTCAAGTGTCTTTGGCATTTTTGCTCATATTTTCATCATTTAATTCACAAGGATTTATTGAAGAAATGGTTATGGATAGTTATGCAGATAGAGGAAAAATGAAAAAACATACCGGATATTTGGGGTTTGTGGGTTTTTTTAAAGTGGTGCATGCAATGTGCAGCCGTTATTCCTATTGCACATTGGTTGCAACCAAAAAAGTTATCGTTTAACAAGTTTTATCCGACACTTTGAAAAATTTGCATAATTTATATCCCTTTTCAGTCTTTCACTAATTTATGGTGGAAATATGTTTGGAAATTTATTATTTGCTCCAATAATAATTAATTGGCTTGGATCGAAATGGTCAATGATTCTTGGAGCTTCAACTTATGCACTTTTTATTGCAGGCTTCTTTTTCTTAAATTATACATTTTTAATTATTTCATCTTTAATTATTGGATTTGGTTCAGCTTGTATGTAGCAATTTTTATTGCACCTTCTTAAAAAAACAAAACCCCACATTTTTAAGTAATCTGGACTGCAGAAGGCGCATATATGGCATTAAATTCAACAAAAGAAACTTCTGGAAAACAAAGCGGATTATTTTGGGCGGTATCACAATCAAAGTTTGTACTCTTTAAAAAACACCTTAAATTTTATGTTATTTTTTTAGTCTAATAATTGGTGGAATGTTTATGTATATTGTTTTTCGAAATACAAAAAGAGATGAAAAAAATGATATATCGGATGCGACTGTAAAAATTTTATACAGCGCATTTTTGGGTGCAATTTTAATTGGAATTGGAGTTTTAGCTTTGTTAAGAATGCCCGAACCTGCGAATGGAGTTGGACAACCCAAAAAGAAACCATTAAAAATGATAAGTATGTTTTCAAATTAAAAATTTGGAAAGCATTTGAAACTATCAAAAAAAAGCACACTTTTATAGAATCAATGTTTCAATTAATGTTTACAAAAAGAATGTTATGCATGGCATTCGTATTTGCATATGTTGGAGTTGAATTAAGTTTTTGGAGTGGAGTTTATTCAACTTGTATTTCAAATACCGACAAAATTGGAGATAATCCTAAAGCGATTGTTGCATTAACTGCATTATACGTTTTATTTTCTTTTCTGAGCTATTAGAACGTTTTAAGTTAGGCAAACTTATAACCTTTAACGTCTCTAACAATCACGTGTAATTCAGATACGCTGATCTTCAATTGCATCAAAAGGAAAAAGAAAGTGGTTCAATCAACTCAACTTCAACAACTGCAATATACTTTATTATTTGTTGCATAAGTCATCAGTGGTCTGAAATAATACCTAAGGGCTTATACATCAGATAATTTAGATATATTGTAGTTCCTCAACTTCAACAACGAAACTCACAACTTCAAAAATGGGTGATTCGACCAAAAAGACGACAGATCCTTCTCTTACATCTTCTGGTACTCCTTCAACAGTTACAACAGCTGCATCTGCTGCTCCTCCAACTCAAAAGATTTTTCCAACTCTACCACCATTTACACCTGATCCATCAAAACCTACAGGTGCTTCAACATGGCTGGAACGAGTCGAAATAAAACTCACATTTTGTAATGGTATTACAGATGAAGAAAAGATTCGTTGGGTGTGCTGTTCTTTGGATGAAGACTCTTTCGAAAGAATACAACGTGCTCTTCTTCCAGCAAAGATTACAACATATGCCGATTGGGATGGATTCAAAACCACATTTATTGGTCTATACGACACTCAAAGATCGTTATTTGCAGATCGTTATGCTGCTCTCAAAATCCAATGGGATGGCGCAGCACAAGAGCCTATTCGTGAATTTGTTGCTCGAGTTCGTCAAGCTGTTACACTCTTCAAATGTGCTGAATTCGGAGACAATGAACTTTCAACAATGTTGCTTTTAACTGCTATGAAAGCTCCAGCATTGGAATCTCTTCGCTCTTTATTACTGAATGCTTTGATTAAGAATCCAAAAGCTGATCTTGGAGATGTAACTACATTATTGGATAACGCTCTCATGACTGAAAGGGATCAAAAGTTACCTGAAGAACGCCAACTAAATGTTGTAAAGAAACTTCAACCTAATCATCAAAGAAAAGCTGTTCGTAAACCTCAACATACAAGTCCATCACAAGCATCATCTTCAAAACCACCTCCTTCACCATGTTTTTGCTGTGGTGGTCCACATTGGAATCGGGATTGTCCTTACAAGGAATCGAAATGTAACGAATGTGGAATAAAAAAAAAAAAGCAAAAATGTGCCCCAAGAAAGGAAATGCTCCTCGTGGTGGTCGTGTTCAATCATCGAATACAGTATCTGGGAAAAAGCATTTCAAGAAATATGTTGGCACAGTTCGTGTATTACACCTTAATACTACATCTTCTGTTGTTAATCGACAATACCTTGATGTATCAATCAATGGAACAACAATCAAGCTGCAATGGGATACCGGAGCGGATATGACTATCCTTACTCCTCGTGATTATCGCTGTTGTGGCTCTCCAAAACTTCAAACTTCTTCTGTTAAAGCTTGTACAGCAAACAAAGAAAGAATAAAGTTCAAAGGATACTTCAATGCTATGGTGAAATGCAAGAATGTTTCAAAGCAAATGGCAATACATGTAGCAGAAATACCTGGATCTCTTCTTGGATTAGATTTTTGTGATACAATGGAGGTACAATTTACTCCAAATGCAACCGCAACTGTTGCTACGGTATCAACACCAACATCTACAGTATCTGCTTCATCAAAAACAACTTCATCATCAATCAAAGATGATTCAGCTCAAGTATCAACTGCAACATCAACAAGAAATGATGTTTCTTCAAAAGCTACAACACCAGGTAGCCGAACATCATCTTCATCGAAACCTTTGGTATACTGTAAGGCTGCAGTACCCATCTCTTCACATACTCCAAAGGTACAACATCAACCAACGACCTCAAATGGTTCGTTTGATGAAACGTCTGCAACTCAATCAATGGTCAACTCCATTTCAAGGTTACCTGTGTCTTCAAAAGATATTGTTGAATCTTATAAAGCTGATCCTTATGCTCAAGATATCCTTGCTCAACTTCAATCTGGCAAGCCTCGTGATACAAACATCAACCGTTTTTCTCTCATCAGTGATGTTATCCATATGCAAGATCGGGTCTACATTCCTACAGTACTTCGATCTGCTATTCTTGAACAACTGCACGTTGGCCACAATGGAATCTCCAGAACGAAGGCTCTTGCTCGACAACATTGTTTTTGGCCTGGTATTTCAAAAGATATCGAAAAGATGATTGCGGGTTGCTATGAATGTATTCAAGCTTCTAATACACCAATCAAAGCAACGTTAGCTTCATGGCCTATGTCCCTTCGTCCTGGACAACGTGTTCACCTCGACTTTGCTGGTCCACTTCATGGATATATGGTGCTAATAATTGTTGATAGTTATTCCAAATGGATTGATGCTCAACCAATGAAAAACGCTACAGCGTATGCAACGCTCAAGGTTCTTCTTCGATATGCTGCAGATAATGGAATGCCTCAATTACTTGTCTCGGATAATGGTACTCAATTTACCTCCAAGCAATTTCAACAATTCTGCAAAGAAAACGGCATCAAGCATCGAACTTCACCTGTTTATCACCCACAATCAAATGGCCAAGCTGAAAAGATGGTACAAGTCTATAAAAACTTTATCAAGAAGAAAGCTTTGGAATCTGGTAACAATCCCTTCGACATCCATCTTGCAACGTCACAGTTCTTGTGTTGTTACCTTACTACACCAAATACAGCTACACCTGGTAACTGTACACCTGCAAAAGCCCATTTGGGACGTGAACTTCGAACCATTTTGGATCAAATTCGTCCTGAAGTCGTTGATATAATTTCTGAAAATGTTTCTCAAAATGATTCATTCAATCGTCAGCATGGAGCTCGAAAAAGAAAATTTTTGGTCAAGGATACTGTATTTTATCGACTCAAAAATGGTACTTCATGGATCGCAGCCACAGTAACCGCTCGGCTTGGCAAGCGATTGTATCTTCTGTCAAACACTGCAAATGGAAAAGATATTCGGGTACATGCAAATCAAATCAAGAATCGAATTGTTGCTCCACCATCAACCAGTTCTTTGAAATTTCTTAAATCTCCAAATGACTTCGATTATGCTCAAGATTCTATGGATGATTATCACTCAATGATTCAAGGTCCATCAAGTCGTGCTTCTGAAAGTTCATGTTCCTTCCATACTGCTGAAGAATTATCATCAGATGATTCTACCGTAACTCAACCTGTTCCGCAATCTCCTCCTGCTCGTCGTCGTGGTCAAAGAACTCGTACTCAAACTCAACGTCTCAACATTGGAAAACTCAATACGAAATCATACTGCTAAATCACTTAGGGTTTATTAGTTATTTTCTGTCGTATTGTAATTTCTTTAAAGTTAAGTAACTTTAAAGCTAAGCGGGGAGGAGTGCGGTGACCCGCAGAAACACACACTTTGTCCGTTTGTCTTTTATTGTAATATTTACTCTTAGCGCGACAATGCATGCTTCTTTTTCTTTCCTCTAAAAGCTTGCATACTTTTATCGTCGTTGCTTTGAGGACTGTTCGTTTTATATCGTTGTTGATTTATAATATATTTATTCATCTTAATAAATATCGTTCTTGTTATAATTGGGTTATAACAGGCACTTGAAGGAAATGTTATTAAAATTTTAAAAGGTGTTATTATTGTTTCTATTTTTTAAATTGCAAGATTTAATAAACAATTGTTTCTACCGTTTTCTGATGCCACTTTGGAGTTTCGTAAAGACGGTGCCATCTTCTAATCTTGAAATTTCATAATATAAAATTTCAAGATTAAAAGACAAAGTTTATATGTTTAAATTTAGAACAATGCGTGTTATTTTATTCTTGCATTTTATCAATGCCATTTTAGAGTTTCGCGTGTTATTCGTAAATAATAAAAAATAATTTGTAGTACAAAAAGAGGTAAAACACATGATACAAATTGTTGAAACGCAAAATTGAAAATGATTTCTATAACAAAAAACCACAAAGTTAAATGGAATTTGAAAATCTTAAAAAAGCTTCGGGTGTCAAAAAATGCTCAAAATGCAATATTTTTTTAAAAATGGATTTGTCTTAGGGACTGTCCAGATCTGACGTCGGGTTTTGGCGTTATTTTTCAATCTTCAAACGCTTGTTGAAAAAAATCGAAGCATTTCCCAGCTTTAAAATTTTTTTTTTCCCTTAACATCATCGAGTGGATACAGTAATTCACAAATCAAAAAAATGGTTAAAATTTTTTTGACAGTTAGAAACATCATATTTTTTAAATTCATAAAAAATTTACAAAAAAACTGCTATTTACAAAATTAAAGGGGATGAGAAAAGGAAAACTAAAAGAACAGTCAAAAAAATTTTCGTTGCTTTTTTTATGCCAAAAGGTGGGAGCAGCATCTTTCTTTCGTCAATCGATTAGTGGCGGCGACATTATAAAAAGGCAGAAAGAATGCTTTTGAAAAAACGCATATCGCTTTTTTCGTGTTAGTCATTTAATGCAGAAGAAAAAATGTTTATTAAATTTTTAAGATATTACTTGATTTTTATTGAATTGAATGGTTTTATTGGAATTAAAGTATTGAAGGAAAATATTGTTATCCATGAAAATCCCTGGAATAAAGATATTTCCATGCTACAATATATAATAATATATTTTAAGCAACTTAAATCAACCATATTTTTTTGTTCAATTGTTTAAATGTGTTACATTTATCGTAGTAGAATTTACAAATGCTCATTTCTAACAAAGAATTTAATTTAATTTCTTTTTTTTGTATTTATTCAAAAATGGATATCTCCAATCCAGCTTTCGCTAGATGAAAATTTCTGTCTACTAAAATTTAAAAATCTTTTTTCAAAGATACAACAAAAAGTTTGAAAGAAAACTGATTTTGTTATATTTTTAGGTTAATACAATATGTATATTTTAAATGTTTCTTTGTCTTCAGAACCTCCATCGCGATGTTCCAAAGATGGTAGAGCATCAACATTGTTGAGACAAAATTTTTGAGTTTATTTTTTGGCTCTGTTTCGGTTATTTAAAAATTTTTTAATTTTTAAAAGGTTTGAAGAAGTACACAAATGCATTATTTAAATTAAATCAAGGATGTTAAAAAGCTTTATATTTCATAAAACTATTGTTGAATTAAAAAAAAACTAAAATAAAATATTTAACCGAAAATTTTTGATAATAATCCTTTTTTTGCACCTTTTGGTTCTTGGGCTTTTTTCTCGACAGCTTCGATCACTTTCAAAACAGATTCGAGTAAACTTGGAGATTTCTGAAACATAAAAAAAGTAATTTGTTTTTATGAAAAGTTTATGCACAAATATTTTTTATGCCAATGAATGAAATATGAAAACAATCTTACTTTTTTGAAAAGTTTTTGAATTTCTTGTTTTGTCATTGGCACTTCTTTTCCAGCTTCAACGGCATATTTGGCATCACCTGAGGTTCCACTTCGAACAAGAACAAAACTTTTTTCACATTCGCTATCAAGTTTCCATTTTTTGTAAAGGTCACTTGCAATGCCATCAAGTTCCTATAAAAACAAATTTAATAGTTAAAATAAAATTATTTAAATATAGGACACAATCTTTTTGGTCACGCAACGATTCAGTCACCCTGAATCAGGGTGCCCAAACAAATACAACTCTTTCAATTTCCTTACCTTTTGAGTTCCTTTAAATTCTTTCCCGGCTGCAATGGCAGCAGTAACACCCTTTTTATCACAAAAACTGTTGGCACTTTGATTTCGAGAATTCTTTTCCAAATCATTTAAAGCTTTAACAACTTTTTCTCGTCCACTTGGGGATATTAACATATCTGGATCACATAAATATGCATTCTTTTCAACAATGCATTCACCGCGCTTTGTTGGATTTGGAAAATTTGATGTATCCCATGTTTTTCCAAAAACTCCAACGGCAAAAGTTAAAAAAATAACACAAATTAAAAGTTTCATTTTCTTTTTTGTTTCAAAAATTGAAAATGAAAAACGTTTATATTTGAACCGTTTATTTCATTTTATTGATGGAACAACAACAAAATTTAATGATTTGTGTTTCTATTACCTGTTTTTTGACCTTCGTTTAAAATGAAAAACTGGTATTTTTATAAACAAACAATAAATAAAAAATTCAATGATGTTATCTTGGAAGACATGTATTTACTATTATTCAACAAAAAAATACTTGAGAGATTTAAAAACAAATATCCAAAAAGTAAGCTTTTTAAAAAATTACAAGCAAAAAATTAAAAAAAGACAAAAACAAAAAAATTTAATTGGTATTTATATTTACCAATCACCTCCTTCTCCACCTCCTCCACTACCACCACCACTTCCGCCACCACTATAATCACCACCACTGCTACTATAACCACTAAAATAACCATTATTTCCATTACCACAACGACATCGGCTACAGATATCTTTGAAAAGATAAACAGTAAATGAAATTAATCCAGTCCCTGTTAATAAAAAAAGAAAAACTATCCATCCATTTATGCTATCATTTTTTACATTTCTATTTTCAAAAGCTTTTGAAATTCCATGAATAATGTTTATTAATCCTTTTTCATAATTTCCAGAACGAAATTCTTCTTTCTAAAACGAAAATTAATGTTTTAACAAGCTAAAGTTTCCGAAACCTGTTCATTAAATAATTGTGTAAAATAATTTGAATGGATCGGAACATTTGAATCTTTTGAAATCCAAAAACTTCGATCTTTAATTGCATTTAAAATTAAAAATGATTTTTTACAGATTTCATCCATTTTCCATTTTTTTAACAGTTTATTTGCATGGGATTTTAATGTCTAAAATTAACATACTTCTCTGCTTATATGACAAAAATTAATAAATTTACCCTCGAATTTCCACCATCAAATCTATTCGCGATTGCAACAGCTCCAATTAAACCTTGCTTTTCACAATATTTTCTAGTTCTGTTTTTTGTGTTTTGTAGATTTGTAATTTCATCAATAATATTCATTCGAGCTGTTTCCGATAATAAATTTTCAGGATCACATAAATATGTTTTATTTTTAATATTACATTTAAAATATTCTTCATCGGATAATGGATTTGGATATATTTCAGAATCCCATATTATATCGTTTGAAGGGACTTCTGCATTTATTAAGTTAAAAACAGTAAAAATAAAAATTACAAATAAGGTTATAATTCCAGACATTTTTTTTATTTCTGAATACGAATTGATTTATTTGTTTGCTATCTTTGTACCATTATAAAATTTTAATAGAAAGAAAACTGAAAAATGAAAAAAATAAAATGAAAGCATTTTCACAATTTTGTATGAATCAAAGTATGAGAAAGCAGCTATTTTGAAAAACTTTTTTAGAATGATGATTTCATTTTTGTCACAAAATTGTTAAAAAAAATTTGGTTTTAACAATGAAAGCACTGATGATGAAAGTGTTTTTGCCAGCATTTACGTTTATTCAAAAAGGTGATTGAACAAAAGTTTTTAATCAAAATTTTGTGATTAATAAATTTTTGATAAATGTAAAAATTTAAAAACACATTTTCAATATAATATGCAATTTTACCAGTCACCTCCACCACCGCCTCCTCCATCATCTCCATTATCTCCACCGCTATCACAACCGCAATCGCCACTTTCTTCACCTCCTCTATTATCATTGTAATGATTATTATGTGAGTAATAAGTACTGCCACTTTGATATCCATTTCCTCCGGCAGAAAAGTTAACACTATGACAGCAACAATAAAGACAACAACCAATTATAAATGCAAAAAATATGTATTTACAATAAACAAAAACCATTTCAATGCCAAATTCCCTTTTTTCAGCTTCATTTTGTACAGCATTGGAAATTTTATAGATAATATTTATTATAGCTTTTTCATAATTTTCAGAACGAAATTCTTCTTTCTAAAATACATTTATAATTTATTTTAAACAAAAGCAAAGTAATTTAAACCTGTTCATTAAATAATTGTGTAAAGTAATTTGAATGAATTGGAATATTTGAATTTTTCGAAATCCAAAAACTTTGATCTTTAATTGCAATTAAAATTAAAAATGATTTATGGCAAATTTCATCCATTTTCCATTTTTTTAATAAATCGTTTGCATGAAATTTTAATGTCTAAAACATGTGGATTAAAGAAGTACAAATATTTGTAATTGTTTTACCTGTGAATTTCCACCAACAAATTTATTCGCAATTGCAACGCCTCCAATAAAACCTTGTCTTTTGCATTTTTGAAATATCCTCCATAAACTAAAATCTTTGGAAGTATTGTTTTGCAGAATTCTTAATTCTTTAATAATATTCATTCGAGATTCTTCTGTTAAAAGATTTTCAGGATCACATAAATAAGTTTTATTTTTAATATTACATTTAAAATATTCTTCATCGGATAATGGATTTGGATATATTTCAGAATCCCATATTATTTCAGAATTATTTGAAGGGACTTCTGCATTCATTAAATTTAAATCAATTTGAGCGTTGATAAAATTTAATAAAAATAAAATGGAAATAAATAACAGAAAATTCATGGAAAAATAGTTAACAAGTTCTTGCAAATATGCTTGAAAAAGAAAGTTGACAATTTTTTTTCTTTTCTTTAAACAAAACAACTCAATATTTTTCTTTTTTTAAACATGTGCAGAACACATTTAAAAAAAAGGACCACAGAAAAGTTGAAAAGAAATTTTGAGTAAATAAACGTAAGCTTACAAATTTTCCTTTGCTTTTTAAAAAAAACCAAAAGTTGTTTTCTTTGAAAAAAAGAGAATTGAGTTTTGTAAAGCAAAAATGTGCAAGCATACATTTATTTATGATTTTTTGAAAAATTTTAGGGTTTTATAAAATCACAAATTATTCTTTTAAATTTTTTTCTTTTTTTAAATTTTTGAAGCATTTCTAAAATAACTAATAAATAATTTATAAATACTTCTTCAAAATGGTTTTATACAGATGTTTCTATTTAAAAAAAATGTTCTTGTGCATATTTATATTTTATCATTATCAAATTATTAGGGTGACTAGTTGAACAATTTTTAAAAAACAGACAGAGTTACTTATTATTCTGTAAAACGATAAAGCATTGTTCTAAAAAACCCTCAAATTTGAATGAAAAAAGGGCCGTTTTTTGCACAAAAATACGTTTGTTTATTTTTTGAACTGTGTTTTTTTTGTGGCTTAAAAAAATAAAAAATTTAAAAAATGATGATTCTTTATTTTAAACAAAACAAAAAACTAAATTTATGACAATACTATTTTTGACACAATTTAAGAATTTGATTTTTTAAAATTCTTAAAAAATTGCTTTATTATTTCTAAATTTAAACAACAGATAAAACAATTGAATCAATAAATTCAGTGGTATTAAAATCAAAATCAAAAAAAATTTCAGAATTTTTTAAAACAAAAATTGCAGCCCCCAAAACGGCATTTTCTTTTAATTTGTAAAAAGAAAGTTGTTTAATTTTCGATGGTTTTGTTTGAAGTGTTTTTACGAAACCTAAAAATTCTGATTGTGAAAAAACTTTCAAAGAAAATATTTTTTACCAAATTTTAAAATGTTCCAACTTTGAAATACAGAACCAACTAATAAAACTGAAACATTTTGAAACATTTCATTATCGAAATTTCGAGAAATTGCAATTAATTTTTGAGCTAACGCTTCACCAGCTTGTTCAAATAAATGATTACATAAAGGATCTTGTTCAGCATCTAAAAATTAGCATATTTTTAAAAGAAAATATTTTGACAAAATTTTACATTCTGCAATAATTTTACAAAAAGATGCAACAAAAGCCTTTGAAAAATTTGGGCCATAAAAAATGTTTAAAATATCTCGAAATTCATTTAATTTGAAATATTTCATAATTAATTGTTTTAAAAATTCTATTGGGAAATTTGATAATTCCAAGCCTTCTTCATGGTTAAATATTGTTTGAATTGCTCTAAATGTGTAGAATAAATTAATTTTACTTTTAATTAAATTACTTTTGAGCAATCCAAAATCCTCCGCCACTGTCTTCAATTAAATGACCATTTCCACCTGTTTGAAAAGTTCTTCCAGAATTATTCAGATATCGGCATGCCGAACCTGTTCCAGCTATTATTACAACACCACCTTAAAATTTTTTTTATTCATCGATTTTTCAAAAATCTGAGATTTTTAAAACATTGTTTTTATGCATTTTTAAGATTGATTAAAAAAATTCTTTAAATTACCATTTTTAAAAGCTGTCGCAATCGCTGCAATTGCATCAGTTGTAACAAAACATTTTTTTGTAATATTTGAATATTTTGAGATAAAAATTTCACTAATTTTTTGTGTAATTTGTGTATTTCCAGCTCCTGCTAAACCTAATCCCTTAAGATAACCTTTTGTAAAACCCTTTGAAAAATAACTTCTTACTACTCCTTCTAAAGGTAAATTTAATCCAAGCTTTTGAGCAGATATTTGAATCCATTTTGCAATATAATCACATGTAAAATCTGCTCCTTGAATTACACAATTTAAACTTTGACCTTCTTCTTCAAAAATTTTTTCAATTTTTCCATTCTCAATATATGTGCAGATAAAAATTAATTTTGAATGTGTTGCGCCGCTAAAAACGTTAAGCATTAATTTAAATGCGTCGAAAAAAAAGAAGCATATACCCTTCAATTCCAGCAAAGATCATTGCATTTTCTTGGTTTTTCTTAAGTGATGGTTGTATTGCCTAAATAGTACAATTCAACTATCACTTTTAAAATACATCCCCCATTTGGTGATGAAAATTATGGTGGGAAATGGGATTTTTTTTTAAATAAAGGGATATTTTGGGGAAAAAATCATTGACAAAATTTTTTTACAACTTTAACATTGTGATTTACTTTTTTTCCAAAAAAAACAAAGGCTTCACCTTTCTTTTTTTTATTATAGTCGAAACTTGATTTTACGCCTATTTTTCACGGTCCCATGAAAGGCGTAAAATCGAGGTTCGACTGTATTTATCACATATGTCTCAAAAAATGAAATTTTATTAAAGGACAGACGAGTTTTAGGGGTTCACTAAAAATAATTTTTTCAGTCTATATAGACTATGTAAAGACAAAAAATTGATTTTGTGAAGCTTTTTTTATAAGGGTTTTTTTCTTCTGAAAATAAAAATCTTCTAATTTTTCATATTCCGCCGAAATTTGACAGCGTGAAAATTTTTAAAAGCTCCCTAAAAACTGTAAGCGGAATAAATACAACTCTTTCTTTGAACAGACACAACATTTTTCTCTGTTTTTTAACACATAATTAAGAGCCATGTTTTTACATGGTTGTAAAAATGCTGTTATCAAATTTTTAGTGATAAATTTTTAGTTTAATGAACAATAAAAGTTTTTAGAGATTTTTTGATTTTTCTTGGAAAAGAACAACTGATTTATAGAAAGCAGAAGATAAAAGAAAGAATGAAGATAAAAATTGACGGATATACTTTAAATGTTATTCAAGTGTCTTTGGCATTTTTGCTCATATTTTCATCATTTAATTCACAAGGATTTATTGAAGAAATGGTTATGGACAGTTATGCAGATAGAGGAAAAATGAAAAAGCATACCGGATATTTGGGGTTTGTGGGTTTTTTTTAAAGTGGTGCATGCAATGTGCAGCCGTTATTCCTATTGCACATTGGCTGCAACCAAAAAAGTTACCGTTTAACAATTTTTATCCGACACTTTGAAAAATTTGCATAATCCATATCCCTTTTCAGTCTTTCACTAATTTATGGTGGAAACATGTTTGGAAATTTATTATTTGCTCCAATAATAATTAATTGGCTTGGATCCAAATGGTCAATGATTCTTGGAGCTTCAACTTATGCACTTTTTATTGCAGGCTTCTTTTTCTTAAATTATACATTTTTAATTATTTCATCTTTAATTATTGGATTTGGTTCAGCTTGTATGTAACAATTTTTATTGCACCTTCTTAAAAAAACAAAACCCCACATTTTTAAGTAATCTGGACTGCAGAAGGCGCATATATGGCATTAAATTCAACAAAGGAAACTTCTGGAAAACAAAGCGGATTATTTTGGGCGGTATCACAATCAAAGTTTGTACTCTTTAAAAAAACACCTTAAATTTTATGTTATTTTTTTAGTCTAATAATTGGTGGAATTTTTATGTATATTGTTTTTCGAAATACAAAAAGAGATGAAAAAAATGATATATCGGATGCGACTGTAAAAATTTTATACAGCGCATTTTTGGGTGCAATTTTAATTGGAATTGGAGTTTTAGTTTTGTTAAGAATGCCCGAACCTGCGAATGGAGTTGGACAACCCAAAAAGAAACCATTAAAAATGATAAGTATGTTTTTAAATTAAAAATTTGGAAAGCATTTGAAACTATCAAAAAAAAGCACACTTTTATAGAATCAATGTTTCAATTAATGTTTACAAAAAGAATGTTATGCATGGCATTCGTATTTGCATATGTTGGAGTTGAATTAAGTTTTTGGAGTGGAGTTTATTCAACTTGTATTTCAAATACCGATAAAATTGGAGATAATCCTAAAGCGATTGTTGCATTAACTGCAATTTGTGAGGGTCTTGGACTTTTTACAAGTAATTTCTTATTATCTTCAAAAAAATGACTTTAAAACATTTTTGAATTTTAGGTGGAGCATTAATTAGAATAGTTTCAACAAAATTAAAATCCATTCCAAAATCAATGATCGTTTTTGCTGGAATGATTATACATTTAATTGTTTATACTTTTATTTTTCTAAATTTACCAAATCAATCCCCTCTGGATAAAACACCAGATCATGGAATTTTTAAAGAGCCAAGGTAAAAACTGTTTTTTTAATGGCAAAATTACAAACCTTTTTTTTGCAGTGTTGCATTAGTTTTAATTTGTGGATATTTTCTTGGTTTTGGTGATTCATGTTGGAATACACAAATTTATTCATTTTTAATTGCAGAATATCCGGATAAATCTGCACAAGCCTTTTCAATATATAAATTTTTTCATGTAAGCTTTTGTATCTAAAAAGTTTCTTTAAGGGTTCCATAAATTTGGCGAAAAAATACAATTGAAATCTCAAAAAATAAATCTTTCTTTTTTAGGCAATGGTAACATGCGCGGCATTTTTTTGGAGTAAATATATTCAATTACAATGGCATTTTATAATTTTGTGTGCAACAGCAATTTGGGGATGCTTTTGTTTCTTTGTTGCTGAAAGGTTTTTAGCACCTCCGAATTTTAAAAATTTCAAACAGGGTTCAAGAAAAAATTCAATTAATTCGAAATTGTCTAACGTCAATTAATTTTTATTCAAATCAAAACTTTTCCAATCCCTTTACGACTTTTGCTTAAGAGTTTAGTTCAGAAAAAACCGAATTTCGTAAAATGTAATTTCAAAGATTAAACAAATTTATGTAAAATACAAAAAGTGCATAATTTTATGTTATGTAAACGTATAAAATTTTAATAAAAAAGCTAAAATTAAAATATTCAATTTTTCTAACAGTTACAAGAAAATCCCATTTTTAAAGCTGTTTTGAAATGTCCATTTGCAGCTTTTAAACGGTTTTTTGCTTCTTCATGGCCAATATCAGCTAATTTCATTAAAATTGCTTCTTTAACATTGAATTTTGTTTCATGAAGGAATTTGCAAGCTTCATCATAACTTCCATCTGTACATTCCATCCAAATTCTCTTACTTCTTTCAACCAATTTTTTATTCCAAGCTTGAACGTCAATCATTAAATTTCCATAAACTTTTCCTAATTTAATCATTGATGAAGTTGTTAACATATTGAGTACAAATTTTTGTGCCGTTCCTGCTTTCATTCTTGTTGAACCTGTTACCACTTCAGGACCAACTATAAAAAGTATGTATATTAAGAATATGGTATATAAAATTTAATTTATGTACCAATGACTTCAATCTTCACATCTGCAATATTTCCAATTTGTGAATTTTTTGAACATGCAATTGCAATCGTTTTTGCTCCAATTGATTTTGCATATTCAAGTCCACCAATTACATATGGAGTTTTTCCACATGCTGCAATTCCAGTTAAAACATCTTTTTTCGAAAAATTTATCTCTTTTAAATCTTCAACTGCAAAAGATGGAGTATCTTCTGCTCCTTCAACAGGTTCTTCAATGGCTTTTCGACCTCCAGCAATTAAGCCTAAATTTAAATGAATCAAAAATACTTTCACAAAAATTTTCATTTTAACATGCAAGCAACCTGCAGTTAATTTGTCTCGCTTTCTCTTATGTCTTTACTAACCTATAACCATTCCTTTTTGAACTCCATAAGTTGGTGGGCATTCAGATGCATCCAAAATTCCAAGTCGACCGCTTGTCCCTGCCCCAATATAAATTAGTCTTCCACCATTTCTAAATGCTTCTGTAATAATATCAACCCCTGCGGCAATATTCTCTAATTCTTCTTCAACAGCTTTAGCAACTTTTTGATCTTCATAATTAATTTTTCTTAAAATCCCTACTGTATCCAATTCATCAATATCCATTGTAAAAGAATTTCGATTTTCTGTCATTGGAAGTGTCTTTTTCATTTCAGTTAAATCAAAATTTGAATCCTATAATTAATCATTTTTAGAATCAACTCTTGTTTATAAACTAACCGATGATCCCATATTTCCAAAATTATACTCAAAGTAAAACAAGAATAATCAAGTCGTTGCTTAAAAATTTTTGGACAGTTTGAAACAAAAAGAAAAATATTGATTAAATGAAAAAAACCAATAAAAGTCGTTATCACTCTGCAAACAGTTATTCCCACAAGCATTTTGCTTAATTGTCGACACATCGAGAAAAGCATTCTGAAATCAATGTTGTTACTTGTTTTTTTTTGCTCATTGTTGCTGCTACAAGTGAACAATGAGCAAAAAAAACTTACTCTGCAGCATGTGATAAAATTTTATAATACAATACTGTTGAACAGGATATTCTAATAGGCTTCACAAGTTGACAATCTTTTGGATCCCATTTTCCATTTGCACCAGTTATTTCAATACCATTTTTACAAGAGAATTCCCTTCGCCACATCAAACCGAGCGGTCACTTTTTTGGTCCGAGGCTTGGCAAAAAGCGTTTGATTGCCATGGAAAATGCGGGAATTTAAAATTTGCGTTGGAGCAAAAATCTTTGATTTTTTTTACTTTTTTGCAAATTTTTTGATAAGAACATATATTTTTGTATAAAAAAACGGTGTTTTTTATACAAATACGACGATTTATGTTTATAAACATGTTTTATTCAATTAAACGCGGAATAATGTCGACAAGTACGATTTAGTTCAACCGGTTGCTGAAAGAAAGAAAAAAAGAAATAATGGCTTCAACAAAGGTAAATCCAACAACTTCTCCTACTGATCGAACAACATCTGCTCTACCTTCAAAAACTGCTGCTGCTGCCGCAAATGCATTATCTCTATCAAATACTGGTGAAATTAATTCTTTTGCTGATATTCATCCTGCTATTAAGAAGGATATAATTCAAATATTGCTTTTTTGGATAAAAATTTTGCAAAGCTTGGAACCAATACCAAAATTAAACGTGAACAGGTTAGTTTTTTTTTTTTGGATTGTTTGTATATATTTGTATCGGATTTTGATAACTGTTTGATTATGGTCGAAGATATCATTGCTGACACTATTGTTCAACTTTGTTGGATCTGGTGCTGTCAGCTTCACTAACAATTAGTTAGTTGATTGATTTTTGACGTTTTACAGCCATAGTTCTCTCAAAATATGATATATTATTTATAACTTTAATGATGATTTATTCTTTTTCAGAATTTTTATGGAGCCTTTTATGTAATTTGATTGGTTTTTCATATCCTGCATATGCATCTATTAAAGCTGTTCGAACTTCAAATAATAGTGGTGATGCCCAATTACTCATTTTTTGGACATTCTTTGGTGCTTTGGCTCTTTTTAATGTTTTTGCTGATGGAATTATGGAATATTGTCCAATTTATTTTGTTGTAAAATGTGCCATTCATCTTTATCTTGGTCTTCCACAAACAAATGGTGTCATTCGTGTCTTTGAAAAAGTTCTCAATCCTCTCATCACAAAGATTCAATCAATCCTTTCTCCAAAATCTGCTTGAAAGAATGCGATTAACTAATTTCTCTCTTTCTGTTTAATATATTTGAATTACTAATGTATAAATAAAATCTTTGTAAAAAAATTTTGTGTTTATCTGTGTTGAATGGGTTATTTTATGGTATCACTTTAATTGTGGCGGAACGTTTCAAAAAAGGTTGTTAGAGACTAGCGGAAAAAATATAAAACATAAACCATCGTAATAAAATAGAAAAAGACCGTTTTTTATAAAGAAATATATATTTTTAACAAAAAATTTGTAAAAAAAATAAAGAAAAAATCAAAGATTTTTCTCCAACGCAAATTTGAAATTCCCGCATTTTCAATGGCAATCAAACGCTTTTTGCCAAGCCTCGGACCAAAAAAGTGACCGCTTTTCTTCAGCTCGGTTTGATGTGTCGCAGAAGCATTTTTTGTAGAATTAAAAAAATTTTTTTTCAAACTTCTTGAGCATGGCCGAAAGCATTGGAAAAAAAAGTTAAGATTTTTTTCGCATTGTAGATTCTGTAAAATTTTTAGAATAAATTCAAGGAATGCATTGTAAAATAAGTGGTACTTCTTCAGTTTACCCCACCCCCATTTTTTTTCATTCGCAAAAGCAACCGCTCATTCAAAACACCCGCCCACCCTTTTGAATTTTCAAACAAAACTCAATAATTTATGCAAATTTTTGTCATTGAAAAAATGGGGGTGGGGTAAACTGTAGAAGTGCCAAATAGGTTATAAGAAAAGTGTTTTCGTTTGTAGGTTAATCACAAAAAAGTTTTATATTACACTTTTAAATATTACTACTAACAAACATAAAAATACAAACATAAGAAATCGCAAAAATAAACAAAATATTAATTTTCCCGTTTTTGGTAAAATCAAAAACACGCAAAATTTCGTTGAAATCGAAAAACAAAGAGAGATATTAAGTGAGATAACCGGAAAGGATTAAAAATATGTATAAATGGATTACAATTATAGATATTATGCATGAATAAGAGAGAGAGAGAGAACCCGTTATTAAAAGATAAAATAAAAGCTTTACGGTATGAGAGAGATTAATCTAATGTTGTTCATCAGAAGAAGATGAAAAGTCAAAGGTCGTTTTATTTGCTTCTTTTTTATAATCTGGAGTCGGTGGAATACAAATTTGAACATGACGAGATTTTCTTCGTTTTCGTTTTGGGGGATCATCAACATTTTCAGATATTGATGAATCAGAATTTATTCTTATTGTTGGACAACGTGGTGGTTTTTGATCGTTCGGAGCTGAACCAGATGGGTGAGATTCTTCTAAATCTGGAGATTCATTGATTTTCGTTACAATACATGGATCAGAGTTTCCATTAAATCGTTGAGGATAAATTGAAAGAAGATTTGGGTCTTGAAGTGGTTCTTCTTGAGATTTTGCAAGCTCTGCTGCAAGTTCAGCATATTTTTTATCACCAATTTGTGAACCTGTTCTATTGATAACAACTGGACGTCTCTGAAATAATATATATATATAAAAATACATTTTTTGTTTATTAAAAAACTAACAGTAAGTTTATCATTTTCTGCATCATCTTCATCTTGTTCATCAGACGTTGAACGGCCAATCAAATGTGCACCTTCATATTCCAGTTCAGACGATTTCTTTGGTGGTGAATCATATATTGACCCACTATTAATGAATAAAACACCTTCTTGAACTTTTTCAATTGCAATTCGAAGCTAAAATTTAAACATTATTAAGGTAAAATATATATATAAAAGGAACGTACATCTCTTAAAGCCACAACACCAACCAATCGACCACATTTTGTTACATATGCACGATTTAAACCAAGTAAAGAAAAAAGCGAATGAACTTTGAAGAGACTACTTTTTTCAACCAATTGAAATGGTGCAGGATCAACACTAATTTCAAAAAAATTTATTTGTTGTGAAAGCCGTTGAAGTTCCCATAGCTTTCTTTCATCCCCAGCCAAATCATAATCATCAGGTCCATGATGTCGAGGTTTTCCAAATGTTAAAACTGAACGGAATACTTCTCCAATTGTATGATACATATCATTGCCATTTCCAGAAGAAGTTTGAGATTCATCATGAAAAGATTTTGGTCGATCACGTTTTATTCCATTTTTAATTGAAGAAATTAGAGAAGAATGTGAAAGACGATTTGAAAGTTTTCCAATTGAACTTGTTGTTGTCGTTGTTGTTACAGTATCACTTGAAGCTTTTCGATGTTCATCTTCTCCTTCACTAATTGAATTTTTACGTTCCAAAACATTTTCAACTGAAAGTCCACCTCTTCTTCCACCAGGTCTTAAACCAGGAACATTTGAAGATTTACTTTCATTTACTGGAAATACCGTAAATCGACTGGTTGTTGAACTTTGTGCACGGCGACGTTGTCCATCATCTTTTTCTTCTGTTGCTGTCGCAGGAGTTGGAGCTGAAGTTGACTGCGTTCGACGATTTGGCAAATCAAAAGTTTTTAGATTATCTGTTGGAGTTGAAGCTGCAATAACAATCTTTGGTGAGGTTTCATTATTTTCTTCATCAGTTTTAAAATTTTCAAATATTGTTGGTCGATCTGTTGTTAGCGCATCGGTTGAAATAGAATTTCTTTGTCGATCAACAATTTTAAATCTTCGATCAATATCTGCAATTGCTTCTTTAATTCGTCGATTTGCTTCACTTTGTCGAGCAGCATGTCCAACATGCTTATCTAAAGCTTGAAGAAGTTTTGCACGACTGCATGAACCGATAAGCACCGGATTTTTATTATCTTCAACAATTGGAAAAGCTTTAAGCTTTGGCATTTTAGATAAAAGATTTTCAAGTTCTGCAAATGTTGAAGTTTTTGATAAATATTTTACATTTGATGTCATAAATTGTTCAACACATATTCCATGGAAGTTTGATGACGAATGTGGAATATCCGGTAGATAGGGAAGATGCTTTATTTGAATAATTGAATCATAAATTGACGGTTGTAAATATGAAGAAACAGCGTTTGCAATCAATACAGCAATCATAACAGGCAATATATACATTAGTTGTCCCGTTAGTTCAAACACAATTACAGCCACAGAAACTGTATGTGTAACTCCACCACAAAATGCAGCAGCTCCAACAACAGCATAAACACCCGGATAAACTGCGAATTCTCGATCTTTCCAAACAACTGCAACAATTTCGCCAACTAATCTTCCCAAAGCTCCACCAACAATAAATGATGGACCAAATATACCTGATGGAATTGGCACAGTTGAAGCTAATGCAATTAAAAAGTACTGAAACAGTAAGAAAATTAAAAGAGTATTAAAAATCTGTAAAAGAAGCTTACAAAAACAATTGTAAAAATGCTTAAAGTTAAAAATGGTGAAAGTGCGCCATTATCGGTCCAATTTTGTATAATACTTTCAGAGCAATATCTTTCAGATTCATTATTTGTTTCAGTGAAAGTACAATTATCAAAGAAGTTTACTGCAGCTTTACTAAATTTTTGATGTCCACCAATAAATTTGCCAAACCCTTCATGAAATGTTAGAGATGATACAAATGCAGAGATAACAATTGGATAAATTATCCAACTAAAAGATATAATTATAGAGTTGTGGTAAAGAAAAAGGTAAGCTTACTATTTTTGAAAAACAGATTTTGCAAATTTATTTCGTCGTAAAAATAATACCATTCGTCTTTGAAGAAGAATAAATGCAGCAGATAATGTTCCACATATTAATCTATAAAAAAAACTATTGATTATTTACCTTAATAAATAAGCCAAAAATGTTAAAGAAAACAGTGCCCAAAATCAGTGCTGTTCAAATCTCTACGCTGTGAAATCACAGAGTTCAAGTGAAAAATCTCTATTATGCAAAACAGTGAACAATCTCTTTTTCTGTTTTCTTCACACGAGTCGACAAACTAAAAAAAACGGCCATAAAAAAAACAAGAAGAAAGTTGAGTTCGTTGCGGGACCACACTTTTTTCTTCTTCAAATTTTTTTGCAAAAAACTGTTCTTTTGATGAAAAAGTAGCTCGACTTCTGGAGTTTTTATCTAGACTTCTGTACTAGCAAATATTATTTTTTTTATCTCTATGTGTTCCTGACATGCTAAAGAACATATTCCCGTAGACTCAAGTCTTCAAGTAAATTTTAACATATTTTATATTCTTGTTGAAGAATACAAGAATACGGGCTCATTCGGTGTACTGTAGAGACAGATTTTGAGTTTAAGGGCTGGGATATGGTTAAAATTACTCCCAAATCACCCTAAAATGATTAAAAAATGATTTGGGAGATGTCTGAACCCGAAATCGAGATTTTAAAAATTTTGATTTTTTTTGTCAAAGGGTACCCCAAGGCAAAAATTAAAAAAATAAGTTTTTTCAAAAAATTTTTTTTTGATTTTGAATTGTCATAATATGTCCAAAATGTATAAAAAATACTACTAAAACCGTTTACAGCCGTTTAAGAACTCAAATATACCATCGAAATGGTGTTGGGTATTCTTCAACAAGAATAAAAAATATGTTAAAATTTACTTGAAGACTTGAGTCTACGGGAATATGTTCTTTAGCATGTTAGGAACACATACAGATAAAAAAAATATAATAATTTTTAATACAGATGTCTAGATAAAAACTCCAGAAGTTGAGCTACTTTTTCATCAAGAAATTTTTTAAAAAACGTTTTTTGCAAAAAACATTTGAAGCAGGGGTGTGCGTTCGGTCAGTCTTGACTGACTTTGACACAAGTTCGTCGGTCAAACATTGACTCAGTCATGCTTTGACGAAAAAAATTTCGGTTAATGATTAACCGAGTCAAACTTTGACCGAGTCAAAGATTGACTGAAAAAAGTTCGGTCAATCATTGACCGAGACAAACAAACGAAAAAAAAGTGAATGCATTGTTTTACATGCGGACACACACGTACTTTTTCATTCTTTATCATTGTGACGGATAGCATTTTTTTTCTCGGTCAATGTTTGACTCGGTTAATCATTGACCGAGAATTTTTCAGTCAGTTATTGACTGACCGAAAAATTTTATTCTTTTTTTCGGTTAAGTCATAACCAAACCAAAGAAGAAAAAATGCGTTTGGTTTATGACTAACAGCTTTTTGACTAACCTAACGCACAGGCCTGATTTGAAGAAGAAAAAAGTGTGGTCCCGCAACGAACTCAACTTTCTTCTTGTTTTTTTATGGCCGTTTTTTTTAGTTTGTCGACTCGTGTAAATAACAGATGATTGTGCAAAAAGCTGTAAAGAACGATATAATACAATTTTAGAAATCGTTTCAGGCAAAAGTGATGAACGCTTTACTGGCGTTAAAAGTTTTTATCTTTAATAAGTAAGCAAGTAAATAGTTAAAACAGTAAAAAAACAAATGCAAAAAACGCATTCAAAATTGTTCATTTAAAATGTACAATTTTTTCATTTAGAAAAACCCTGTAAATTTTATTAATGAGTTTTTTCGAGTTTATTATTAATCATGTTAAAAAATCTTTAATAAAAACTATGTTTGTAAATATTAACATGCGACAAAACATTAAGTTGATATAATCGAAAAATATGTGCAAAAACAATAATTTTCATACTGACTTCCATAATGCTTTTGAAAAAATAAACTATCCTTAAAAGTCTTAAATTAAAACTTTTCTAATAAATGCTTTTTTTTTATTGTTTTATTGATTTACTTTAATATATTTTATGTTACGAAAGTTCAAACTTCTGCATAATTTTCTGAAAATGGATTCTGGAGTCTTCTGAATCCAAAAAACAACAAAAAATATTTTTTTAGATTCTCTGCATTTTTTTACCCCAAAAACATTTTTCCAGAAACCGAACCACGGCCTTCCGGTCCCGAGCCTCACACCCTAACCACTCTACTATACGTCTTCAAAATGAGAGCTGTAAAAAAAATATTCAAAACTAAGTCAATAGATCATCCTTGGAGGTCCCAACACGAATATTTTCCGGCGGAAGTGTTACCAATGGATTCCCCATGATTGATATAGTCTAATGCAAATGCATTTATCCAGTTTTATGCAAATTTGTTATTCAAAGGATGATCTAAAGCTCAAAGGATGAGATCATCCTTTGATAATTTTGGGCACAGATAAAACCACAAAAAAAATTAAAAAACAAACCCAACAAGTGCAAAAATTGGTAATTCGGCTGGAATAAATGCTTCACGAGGAAATGAAGTTTGATAAAATGCCACAACAGTCACTAAAAGAAAAACAGCAATAAACAAAACAGTCACAACAAATTTAAAAAAGCCAATAAGGGACTGTCCAGACGTGCCGTCAAGCAAAAATCGCAGAGTTTATTAAAATATTGTTAATTTAAAGACAGCTATTTGAAGGATCTAAATTTTAAGGACTAAGTTTTTTGTTTAAATATTTTATCCACAATATAGCTTATTTAAATTTATGATTCTTAAAATATTTTCTTTAAAACAGAAATTCTTAAAATAACATCCTTAAATGAGCCCCCCCCCCCCCCCCCCCCCCAAAGTCATCCCTTGGTGGATTTAAAAAACTTTTTCAGAGTTCGCAAAAAAATAAAAAAAAGGTCCACTATTTTAGACGTGTTTTTGCCGCTTTTGAATCATTCACGTCGAGAATATTTTACACTGGGAAAAAATGCAGAAAAAAATTGAACAAGATTTAATTTAAAAAAGTGCAAAACTGATTGATTTCTGTGACGTCACATTTGGCTTCGACCCCCCGTCACATTTTGCTTACCCCCCTCCCCCCCTAAATGCGTGACGTGACGTCTGGACGGTCCCTAAACATAAAAATAAAACATTCGTGATTGACAACGGTTTTAAAAAATCAAAGATAGCCCAAAGATTTTTGCATTTTTTCCAAAAATAAACTTTGACACGTTTTAAACAAAAAATGTTTTACTTTTTGTGTTTATTTTAATTTAAAAAAAAAACTTACATGCTTGTTTATTGATAACTCGTAATAATCGAAATATTGTAGCTGAACACGTTGCTGCAAAGAATCCGCGCCAATAATTTCTGAAATTTTAAAGTAAAATGTCTTTGTTTTAATTTCACAAACAAAAACTGTAGTAAGTAGCCGAAAAAAGAATGCATAATTTTAAAGCTATCTCTGCACTTTTTAGACCTCATTAATTAGTAAGAGAAAATTAATATCTATTTCTTACCTTACCGCAAAATAAACACTGGTAACTTCAATTGAAAATAGCACACCTAAAAAAATAAAAATGGCGTAATGATGTCTGCACTTTTTCTTTCGTTCAAAAAATAAGCTGTCTTGAAAATATAAAAACAAACCTCCAACTGGTGCGCTGAATGTACATGCAACGCCAACCGCACAACCAGCTGCTAACATTTCAGATGACCTTGATTCATTTGCATATGGTCCATGAAAGGAATTAACCAAATGTGATAAAAGATTTGCAACAATTGAAGCGACATGAACAAAAGGACCTTAAAAATTTTACGTATATCTCATAAAAATATATTGTGAAGTTACCTTCTTTTCCAATTGGAAGTCCTGAACCCAAACTTAAAGTTAATCCAACAATTTTTGAAATTAAAGTTCGAAATGTTAAATATTCTTTTAAAATTACACCACGTAAAATTGTTTTCATTTCAGGTATTCCTGAACCCTGAAAAAAAAGATTTATGTAAAACTTGGAAAAAAATACGATAGAAAATTACTTACAATAGCTTGTGGTGCAATATAAAATGAAAAAAGCGCTGAAGCAGTGACTAGAATAATTGCATAAAAAACCCATAATAAATATTGAACTAAATTTGTTGTTGTTCCACCAGACATTTTTTCATCAACAATACTCATTAAATCTGCATGTTCTAAAACAAATGTCCGTGTTTAAACTTACAATTAAACTATAGGGCCTATATGTACCTGTTTGTAAAAATTCTATTGTCCAATCCATTCCAAAACTTAATAATGCCATAATAATTCCTAATAAAGCCAAAAATAACCAATCTTCTATGAGCTGTTTTACAATATTTCTCATTCGTTCTAAAAAATTTTATATTTTTTAGCTACAATGCTACAGTATTTCAAATGATAGAAAAACATACTAGAAAAAAATAATTTTCGATACCATGGTTTCTGCTTTTTAAAATCCATAAATGTTTCATCATTTGTTTCTTCTATGATATTCGCCTTTGAAATTGTTCGTTCTGCTTTTCTTCGTCCGCCAAAACATGATTGAATTGATTTTGTATAATTTTCACCTTTTTGATTATTCTTTGTTGAATTCGAAGTTTGAATTGTGCTGCCATTATTCGTTACAGGTGAAATAACAGCCATACCAGTTTTTCGTAAATTTATTGTTTCACTGCTATTTTTATTATATCTTCCAAATATCTAAAAAATACAACTATAGTGTCAGAAAAAAGGTATACAAAAAACTACTGCTGCTAAAATTTTAGAACGTCTTTTTTAAACAAAAGTCAATAGAAATAATTAGGATAAAATTCTTAAAAAGTGAAGAAGAAAAAGAACTGATAACCGAAGCCGATATTATATTTTCCACCAAAAACCTTCTCATTTTAAAACTGATGTAATTTAACGACAAATTTGATCTTTAAAAATTGCCCTACTTTTCACAGTAATCCTTTTTCCTCCCTCCTCCTCCTTACAAAAAAACATTTGTTTACTCAGAAAAACGTATCATTATTATTTTTTAACAAATAAAAATTACAAAAGAGAAAAAAGCTCTCAAACAACAAAAATTGTCCTGTGTTTTTTGGGGCATAATTTTTAAAAGTCAAAGATCCTGAGAAAAAGAAAAAGGTTGGAGTTTCTTTTTAAACTCGCAAAATAAAATTGCAAAATTAAGCAAATAAAAAAAGGTTGGAAAAATAATATATATTTTTTGTGGGTATCAAATGATGATGAAAAAAGCGATTAAATTTTAAAAGAGGGAAAACCTTTTTAATTTAAGGCTTTAAAACAATAAATATCAAAGTGGGAGAAAAAAAAACGTCTAAGACTCTCAAAAAAACAAAAAAAAAATCAGGCGGAAAAAGATTAAGAAAAAAATGTTGGAAAAATAACATTTTTGGTGATATTAGGATGAAAGAAGCAGTGATAAAAAAAGATATGACGCAAATATAATAAAAAAAACACAGATTCCATTGTTTTTTATGCAGAGGGAAAAAATGAACGGCAATCAAAACAAAATTTAAACGGAAGCAGGAAAAAGTTGAAAGACGAAAGTTAAATGATAAAAAACACCACGATAAATATAAAAAATGGGTGATAAAAAATGATATGAATGGAATCTGGTTATAAGCTTTTATTCAAAGTTTGAAGTTCAATCAACACATAAAAATATTAATAAAGATGGTTTAAATTTAATGAGACAGAGCAAAAAAATAATACAAAAAACGTGTTTAAAAAATACAAAAAAGCAATAAAAATTCTTTAAAGATGAAAGTTTGAACTTGAAAAACGTTAAATTAATTTTGTACTTTTATCTAGTTTGGTTTTAATTGCATTAAAAACAGCTGCAATTTGGTGCTTTCTTTAAAAAAATTTCAACTGATGTTTCGATTTCTTTATAAAAATAAAATTTTTCACAAAAAATGAGTCTTTGAAGAAATGATAAAATTTTCTTAAAATTTAATCATTCCACAAACAGTCGAAAACCCCCGTGTTTTTTTTTTCAGCTAACAATAAACAATAAAAAATGCGCGATAAAAGAAAGCAGCAGCCGTTAAAGAACAAAACATCAAAAATATGTATTTTTGATAACATCCCTTTTTCCGGATGCTTTTACTGCCACTGTTTTGATGCATGCTAAAAACAGGCGTCAATAAAAAATGACCATTTTATGATTTTCAGAAAACATCAAAAATAACTGTATTTATGCTTCCCTCAGAAAAAAAATGCCTCTCTCACTGAAATGGATTAATCTATATTTCTTTTTTTTCCAATCATTGACGTAATGGTCATTGTTTTTAGTTTAGTTCGGGCTTCGTGAGAAACATTTAATTCATGTGTTTTTTAAAAATCAAAAATTTTAAAAGGAGGCAAAAAAATTGTTTCAAAAATTTTGATTTTACACTTATTTGCTTTTTAAAAAATAAATAAAAATTTGGGATTATTTTTGAAGCTATTTTTCCACAGTTAAAACAGTACTTTTTAAAAGATCAACAACAAAAAAGGGCACTATCCTTTTTTTTAAACAGCATCATGGTTTTTCCAGAGATAATAAAAAATGTTAAAAAACAACACACCTTTTTTAGGCACAAAAGGTTTCAAGTTTTTTCAGTGAAAGAAAATGGGATTTTCAGAGAAATAAAAAAAGAGACAAATCAAAAAATTATGATTAATAAAACGAAAATGACTCAAATCTTCTTTTTTTTATGATTTTCTCGAAACTGCTGGAATCTTTTTTATTTAATTTTTACGTTTTTGTGTTTCATTTTTTGCAAATTTTTTTCTATCCTTGTTATTACTGTACAAAATTAATGTTTTGTCAATAAAATTAAGTTTTTAAAAAATTTTTCTATATATAAAAAAGATTAAACAAACATGTCTCATAACATATTTTTTCAAAGAACAAATGTGTATTTTTAAAAATCATATCACTTAAGTGAGAGAGACAAAAAGAGAACGGATATATTTGTATTTTTTTGCAAGTGCTGCAAATGAATGAACATTGATCCCCCGCAATCCCCCAATACAAAAGAAAAAGAGAGCGAACAAAAGTTGATACGTAATAAGCTTCCATTATACATGATTTTTAAAAGAGCAGGCTTAAAATAAATAGTAACTTTTTTTTTAAAAAACATACATCTGCAAATATTTTTTGTAACAAAGTAAAATCAAACAACAAGTTTTAAAAGATCAAAATTTGAAAAATGTTTTTAAAAAACATTTGTGTCAAAAACGGCTATGAAAAAAAGAGAGAAATCAGTAAAATAAAATGATAGAGAAATAAATAAGTGTGGGAATTGTAAAATAAAAAAAGCTGATTCATTTCATGTATTTTTACAAGCTTTTGTCCTCCTTCAAAAAGGGTTAAAAATCTTTTAGAAGAAAAAAGAAGAGACAAAAGTCATTGTATCGAAAATTATTACAATGAGAAAAATGGAGGTGAGAAATATTGCTTTAAAGGTCAACAATAAAGAAAATGATATGGAAATTTTTGTCTAGCATCAATAAAAAGTAATGTTTAATGTTATTGCCAAAAAAATACGGTTACTGTAAAAAAAAAAAAAAGATACAAATTGTAATCAAAATTTGATAAAAGTTGTAAATTTGACCTACATTAAAGAAAAGCCAGCTCAAATTAAATCCTTCAAAAATAATTTTTCAGGCAAAGAAAAATTTGTAAAAAAATAAAACTTACATCATCTTTTGCAAAAGTGTATGGTCGAGTATCTTGTTGACCAGGAAATTGTGGCTTTCGAATTTCTTCAATATTTGTGCCAATTTGATTAAACTTTTTTAAAGCTGTTACAATATTTGATTCTTTTCTTGTTGGGGGAGGAGATTGTGGCTGCTGTTTATTTTCTCCCTCTTCATCATCATTTTCGGTATTTTTTAAAAGTGATACAAGTGCAGCACTATCTTTTCGATTATTTGGCATTGATGCCATTGTTGAATGGCAACCGGCAATGATCACCAATGTATAATGTGTAATCTAGAATTTTATGAACATAAACTAATTTCACGAAAAATTTTATAATGGACAAGTTCAGTAAAGGCAAACGGAAGCTATCTTTTAAGTTCGCTTTTTAAGAATATTTACAAATACCATATTCATCCTCAATTATCAAGCTTTTCCAAGGAAGACATTTTTTTCGAGAAGATTCCCCATTTTTTCTTATTCATAGGTTTTTTTCTTTGTCTGCTTTTGCGCAAGAAAAAAAAGCAAGAACAGATCGATTTTAAAATCGAAGCTAGAAAAAAATGGAAAATACTGGAAGAATGAAAAAAAGAGAGAGATGCATTGTAAATTGCCTTTTGTCCATCTATCGTCTGTCTCCCTTTTTTTTTAAAATGCCAAAACAAAAAAAATAGAGAAGCAAACTCCAAAGAACCGTTGATTTTTTTGCATACATTTTTTATATTTTTTCTCCATTTTTTGCGCATCATTCTTCTTTTATCAATCAAAATCAAAGTCGCAATTAATAATTTTATAAACGCTTTTAAATGAAAAAGAAAACTAATTATAGTTTTAACTCCTCTCTCTTTTATTGCACGCATTTCCGGTGGACCGAAAACCAACAAAAGAATTACGTAATTTTTAAACTATTTTTTTATCAATAGAAAATCAATAAAAATGGTTATCATTGATTTATATTGTCAAATTTGATTATTAAAATAAATTAAATGTGTTTTAATTCACGGAAAAAAACTGTTAAATACGCGAAAATGAAAAAACGAAGAAGCAAAAAAAAGCTTTTAAAAAAGCTTTAATAACCTTTTTTTTCTAAAACAAAGGCCAAAAGAAAATCTTTTTTGCAAATATTCGGGTACTTTTTAAGTAAAAAAATGTGACAAGTTTTAGGGCTTTAAAAAAAATTGGTAACAAAGTTTAACAAAAAATGTTTGGAAAATGTTAAAAACGAATCGAACACGGAACAGCAAAAAATGTTAATGGAAAAAAATTTGGAAAAAAAATCAAAAATGCGAATTTCAGCTCAAAAATATTTACTGTCAATTTTTAAGTCTTTAAGTCTCCATAAATAAACACAATTTTTTATATTTATCAAAAATGAAACTGATAAATATTTTAATAAAAACATTAATTAATCGATAAATAAAAAGATAATCACAACCGCAGACATTGACAAAAAAAATGTTTCACACTGATTAAATTAAACTTTTATACTCTTTTTAAAAAATTGTTTCTAAAAATAATTTAATCAATGATTATTTTTTTTATTTTTTTCCAGTCATCCCACATTTTCCTTTTTTTTTTATTATATTCTTTGATTTATAAAATAAAGTCAAGGAAGGAAATGAAGTTGTCATTAATCATTTAATTTTTTTTTTGATAGTGACAGTAAAATAAAAGAAAGATTCAAGATTGGACATGAATCAACCACAAAAATTTGTAGTTTAAATAATTTTTTCAAAGCAGAAAAAATGTGGGTGCAAAAAGTTTCTGCAAAAAAATTAAAAGGAACAAAGATCAGGAAATAAAAATTTAAAGGAGAAATTAATTTCTTTCGTTTAATCAAAAGTAGCAAAACTATAAAATTTTAAAAAAACATCTTATTCTTTGTTACAAAAAAATCAGAAGATTTTTTTTTATTATGGGAGGCACATGCTCCTCATTTCCGATATACTAATTACAGATGATAAATGCGTAATGACTTTAATATGATCTTTTATGTGACTTTACAAAGATTTATTAAAATTGCTTTAAAATTTATAAACAGGTAGTGAAAACTTTTTACTAATAAACAATGTGAGCAATCATAGTATTTTTTTGCAAACACTGATATTTTAAATTTCTGTATGCATTCACAGATTTTTCAAAGTAAGTGTTTTTTTTTTCTTGTTAAGTTTTGTCGAAAATTATTAAATATTCAAAAAGAAAAGTTAGAAAAAAAATTTTTTTTGGAAGAAACAATGTTCATTTTTTTAAAGCATTTACGTTCGATGCTTTTTCAAAAAACTAAATCAATAAATAAAAAACGGGGAAAAACTGCCTTTTGACATATTTTTTGTTATCTCATTTTTCCATTCATGTTTTAAAAAAAGCAAAGAACAAATGTCAGACAATCATAACAAAAACATTTTAACCAAAAAAATGTCAATTTTTTTTTCTTTTAGTTTCAATATTCTGGGATATTTTACAATATCAGATCTTTCATTCATCGTCTTTTAAAATAGATTAAACAAATGTGATATTAAAAAAGAAACAATTAATTTTTAAACAAATGTAGACAAACAAAAATTGAATTTCATTTATTTTAAACGCTGTAAACTTGAATATAATTATATCAAAAATAAATAATGTCTGCTGGACTTTTTCCCGCTTGGTTTTTTTGACGGTGTTTTTTAAAATTTTTATATCCATTTGTTTAATTAATATGAAACAAGCACTTTAACAGATTCAAAAACAACTATAAAATATTCAAAAAGGCATGCTAAAGGAAAAAAAAATACAAATATTTCCATAATAGTCTTTTACAGCGTTTATGGCGATTTTTTTGATGATTCATTTTTCCTTTCCCTTATAAATAATTTTTTTTCACAGAGCAAATGTCAGACGGCACTTTTTTAAAAAGGACATTTCGAAATAAAAGAAAAAGAATCGACGAACGTCAATCACATATTTGTGCACATATGTGTTGGATGTTAAAAGGAAAAAAATCTTTGCAACAAAATTTTTTAGCAGAAAATGAACAATTTTGTTCCAAAAAACTAAAATACTTTTTTTTGAATATTTGACAATTACTTTTCAAATCAGTGTCATTAATTAAAAACTATCTTTTTAAAATAAAATTTTCAAAATAAAATGGTCAACAACAACATCAAGAACCAGATGTTGAACTGTACGATCAACTTAATTTGATCATTAAAAATGTTAAAAACTAGAATTTGTAGATTATATTCCATATATGGAATTAATTGTTATTATTTATTTGAATACCATGTAAATTTACAAATTATTAGAGAAGTGAATTTTTATAAAAATACTTTAGTTATAACTATTATATTTGTATGCTTAATATATCTTTCATAAACAAAGCCGAAATATTATTGTTTTCTTATCGGATTATATTTTCAAAATGTGGAAAACAATTCATATTTTTTTTTCCAGCTAAGGGACTGTCCAGATCTGACGACGGGAAAAAATCGGAAATTCTGCACCCACCCACCCCCCAAAATCGGATAGCGTCAGATTCAGGTAAAACCCCCCCCCCCCCCTCCACCCCCCTGCGTTAGAAAAATTGTCAGATTCTTTAAAAAGGGAATCGCATTTCTAACTATTTTTTAATTATGTTCAATATTGAAAATCAGGAAAAATGCATTGTTCTTTTCTGTATTCACATTTTGTTGTGGGCGGCGACGCAAAAAAGCTAATGAAAAAAAGGTGCAAAAAATTTAATAATATTTTTCTGCACCTTTAATACCAGTTTTTGCCGACGTCAGGAAAACCCCCCACCCCTGCCCGTTAGATTTCGTCAGATTTAGCTTATATCCTTCCCCCCTAAAAACACCGACGTCAGATCTGGACAGCCCCTAATTATCTTTTCACAAAATTTTGTGCTTTATTTTGTCTCAAAAAAAGAAAGAATGAATTACGTTTTAAAATTTAATTTATCAGCAAAACGTATTTTTAAATGGTATTTACTTTATGGTCCAATAGGAGTTGGTGTAGCAGTATCTTCTCAGACTTCTGTTCATTGTTTGCTTGTAGAAATGAATGAAGAAACTCCTGGATTTGTTTTAACAAAAAGTTGCAAAATTGAAACTGAATAAAATTTTATTACATTTTTTATAGTCTTTTTGTATTGGTTTTGTATAGAAAATTTTTTGTTTCAAGTACGTGTAATTAGTTTTACACTTTTTTTATGGTACAAAAGATAGATAGTAAATTTTTTGATTATGGTCTGAGAAATAGCTTGGATAGGGGGGGGGGTGGACATTATATGAGATTATATTTTTGCAATATGAAATTTTATATGATATAATTTATATCAACGCATTTGTCAAAATCGAGATTAGCTTTGACATACATACAAAAAAAAGTTGACAAAAGAGAACTTAAACTTTTACAGAAATATATTCTTTTAAAGTTTTCTGTATGTATCAAGTTTTTAGTTTTTTTTTGATGACAATTTTTGTGTTTCCATTTTTGAATTCTCTGATTTGGATATTTTTCTATTTCTGCCTTTTGAATAAAAGAAACCATTTTTCGCGTTTTTGTTTGTTTTTAATGATTCATCTTTTTTGTTTATAAAAAAGGACTCGTTAAACAAGCAATGTCCACAGAATTGAACTCCATCATCCACTTAAACAGTGTTTCCATGACAATTTAAAAAATTTTGACAGAAAATATATATTATTTCGAAAGAAAAAAGTTGAAAAAGAGTGAATTACCTTTTTTATCATAAAATGGCCCAAGTTGGGAGCGTTAAATTGATATCTCAATTTTGTTTCTCCTAAGTCTTTTTTTCTTGAGGTGAGAAACGCTGTTTCCGAAATTTGAGAGAATTTTAATTTTTTACCAGAACTTTTTAACGAAAAAATGAAACATTTTCCGCGAAAACGTGTTTAATAAATTAGACTACGGTGTCGCATACTGTAGCCTACAAAACCTTTTTTTAAAAATTAATTGATTTTTTTTTCAGCGGAAAGACATTGCTTCAAAAAAAAGAAGACAAACAAACATTTTTGGAAATATAAAAACCAAGAACACAAAAGGTTAAATATCTGCTAAGAAATTTTCATTTTTCATTTTTGTTGAAAGAAAAATGAATGCATGCGTATTTGTTAATGGTAAAATACCTCCAGTACCAAAAAATGCACCATTTCATTTAATTTTTTCTGGAAATCAACAAGATCAACTTCAGCATTATGGAAATTTCAATGAAATTCCTTTGAACCGACAACGTTGCGGTAGGTTCGTTTTTTGCTGAAAGATACATTTTTTGGTTTTAAAATTTTACTATCAAAAAATTTTTTCTTGAAATGAAAACTAAAAAGGCATTATTATTTTGTTTTCATGAAAATAATGTTTTAAACGTGATATTTTGAAAAAATTGGAGCTTGAATAAGCCGCAATTAAATCATTTTTTGTTAACTGATGAATCATAAAATGGATTATTTTTAGGTAAAGCCATTAAAATTAATATCAAACCCCTTCCTTCTATTCAGAATAATACACTAACACTACAACAAAATAATCGAAACCTTCCTTCACACTCACCCCAAAGATGTTGCCAAAATGAGCTCTTCCCAAGACGGGTTACGAGACCACCACCACTTTGTCATCGTATTTCGATTAACCGTTCTTATCAACCTCAACCTATTCATCGAACTCAACTTGTTCACGATATTAATCCTTCACATTATCATCATGGCCCACACCAGCCCCGTATTAATTTTCCATCGGTTCTTCAAGCAAACAGCCCAACTGCTCGTCTTTCTCCTCAAATTCAAGAAAATAAACATCAAAGCAAGTATTTTTCCTCTAATCTTTTAAACTTTTGATATTTAGATGTTATCAAAGTAAAAAAAATTGAACCCTGCACAATTTGTTTTGATGATAAACCAAAGAAGCCAGTAGCTTGCATCTTCTGTCGTCAAGCAATTGGATGTGAACATTGCGTTAAGAAATGGTTCTTGGCTTCTGATTTGAACCCCCAAATTACTTCAACTCGAAATCACAAAAGTTGTCCATTATGCCGTGCTATATGGTTGGATTTCCCGCAAGTTGTTCCAGTTATTAAAAAAGCTGAAACACCTCAAAAGTCGCAATATTCGGCAACAAAAATCATAAAATAATTTTCACCATTACCTCGATTCGAAATGTTTCGATCTTTAAAAAAAATAAAAATTAGTTTTGAAGGCCTTTTTTAAAAAAATGTCATTTGTAAAAAAATGTCGGAAAGAATACAAAAAAAATTTTAATAGCTCCAAATAAAAGTTGTTAAAGTGTGCCAATAATTCTTTCATGAATATTACAACTATGCCGTTCAAGGCTAAGATTAACTAAAAAAAATTTTTGTATAAATTTGGTAAACAAATAAAAAAGCGTCAAAAAAACTTTCACTGATTTCAATTTTAAAAAATGTTGTATAAAAAAACTACAGTAACATTTTTTAAAATTTCTGTTAATATATTTTATTGTGTTATAAATAATAAGTACAAAACTATTCTCTGTAAAAAAATACAAAGAATTGTTCTTGCAATTGCAAATTCTTCACCATTGAATGATCCTTTCAAATCAACATAAAAAATTTCAGAATTAAAAATCCAAAATCAAAACAATTTTCGGTTATTTTGTGTTACCAAAAAAAATTAATTCTAATTCATTTAAAATCTGTAAAACCATGTGAAATTTTCTTTCAAATAAATAATGTAGATTTCTTGAATAAAAATATTTTTATAATCAATGTTTTTTAAAAATTTTTTTTGTACATTCATTAATTAACCGAAGTACGGTACTTTACTATGTAAAAATTATTGAATATTCAAAAAAGGAAAGTTTAAAAAGCTTCTTGCGTTTTTCCATCAAAATTGTGCATTTTTTGCTGAACCATTTCTTTCAAAATAACTAAAAAGAATTGACGCACAATTTTCTTTTTGACATTTGAAAAAATATTCCTTTTTTCCTTGTTTTTTACGAAGAAATCGGGAAAGCAAAGACACTCACTTTACTTCGGCGCCAAATTTTTTGCATAATTTTCTGACATTTTTTTTGCAAATGCATTTGAGTCATTTTTATTGGTGTCCATGGCAACTGCTTCTTTTTCTTTCGTTTTCTTTTTTAACATTGAAAGTAAACGTTTGAGAAAAAAAAGAAAAATAATTGTGTTTCTAAAGCAAAATTTTGTTTTTTAAAAACACTAATATCTTTTAATGACATCTTTTTGAATATTTGATAATGTTTTACAGCATTTATCATTGCGGTGGATCCGTTGTGTAAAATATTTTGTGGAAAGCTATATTTTGCGGGAAAATTTTTTTGCGTAAATTTTATATAAAAACACACATGAAACAAATTTCTGCGACAAAGATTTTCGGCAAAATAGCGCTCTTTAAAATATTTTCCGCAACGTATCTACCATCTTTTACATTAAATAAAGGGATATAACTGCGTTGTAGTGACGAGGCTTAATTTTGTATGTAACATTACTTTTGTAAAATTCGAATTGTATTTATTTGTATGTCATTATGTATTTTGAAAAGAGAAAGGGGGATGTAGTGACGAGGCTTTTGCCTTCGTCACCGCGAAGGCAAAAAGGGTCCGCCTCCTTTCCTTCGGCTAAGCTAAAAGGATAGCTTTGCCGACTTAGCCAGTATCTTTTTTTTGGTGGTTGCCTTTTAAAGGCGCTCTTGTGTATTTGTATTAATATATTATAATTGTAAACGATGTAATACGTGTAATGAACATTCCCACGTTTAACTGTCTGTGAACCGGGGCTGGATTAGTATTGGGGTAACAACTAGCTATTTATTATAGCGTTTATTACAGTATTCAAAGCAATGATAGATAATTTCGGTGAATGGATTCTTTTGGCTTTTAAAAGTGAAAGCAGCTGGAACGACGATTGGAATTAAATTATAATATTTATTTTGTATAATTTATTCTTTCGTTAAATTTCTATGCTTTTACTTTTAAAAATATTTGTGCTTTGAACTTTAATTTATTTGATTTAATTTTAGTGTTTCGAATTAATAAAAATATATGCAAAAAAATATTTGAGGGACAATAAAGGTTAAATAGGGAAAAAAATACAAAAAATCTGACTGCACAAAAAATATTTTATAGTTTTTAATATTTGAATATTAAAAATGTTTTTTCATGTATTTAAAAACCTATTTCTGTAAAAAAATGTGAAGTCTTAATTTGTTTTGATTGTAGTTATAATTAAAAGCATATCAAAGTTTTGATTGCGTCAATATAGAAAAACTGTCCCAGTAAGATGTATCTCAATAATTGAAAATGGAAATTTGTAAAACAAAAATAAATAGTTTCAAATATTGGAAACTTATTAATATTCTAAAATAAAACATTTGTTGAACATGCACATAGATCTATAATTACTGAAAAAATAATTTTGCCTGTTGTTGATTAATGTTAAAAGAGAAGTTCCACCCCTAACAAACTTTTTCAAAATTAATACAAAGTCACCCATTTTTCTTGAAAATATTAAAAGAGTAGAACCGCATTTGCAAGAATTTTTATAGTTTATATCTTGAAACAATTTCAGAAAGCGTCTGTTCAACGAATTTGCATTGATTCGAAAAAACATTGAATACACATTCAATCACGAAACTTTGAATGTTTATTTAAACTGTTTGTATATAAAAAGTCTTCAAATAAATGGATAATAAAATTGTAATATTTTTAAAGTTTGTGTCAGTAAAATAAAATGTTTTTTTAACTTTTCTAAAAATTCCCTTCATATTTTTTTGCAAATTAATTAAATATTATTGCAAAAAATACAATAAAAAATCCTAAAAGAATGGTAAAAGTCTTTTCTGCATCCCCACCACCACCACCACCATTTGTATGAGTAGTAGTTTGAATGGGTTGATTATTGGCTAAAACAAATGTCCAAGTTGGTCCACCGTTATTTAAATTAATTAATCCAGATGCAGTAATATTTAAAATTTGTGACGTTGAATTATAAGTTGATAAAATGGTTATATCTGTTGAGTTTCCATTTAAAGTTGCAGTACTAAAATCTGGAGTCCATTGATAACCAAAAATTTCAATATTTTCTAATGCTGGAAGTGGAAGATTTGTCTAAAAGTTATAAATATGTTTTTTCTATAGAATTTGTAACAAAAATTAATTACAGCTGTTTTTGTTTTTGTAATAATAAATGTTGCATTTTGAGAAGTTGCATCAAAGCTAAAAATAAAGCTATAAAAATTATGTGTTGAAAGATCAGCTGGAGGAATTGAATCTCCATCATCCCAATATAATTCCCCATTTGCTACAGAATGCCCATTTCCAACATCACTTAATCCAATAACAACTTCAAAACGATTTTTTCTTGCCAAAACTGTTGTTTGGGCTGGAGTTTGTCGAAGAAGGATTGAGCCGGCTCGAAGAAAAACAGGTATTAAAGAATCCCATGGAGCAGAGAATGTTGAATTTCCATTTGGGACTTTTTGACCATAACCATCATCATATAGTGAATACCAGGTTGCTGTTGAAGGAAGATATCCATCAACAGTTGTTTTATTACTGTCAAGCACAGGAATAATTAACATTGAAGAACCCCATAAAAATTGATATGAAATTTGATGAACAAAATCATCAGCAGGAAATTCAAAGAAAAGTGGCCGAACAACTGTACCCCCAAAAAGTGATGCTTTAAAATGGAGGGAATATAGATATGGGAGATGTCGATATCGAAAAAGATTAGCTTTTCTTGCTGCTGCTGCAACGGTTGTCCAACGTGTTGGATCTTGTGGGGCCATATTTTTATCATTATGATTTCTTGAAAAGCTATGAAATGCTCCCATTTGTTGCCATCGAAGACATAATTCTTCTGTAGTATTTTGTCCAAATCCACAAATATCTGAACCAACATATGGAATACCAAAAATATTAAATTCTTGTGCTCCAATAACTGATGATCTTAAATCTTCCCATCGTGCAGTATTATCTCCCAACCAATGTCCTGCATATTTACCCGATGAAGGAAAAGTTGAACGACTAATTGATATTCCACGCTTTCCTGTTGCATTTCTAATTGCTTTATGGGTTGCAAAAGATTCTGCCCAACCATAAAGACTTTTTGAATCATATAAATAATATTTATTTCGACCCCATTTTCCAATCATGCAAAGAGTTTTACCTTCCAAATGTCCCTAAAAGAATTAAAGATTTCATTTCAAATCAAAAATGTACCTTACATCATTCCCATAAAAGAATGAAGCCTGTGTTTCATATGGCGGTAAATCCCATTTGGAATCATTTCCAACTTTTGGGCATTCGAGATCTGGTGCATTATCATCTTTTTCGGTAGAAGTAGTTGAATTTCGAAATTTCGTTCCAAAATTTGATGGTTCATTCATATCAATCCATGCCCCATCAAATTCAACTTGGTCATGAAATAGCATAAATTCCTTTATCCACCAATTATTTGTTTTTGGTTCAGTATCCAAAAAATCTGGAAAAGCTACATTCCGAACCGGCCAAACCTTTCCAAGCATTATTGAAGTATTTTTTATAAGGGGATATCGATTTTGGGTATCTGTTGGAACAAGATCCGCTCGGGGCCATTGAATAAATTTTGCATCAGAATTTATTGCTCGATTCATTGGAGCATAGTCTACTTCAATTGCGGGATCAAAGATTAGCGTTAAATGCATTGAATATATGTTGTGAAGATCTTTAGCAAATTGTGGTAAATCAGCAAATGACTAAAATATCACAAATTACAGAAATATTGCTTTACAATGACTGTCACTGGTTTTCAAACCTTGAAAAATCTTGGAAACATTTTACCAAAATTGGTAGAAAAAAATTATTTAATAAGTGCAACAGACAGCCATTTTTTAATATTTAAATTTTCAGAATTTTCTAGATTTTTCTCGAACCTTTTTGAATATTCATCCACGTTCTAAAATTTTCTAGTGGTTTCAAAAATGTTTAAGAATTTTCAGGAATGACTAGTTCAATTTTTCGCGGCTGTTTGTCGCCCTCTTCGAATTATTTTTTATTAATTTTTGCAAAATGCTTTCAAGGTCTTTAAAGGTGCTTTTCAGTGTAAAAAAATGCGACAGCCATTGTAAAAGAAGTCAAAGCAAAGAACTAACGTCATTATTATATGAAAAATCTTCATATTGATTAAGGTAATCAATATCAGAAAATTGTACATCTTGTGGAATTCCGGCTGCTTTCATCCTTTCAACAACATCACGAATCTCTGAAACATTTCGATATCCATATCGGCAAAGTTGAAATCCTAGTGCCCAATATGGTGGTAAAATTGGAGTTCCAATTAATTGTTGATATTGTCTTATCACTTCTTCAGGGGTTGGACCTGGAAAAAAGAAGACTTCAATTTGGCCCCCAATTGTTCGATATGTTATTGCACTTCCACCAATAGTTACTTCTTGAGCATTTGAATTAAAGAAAAATACACCATGTGCTTTTCCATCTCCTTCAAATCCAATATAAAAATTATGTACACCTTAAAAAATTATTTTATTAAAATTATATTAAATTCAGAATCCACAAACCATAAAGATTTTTTCCAACATTATTTACCAATGGATTTTTGCTATTTGGTGCTTCATCCCTTGCAAACATTGCATACGTTCGAAATTGACTAAAATCATGTTTTAAGCTTGGATGAATATTTTCTCCAAAACCATAAATTCGATCCGTTGGAACAATTGTTGAAATTTGAATATATTGATCTGCAAAAAGTAATCCGCCCAAACTTGTATCCCAAATTTTTGCACCTGTTGAATTTCGAATAACGCTGAATGACCAAATTTTATTTTGTGCTGATATAATTGTAAGCTTTTCTGAAGAGTTGATTGTCGTTGAATCTGCAATTGAAATTGGAGGCCGATATCGAGCTTCTTCTCCGATTGGAGGAGAAATTTTGATATATGCTGCTGAACCAAGTTCAGACCATGTAAAATTAAGTTGTGAAAAATCTGTTCCAAATGGATTTTTAACACTGTTGGAATCTTTTTGAAGAATTATTTGTTTATCGATTGCAGAATTATTGTTTGAAAGATTTAATGCAATATATCCCGTTTCAGCAGGAAAATAACAAAGCGGAATATTTGTATTCTAAAAAAAGGCAAACAGTTTTGTAATTCAAACTTTTTAAAGACAGGGGGATTACATTTGAAGGATCTAAAATACATCCAAGTTTTGTACAATTATTAGGATCTTTATCTCTTCCCGGTTGACAATTAATTCGATATTTTTCATCCACAGAAGAATTATCACAAATAACTGTGGAAACCAATAAAATTAATGGAAACAGCAAAAACATCATTACTGCTGCTGCTGCTTTTGAATCTATCAAAAATGTGTAAATGCAAGAAAAAAGGTGCTAAAATCTTTTCCATCATTAAATTTTTTGTATCTTATCTGAAAAGCAATAAACTGAATTTTAGGTGCCGCATTATTAGTCTTAAAAAACACATCAAAAGTTTAAAGCAATCATCAGACGAATTAAAATTGTTGATAGCTCAAAATATTTCACTTTCAGTGGTAGAAATCGCTTTTCTATGCTTTCTTTATTTCTTTTTCTACGTGTCACATAGAGAAGGAAAGAAATAAAGAAAGTTATATGCACTGAACTGGACCAATATGTCCATTAAAAAAACATACACTTATTACATATTTTTATTTAAGAGCACCAGGCGTATAATTTTTTGTAAGCAAACATTGAAAGATAATAGAACGCTGAAAATCTTCTTACAAAATATAATTATGAAAGTACTTCGTTCCAACAGAATCAACGTTCATTTACGTTCTTCATCATTTACCAAAAGATCATGGAAAATTCGAAGAGCTTCTTCTGCCCATAATTATACCAAAAATTCTGGTGGAACTTTATCAAGTGGTGCAATTGCTTCATCAAAAACAGCTACGATAAAAGAAAAAATGAATGTAAGCATTTTCTTTGTAAATTTAAATGTTACTATCAAAATCTGAATTTTTTTCAAAGAGGGCCATATTAAAATTCCAAATTTTGTTGAAAATTTTTTTAGCTCAAAATACCGAGCACGACTGTGAAGTCCGTTTTTGAATATGTATTAAAAAAAAATATGTCAACAAAAAGAAAACCGGGCATTTCGCTTGCACACCCTGTAAATGCTTATTTATAACATCCATAACTTGGTTCTCATTTTCGAGAACTTCAGCAAAGAAATGATGAAAGCATTCTGTTGTAAAAAAAGGAATAAACTTCTGGTTTATGATTTTTGCCTCTAAATAGATATAAAAATATACTACTGTTATTAAGACAAAATTTTAAAATTTTAATTGAAGACATTAATTTTTTTGCTTTTTTTTGTCGCGAAATATATTTATGAATTAAATATTTTTTGAGCTTAGATATTTTTAGTTTTTTAAGAATGTTAAGTTCTTCATCATTGACATCATTATCGAGATCTTCGTCAACTTCTTCGTCGTCAAAGTCATCCAAAATAAGTGCTGAAGACAAAAATAACACAGAATTAAATGGCAGAGAGCAAAAATTTAATGGTAGTGTACTTGAAAAAAGTCCATATTTACAATGATCTATGAAACAAAGATTGTAAAATTATATGGCAACTAAAGTTATTTTTACAATGTGCATTTTAAATTTTTACATTTCACAAAACTACTTTCAGTCATATATTTGAAAGAATGCAGAATACCGTGGAATGTTCAACTTTTGGCCTTTCAGCTTGGACGCAAGACGTTGCGTCATGTTACGCTTTTCGATTTTCATACGGTATTCAGTTCCTAAAAATTGAATATATTTGTTTTGTTGTAACTGCAACGGTTATTTTAATCTCAATTTTTGGAAAAATAAAAGAAAGTTATAAATGGTTCATTCTAAATCAAGCTGTTTTGGATTTGTTTGTTGAGTATGACTATTTTTGCAATAAACCATCCTATACATCTAACATAAAATTCAATACAACCGTTGTAAAATCTCCTCCAACTTGTCCGTATTATGCTGATCGATTTGCAAATAATTATTTAATTGGAATTAACAAAGCTATCACGGATTTGTTCGCGTATTTACCACTTTCAATGTTATTCTTGTTATCACTGTCAAGATTTTTGGCCCTTTTTAAAGCTAATTTTTATGAAAGACATGAAAAATGGACAAAAATTTTAATTTCTATTATCATTTCGAATTTGCTTGGTATTTTTATCATTTGTTTTTATACTTTATGGTTATATATTACGATTGCACAATGTCAAGAAAGATATTGTACCGGATCATATAGTACAGGTAATTTTTGAGCCTTGTTTCATATATACGTGTCACAAGTAGCATACGATAACTTATACTATATTAGTATAGTCGATTAGGTAAAAAAATACTTTCTGGGCAGAAGCAGCTCATAATTCGGGAAAATACATTTCAAAGAACTAAAACTTCAAAGATTTTAACATGTTTTAGTTTTCGAATGTGCTGAAGAATACAAAGTCTGTTCAAACCTTTCAACTTTTAATGCTGCACTTGATTACTTTCTCCATTTCATGTACGCAATTTTTACCGCAATTTGGCTGCTGTTATCAAACATTTTGACATTTTCAATTTTTTTAAAAATTTTATCACATCTATTTTCACATTCTCAAATGAATGCCTCAAAATTATTAGGGCCTCTAAAAGTTGCTGCGGTTTTATTATTTCAATGTTTTACAGCTTCAATATTTTTATTGATAATAAGTTCGGCATATTTTTTTACCTTTGCAATTCCTTCAATTTGTAATTACTTTTCTGGGTATAATAATAATCTTTGTTTGAAGTATCCACGTTGGCTTGAATATCTTTATTTAAACTATAAATCTGTAAATATGTTTCGAATTTTATCCGATTCTTTGATAGCTTTGCTTATATTAAGTGGATATCGAAAAGAATTGCTAAAATTTTTGAAATTTCCGCTTAAATTTTTACCTAAAAAATTTCAAAGTGCTTCGAATTCTGTTCAAGATTCTCTTTTTGTTCCAAGGTCTCCAAGAAATCCTGATTTATAACTTTGTTGAACTACTTTTTTCAAGCTTTTCACCTTGAACACGAAATTTGACGTTACTTCGAGGTTTCAAAATATGCAAATTTTGCGAATTTGAAATCTTGAATTAAAGGTGAAAAAGCTTGAAAAGTAGTTCAACAAAGTAGGTCATTAGGGTGTGGGACAATCAAGGCCATAGCCAGACCAAAATTTGGAGGCCATGGGGACAATGTATAGACGAATCAGCATGCCAGAGAAATATACCATTATAGTGATTTCGAATTACTTCAGTGAAAGCATATTGTACTTCCGCTCATCCCTGGTGACATTAATTTTTATCCTTTTCCACATTTCTTTTTAACTGTAATTGTTTTTTTTTGTTTTCACAGATGTATACCTTTTTTCAATGTTAATTTGAACGTTTCTTACTTTAAATGATATATTATTAAAATTTTTTTTAAAACAAATGCAAAAAATATTATTATAGCCTTTCTTTCCAAACATTTTACTGCAATAACAGTATTTAGTGACATTTAAAGCAGAAAGTGCGAAAGTTTTAACAAGGGTAAATTTTTTAGGATTAACATTTTTTTGTGTTACTATCACCAAAAGCCGCTTTTTATTAGTCCATTTTTGAATATCTATTAAAGAAAAAATATGTCAACAAAAAGAAAACCGGCCATTTCGCTTGAACACCCTGTAAATGCTTATTTATAAAATCCATAACTTGGTTCTCATTTTCGGGAACTTCAGCAAAGAATTGATGAAAGCATTCTGGTTTATGATTTTTGCTTTTAAATATATGTAAACATAGACTACTGTTAAAAAGACAAATTTTTAAAATTTTAATCGAAAAAGATAAAGAACGACAACAATAAGCTTATCTAAAATTAAATTAAAATGTTTTTTTCTCGAAAATGACCAGTAAGTTGTAAACAATAATTATTTTAAATGTACTCACTTAAGAAGAAACCAAAAATTCAAAAAAGTTAGCTTATCAAACATAAAGTGTGGAAAAATATTGTCGTCGTTAAAATTTTACAGAGTTGAATGATCCGCTGCTGATCCCTTAAAAATGAACATGTCTGATTTTATGTTTTTTCATTAATTTAAATGTTTAAAAAGGTAGTTGTTTTCGTTTTTAAATTTTGCTTAAAGTTCAAAAAATAAAAATTTTTTTGAAGTAATTTATGTTTGTAAAGTTATACTTCTTTTTATTTTCCATTCTTTTTTTGTAGCGAAATATTTTTATGAATTAAATATTTTTTGAGCTTAGATTTTTTTAGTTTCTGAAGAATGTCAAGTTCTTCATCGTCAATGTCAACCCAAATATCTGACAAACAAAAAAGAATTCCTGGAAAATCCAATAAATTAAAAGATTTTCTTTTGTGCCATAAAAATAAATGTGACAATTATGAAAAAGATATTTGATGAAATATAGCCCCGGTGTTCTCTCGAGTGGTTCTTTTCCTTTTCTTCTTGTCCCTTTTTCCTCTTTCAAATAACTTTTAAAATTTATTCAACTTTGACAATAAAAACCAAAACACATAAACGACTGAAATCTCTCCAACTGACTCTCTCTTCAACTGACTGACTCCTTTCGCTTTTGCAGCTGACTGACTCTTTTGCTTCCACTGGGGACTCCTTTTAAAGAGCCAGCGCAACCAAACTGGCGATCCGGACAGATCGAAAAGTGCCAATTTAGCTCCACCTCCAGCGACAAACGACTGTCGATTACGCACCTCTTCCTTATAAAAAATTGACTATATTTATATAACGAAAGTATCACAGATCTTACAATGTTAGTTCAAATGAACTTACTTTCGAAGGCATTAAAAATTTTTTGAAATACACGAAAGGTTGAAATTAATGGTTTAGCAATTTCAACATTTTGATGACGATGAAAAGAAAAACCATCCTATAACAAAACAAACACAATAACAAATGTTTCCAGTACAATGAATAGCATACCAGTGATTCACATACTTTTTGCGGATTTGTATCACATTTTACAGATTCTCTTGCAATCAACTTTTCTGCAATTTCTAATACAGAATTTAATACACCATAATTTCCTTCTTGCATCAAATCTTCAGCTTTTGCAACAGCTTCACCACCGGTTTTAATGTCCCCAATTTTTTTCATGCTGTTTGATTGCAAGGGATAATGTACTGCCGCTGTCAGAATTCAAAGAGATACTTTTACGAATATTTGAAGTTTGTTCAACTTTTTGTAAATTATGCGCATAATCAACAGCAAATCGAGATTTTTTACTATGGCGACTTCGATCATTCTTTCTATTATCAATCACACTTTCATCAGAACCTAAAGTCGTTAAAATTTTGCTTTTATGTTTCATACTAAAAAACATACGTTTTTCCAAACTAATGTCAATGCGCTTATCTTTCAATTATAATGTGTTATTAATTGGATTAATTTTAACATTTTTTTCATTATTCAAGTTTGATGAAGGTCGTTCAAAAACTTTATTGCGGCTTGCTGTAAAATCCCGAATTGACATGATTTTATAATTCTGAAAAATTACTAATTTTTAAAAAATAATTATTTTTTACAGGTACACAACATTGAATAAATTATTGCCATAAAACTACCGAGGAAACCCATTTTTTATTTTAAAGAAATTGATAAAAACATCTATAATTATTTCGAGCACATATAACGCATTATTGATTTGTTAGACTTAATTTTTGAAAAACTAACGTTCGTCCAAAACTTTTTGCATAATAATGATGCAATAAATACGCACAAATTTTTATAATGTTTTCACCTCTAAATAAGCCAATATAATTCTGGAAATATTTCTTTATCATTAAATATTAATTCTTTGCTTGAAGTATCTCCAAAAGTTAAAGAAGCTTAATCTTCGAGTGAATGGTATCTCAGTGGTAGTGCATTATTAAATTATCCATCAATTAATGAATTTTATCATAAATTTGGTGAGTATTAAAGCAAAAATAACAATTACAGTATATCTTTAAATTGTAGCTGATAATTATCGATCATTGGCTGCTGTTAATAATATGAATACTGTGAATCCATATTTTATTCTTATTCAAGCATTTACAATCGATTTTGATCGTTGTTATCCCTTTTATCTTAGTTGTAGCAATTGTTATAAAAAAGTTGAAAATACCGCAAAGGGATATCAATGATTTAAATGTGGATTGTGGAATCCAGAATTGGTCGACAGATATCGTTTGAAAGTATATTTATCTGATGGATTAGATACTGTAAAAGTTATTTTTTTTGAACAATGTGCATCACATTTGCTTGGGATAAGTGCAAATGAACTTGCTAAAATTCGATGCTATCATGTAAGCTATTTTGTTTTTTTTTCTAATTAATCGTCATGTGTCATTCAAGTTTTTGTTTTTTGTTTTTGTTGTTCCTGTGAAATTTTGTTTAATACTTGTTTGTTTGCATAAAGTTGAATTTTCTTCATCTCTTGATAGCCTTTTTTAAATATATTAAAATTTGTCACATTTATTTCTTGTTGGATTTTGTTTTTTACTGTAAAAGACAAAGTTTATGTTAAAACAAAAAAGAAAGATTATCAAATGTAACATTTTACAATTAATTCCCTGCCGATGATAGAAGCATTTATTATTGCCCTCGACCAATAATAAAGGATTCTATTTTTTTTTGTGTGATTGCTGGCTTTTTGCTGCATTAGCCAATTTAACACTCCATTTTTGAAAAAAAAACTTTATTTAAAAAAATCACATTTGTGAAAAAAAAATTAAGGTTTATACTTCTGGTTGCAATGTTGGTGTCCGTTTTTTGGAACACCAGAAGTAAAGACATCCAAAAACAATCAACTGCTTCTTAAAAAAAAAAAGAAAACCAATCTTATGTAAAAAAGGTCTGTACGAATCCAGATTCGATAAAAAGATAAATAAAATATTCAAAAAAGACATCTCTACGAATGCAAAAAAAATGTGGTAGTGACAAAAAAATGTTTTTTTGTAAAAAGAAAAACCCTTCTCTTTAAAGACAACAATAAAAATCAATTTTTGTTAGTCTATACATACTAACCGTAAACTCACCATTGTTACTGTCGGGAATCTTAGCACGAATTTCCCGAGAATATTCCACAAAATCCCCTAAAGGCCCTTTCTCAATCAAATGAACCACATATAAGCAATCGAGCCACAACCGAACCATTCAATCCCGTCCGCTGCAAGAAGAAGTCAACGCTCGCTCTTGCTCTCCGTTCCTTACATTTGCTTTATTATTGTAATTAGGGTTGTTCTTTCCATCATTATCACTATATTTTTATAATTTTGGACACTCAAAAATGGCTGATGATTTGGCAAAAGATTTTTGTTTCATGTTTTGTAAGTTTTGGGGGATTTATTTAAACAACGCAACAAAACAAAAATTTATTACAGCTGATAAGAAGAATAAACGTACAAGACTCCGAGATCTCCGAGATGTTGAAGATATTTCAAACTGGAGAAATACAACAAGGTAAGTATACAATAAAAAAAATACACAAACAAATACCATTAATATAGGGATATACCCGTATCAAACGTTTTTTCGATAGCCGCAACGAATCCTGGTTATGTCCCTCCACCACCACCAGCAACAACTCCGGAAATGTAAGTTCCAATAAACAAGTAAAAAATTATTACAAATTTTGAATGATAAAAATCTATTGTTATTGCGAAAACAATAACTTCAAAATAAATTAATTTGAAATAAATTAATTGATTATAACTTTCTTTTAGCACCAGAATGCCACGTCCATTACAAAGGCCGCAATTACCAAATCCACTGAACCCCCCAATACCGCGTCCATTTTATCGTCCAACGGCTCCAGCCAATGATTTTCCTGATATTCAAAAACATCAAACCGGCATCAACGATGATAAAGCTGGTCAAACACCTGGTAAATCTAAACAAGTTTTTACATTACCAAATAATACATATGTAGGAAACACACGTCGGGAAAGCATCGGGACAATTGATTTGGATGATGATCACAATGGGATGGATGTTGATGAACAAAATCAACCAAAATCATCGTCTCCATTTAATTTACATGTAAATGATGATTTCGGGAGTCCTCAACCACATAAAGTAAAAATTCCACGTATTGACGAAGACATTGATGAAACGGACAAGTAAGTGACAAAGATATTAAACCAAAAATTTACATCTTTAAAATTGTAGGTACGCTTTAAATAAAATATTCTTCGATAAATCAATGAAACCATCAGCAAAAATGGATAAAATTTTGGAAATTTTGGAAATTCCTTTCTCAAACCAACCACTATTGGTTCCAATATCAAATTTACACCGCAAAAATATATGCAGAAAAGTTGATGCAGCCCATGTAACATCAATAATTTCTCGACTTGATGACATTGGACACAACAAAGAATTGATCTTAAACAAATTTTTCTTTGTTGCATATGAACTTCGAGAATCCGATGAAGCATCTGGGGATGGTGATTACCATTATGGAATTGTTGTTGGAAACACTCGACATGCAGCAGCCGAAAAATATTACGATTCAAGGACATCATCATCAACAATTCCAAAAATTCGAGTAGATTACATCCTCGCTGCAAAACCAACAAAATCTGAAGCAATCATTATTTCCGGCGTAGCAGGCTTAGAAGCAAAGAAGGATAAGCTCCAATATTCTGCAACTGATATTGTAAGTCATTTTAACAATTGTATCATTTCTTTAAAATTTGTTTTTTAATTTTAGTTTCGAAATGCCCGTCTTATTTTGAAATATCAACATGGAATATTTTCAGCAGAAACTTTGAATGATCCAAATTTATCCCCTGAAAATTGGAAAACAAGATATGAAACAATTGTCAAAGATCAGCTCAGTGAAATATTAAATGTTGATCCTACAAGAATTTTATCAAGTATATGGAGATTAACATTCATTGATGATAGAGATTTTAACCAAATGTTACCATTTTTGGTTAAACATTGTACGAGTATCAAGAAGCTCGCAAGAGTTTGCAACGTTTACCGAATTCGTAAAGCTCAAACATTGCGTTTGTGTACAGATCCTGAAATTATGGATGGTGGTTATTCCGATTTTGAAACTCGTTTAAATACAATTGCTGGAAGAGATTGGCAGTTTACTCTTAAAGAAAAAAATGCATATGATGACAACAAAAACGACGAAACAATAATGGAAGAAATTATGGGAAATGCATATGAAGAATTGCCAATTCAACAACGTTCAGATTATTTAGATGCCTTCGTTGTTACTAAAGCTGCATCAGAAGTTAGCCGAACAAACAGATACCCCGATATAGCTGCAAAAATGAAATTTTTGAAAACAAAATTTGCAGAGTTTGTTTTTTTTTCACAATATTCTTTTCAATCATACATAATATTTTTTAACAATTTAGATGGTATGCAACTAATCCAAACATTTATGAAACATCAAAAGAAGGTGAACCCAAAAAAAATCTTAAAAAAGGTTCAAAAGCAGCTGCCCAAAAACAACGTCAAAATGATGATGACCCAGATGAAGAAGAAGAAGCAGAAGACGAAGAAGAAGAAGAAGCAGAAGACGAAGAAGAACCACAAACTGATGGACAACCAAAAGTGGCTCGTATTACTAAAAAGAAGACTGGTGGAAACAAACGTAAAAAGAAGAAGATTCAGTTTAAAAGCATTGATATAACTACAATTACAACAAATTATCTAACACTACTTCGGAGTCAATCACATATCGCTGCACTTTTTTGTCATTTCATCAAGACGCAATCATCTAATTTGGATGCTTTTCCTGAAAATAATGTCATCAGTACCACAGCAGCACGAATGGAAACAGGAACCGGAAATTTTGATTGGGCCGCTTTTTATGCTGCTGTTCGTAATAACCGAGATGATGCTAACACTTGAATTAAGTTTTCTTCCATGATCTTACATTACTCCCCTTACAACTTGTTTAATTATTGTGCAATTTTTTCAACATTTGCACAATAATTTAAATGTTAATATATATTTTATGTGATGTATTTAGTTTACTTTCGATTTAAACAAGAATAAAATTTCCATTTTTTGTGTTTTTTTATTATTATTATAATATGTACTCTAATTGGTTCAAAGTCCAATTGAAATATCTTTAATAACTGTGTTTTTTATTTGGTAAAAAATATTATACAGCAAATTTTTTATCTGATTTTTCCCCGTTGTCTATACTTTTTTTGGGTATCTTTCTTTATAACAATTACATGCTGAAAATAAAAGCACAATCTACTTCCTCTTTCTTTTTTCTTTATTACTAATAATCAAAATGTTCCCAAATATTTTAACATTCCAAAAACTTTATAATATTTTTATCACAAATATCTTATTAAAAATTATTTAACACCACAAACTTTTTCGGAAAATTCATATTGTTCTAGAAACATTTATTTCTTGTGACACATAAGATGGTTTGCATTTTTTATGCTTGCCAATATAAAATTTTTCATGCAATATTTCCATCAAATTTTTTAAAATTATACTGAGCTCCTTATTACAGATACAATGGTTCAATCATTTATCACAAAGCAACAAGTTGCAACTCCTCCCCTTCGAAAGAATGAAGAAATAGAACGAGTGAACCACCAACTCACTCAAAATTCTTCTATTCGTGCATCACGCATTGTAAGATGGCATGAAAAAAATGGAAAAAAGCGGCATATTGCTGCTGAAAATTGTTTAAGATTCCGTGAACGACGTTAGTCACAACGTTTAAAGTTTAAAAGCTAATGTGATTCTATTTTAGCAAAAGTTCAGGAAATTGAAAGAAAGAATTTAAATTTTAAGAAATTAAAAGCTTTTGGTTCGAGTGATTGTACAAAGAAAATTGGATATAATCCAATTCCATCGCAATTTCCTATTCCATTGGAAAACAAGAATAAATATCCTGAATATGTTCCAAATGTTAAAAAAATGATAACAAGAAAAATATTGAAACCCATAATTATTAAAAATTGTATTAAATTTGGAAAAAAGCGTGCAGGATGTAATGGAACGACGAAGCTACCGCATCAGAAATACAAGAGCTCAGATTTTCAAAAAATTCATAAAAAAAGTAAAAATGCTGGAAGAAAAGCTACAAAAATCAGAGGACCTCAAAGTTGGAATGGCTCTTCTCCATTTCATAGCCACATCCTTCGATGT